>NQII01001766.1:350352-440805 GCA_002778355.1 Clitarchus hookeri | reverse complement strand
TCTTACATGATCAGTTTCACATCTGTAACCGTAATCAAATATTACCTAATAATTTAGTAAGTTCATCCCACATGGAAAAATACAGGTATAATTAAAACCCTAAAAATTGAAAAAAGTTCGTTTACTAGTTATGTATGTCACGTCTGGCTTTGATTTTGTTATGTATGGTTATAGATTTTCACTACGAAGACTTGTAAGGACAATAGAAGATGGAACGGATACTACCCCCTTCGCATTAATGCCAAGACGGAAGTGTCGCAATCGTGTAATATTTCGATGACAACTGTACTTGTATCTAGTATACTTCGTGCAACAGGTGAACAACGCGCTGCGTATTCAAAGACGTGACCACGAGCCATTTCTAAAAGAGAGGTTTGATGATAACCATCACAAATCAGATTACCCGTCGAGTAGACCCTCAAAGAATTGGCTACTGATTCCTTGCTGTGTACTGTACTCGCTATACATATAGTTCGTTCACGGTTACTTCCAAATTTTTTGAAGCCCTGATTAAGTTTTGCTTCTAGGATATTCCTCCGCCTCATGCAAACAAAGCGTAACCGAGTCTAAAAAATTACACCAAAGGGACAACGCACCGCATTCGTGTTGAGTTGAGTTGAGTTGAGAGATTTGGGCGGCTCTTAACAACCAGGTCTTGAGAGACGATGAGGGTGAAGCGAGGTGAGAATGGAGCAGCGCCGGAATGGCAAGGGCAGGGGAAACGGGAGATCCCCAAGAAAACACACCTACCAGCGGCATCGTCCAGCACGACTCCCTCGTGTGAAGATCCGGGAGCAACCCCGCCGGGAATCGAACCCGATTCGCCTAGATAGGAGGCGAGCAGTCTAACCACTACACCACCGCGGCACCTGGCTGAATGTGGATTTTGTGCTCCGACAATATGCATAAATATATTCCACTATACATTTGGTTGGTAGGACTGAATATATTTTATTGTTAAAAAGTCAAACGGAGAGTACTTAGCCGTGCGATAGCATGTGTGACCCGCAATCATTAGTGAGTTCCTGACTACGATCCCGGTCTACGATGTATTGAGGGTGTTATTCTATCTGCTTTACAGGCGATAGCTGACGCATTTCCGCGGAACAAACAACACCTCGTACGTTACATTAAAGTATGTAAAATTAAATAAAAATTAACAACATATTCGGCAACATCAACTACATATTTATTTTATACTGTTAAAAAAAACGATCTCGTTAAGTGAAACCATTTATTCTTTAAACAATAAATGAAAATTTAAGAGTAAATATTTACATGTCCCTTCCTTAAGACGTTGGAAAATTATAAACCTCCATCTCTACTTGGATCATAGTTGACAAAAGGTTTTGACGTCACTTCCCAGTTTCTTCTTCTTTCTGCTTGTTCTGTAAAATNCTACTTGGATCATAGTTGACAAAAGGTTTTGACGTCACTTCCCAGTTTCTTCTTCTTTCTGCTTGTTCTGTAAAATTACTTTATATGTAATAGTTAATATTACCATGGGCTTGAAGGCAGATATCCATTCTCCGATTAAGTGAAACTGTGAAACTTTTGGAACGTAAACAATTTGTTAGGCTTTCACGCATATTATTTATACACATATAACGACAAGTCTGTCTCGCTGTGAGAGTGTATTAAAAAAAAAAGATAAATATTTTTGTGGTCACAAATTCAATTATTATATTGTTACTAGCTGACCCGGCAAACGTTGTTTTGCCATAAAAAGTATTTCTAGTGATTATACGCTTATTACTTAGTGGAGACCGGCTACTCCGTGCTGTGTCACTGGGAGACACCTGGTGGGAATAAATTGTAACCTAGATCGATAAATGATCGATGATAATTGATCAGTTATCGACCTAGGGTAAAATTTATTAAATTACTAATATCGCTATAAAAAAATAAGGGTTGGTGGTAGAAGGGTGAAAATTTAGGAGGGTATGTATTTTTTGATGCCACATCATAAAAAAATAAAAAATAAAAATTTTGTTCAAACAATAAAAAAAAATTGTTTGGGGGTGGCCACCCTTATTACTTAGGGGTGTAAAAAATAGATATAAATCTATTCTCAGACCTACCGAGTATACATAAAAAATTTCATAAAAATCGGTACAGCCGTTTCGGAGGAGTTCAGTGACTAACACTGTGACGGGAGAATTTTATATATTAGATTAGGGCGTTAGAACATTTAACTGATCTTCCCGATTCGCAGCCTACATTTGTTTATGGGATGTTCACGGTTAACTGAGCCATTTTGTAAGTCCTGCTCAGGATCTACTTTTCTCCTCACTTTGTATCCTTCTGCCATACATAAAAATTTACATTGCTGTGGGTCTGGTCACTTTGTTCATGCGTCATTGAACTGAAACGTTGGAACTGTTAGAAATTTGAATGTGTTTCGAATAAGCAAATACGTATTCCAAAATGTATAAAACAATAAATACTAATTTCAGTGACCATAAATTTAAATACTAACCTCACCAAGATTAACGACTATTTTTATTATTTCACTGCCAAGTTAACTGGTGGACATCCATGCCAGTGTGTACTGTAGCACATGAGTAGTTATGGGGACTGATGTTTTCAAAGGTTGATTTTAAAAGTGCTCACTTTACAGTGCCAGGGTTTACGTTACGGGCCGTTACACAAATGAAAACTTTAAACATTTGACTTTACGATTTGACTTTGCGTTTGCTTCTCGGCATATTGTTTCCTATGGGGATTGACACAATAAAATTGTCAAAGATAAAGTCAAGCACTCTTGACTTTGCGACTTCGAAAAGAAAATTAGATTCAAGCAGCCATTTTGCCCACAATTTATCAGAGGTTATGTGGAATGAATATATGTTTACCGTAGGGCGATGTTCATCTCGGTATATTTAACCGAGCTCGTCTAAATTAAAGGAATGGCGAACGAATGTTATGAGAAAACATATGAATTGATACTTATGAGTAACGTAAACAAACAAGTTTTCTGTCTGAAGTTAAATTTTAATATAAATACCTGAGATTATTTTTAAAACAGGTACGTAAAATGTAAGTGTTCCTGGGCGATATATAATGATTTAGATAACGCGATACGTCTTTTTACGAAGTTTGCAGAACAGATTTTCAATTGTCTGACATTTGTATTGTACAATTGTATTGTGTATTTGCGATTACGTCAAAGGAAAGGAAACGCAAAGTGCAATGCTACAGTTACCTGTTGTGTAAGGGCCTTGCAGTAAGAAGGACGTAGTTGCCGGGGCGGGCGGCAGGCGCGCTACGGGCGCCGGTCAGCTCTGTGTGAATGGCGCGGCGCGGCCCAAGATGGCGCGCGCGCGCGTGGCCGTCGCCTGTGGGAAAGCGCGGGTTGCATTCCTGCGTGTAGGGCCGCCATCACACACACACGCACACACATGTGGCGCATCCCTAACGCACACCCGGCCGCGCGCGCAACAACCGCGCAACTCGCTCCGCTCCGCTCCGCGCCGCTCGCACGCACCTCGCCTCTCGCGATACATCGCTCTCGACGCGATTCGATATTAATCAAACATCGCTGCCGTGGAGGGGATACGGGGTATAATGCTCAAACGATCTGCGCAGTAACCTTTCTCCGTGTTACAACATTGGACTGCTTATCTGCCAATGACACTATCAACGTTGATAGGATTTGAGGTTAGGATACAGTTAAGTAAGTGCTTGGTAATGTTTGAAAACTCCCTCCAACTTAGATTCAATGCAACTAGAATATATTCAAGTTGTCAGTATTTTATTCACATTAAAGGGTGGGTCTGTTGAAAGTACAAAAATTTAAACAAACACATTCATCACTACTGACCATGTGACTTTGACAGTTGTGCGGCGGCGAGTGATGAGTAAATGTTGGGAACAATCGCAGAAAACATAAATATATCTACTTCATATTTAGTTAATGATGGCAGCTGCCACACGGTAGAGAAACGTCCGGCGTACATGTCTGGCGATTTTGCGACATATTAAGATATTTACTTCTTGTGACTATAGAATAAGTATTCTGCTATCGATTATGTATACTTTACAGGGGCTATGTATTGTATCGCTATCGATATGGTTACTACGTACAGTACTTTCAGATGAAGGCTATTCGCCTCAGAATAGGTACTATAAATATGTTTTACCATCAAGTGTCCCAAAAAAGTGACTTGCATCAACAATTACGTATTTGGTAATTGTAGAGTGAATTCCTAAATCATTTAATGTCATATTCATCAAATATAAGTTTGCTGGACTGTACATTTCATCTATGCAGCCAATTTGTGTGCTTAATTATGCGGTGTCACATCTGACTTGACTTGCATTTGTTTGGCTGGTCGTGGATTAGATTTAGACCTTGTGCACATGAGGGGGCGGGGGATTACGGGGGAAGTTAGCTTTTTTTCATCGTGGTTTTCTATAGATATTTCTGGCAAATGTTTATTCACTTCAAAAACATGTGACTTCCCGATTCGTTATACTTCTAAGTGCTCGACTGTGGCTACCCAAAGTTGTCAAGAGTGCTGAGAAAAACCCGCAAATGAATATAGTCATAATAGGAACACTGTTGATTTGAAAGGGAAAACAGACGAGGACTCGCCCGAATACTATCTCTTAAGGCTGTTGCCTTGTTTGAAAGCAGTGAGCATAGGTATAGGGAAATACGTGTTAATGGAATTCAGTTTTTTGGCGTTCCTTTTAAACATAGATATTTACCACCTGGAACTTTTTTGAGCACAAAAATTCGCGCTTCTTTGCTATCGAAGCCTTTTGTAACATTAATGTATAGCCTGTTTCCTGGAAAAACCAAAAAACTAAACAATTAAATAAAAAAATCACTGAAAAACAAATTTTTATATTTGCGTTGATACAGAGCTTGAGAATATAATTTCTCTAACTTATGTTTTGTTTCAAGTTTATATCTTCAAAATTGGCTTTAAAAAACCGAATTCAATTAACACGTATTTCCCTATACCAAAGTCTCAATGCTTTCAAAGCAGGCAACAGCCTTAATATCCCTCAGTTAAATTTTCCAACTTGCGTTTGGCACGTTCAGTCAAATCACCAAGCGTACAAGGAAGCTCACATGCAGCAATGCGTTCACAGACACAGTCAAATGGGGTGTTACTTTGTACTACATGCGGAACTACATCAGATCTTCCTCACGGCAATGCAGTCTGTGTAATGAAGACTGATTGTACCACAGCAGACAAGAACCATGAATGATCATGCCTCGTAAATAATTTGAACACGATTTCAAAATGTGGTATTTCCCTTATGTAAAAAAAAATACCCTAGATAAGTATCGATTTCGTACCTTATTCTACGCGCAGGTGTTTTAGAACTAAGTTAACAAATGTTTGAATATGTGAAATATTTTTTTCCCCGATACTTTGTGTACTTGTAGGATATAATACCAACATATAACCTTGAAAGTGCTGGTTAAATCTATTACGCACAANCCGATACTTTGTGTACTTGTAGGATATAATACCAACATATAACCTTGAAAGTGCTGGTTAAATCTATTACGCACAAAAAAAAAGGCTCTATTTGTGACTTATAGAGGCTTTGCGAACCATTTATTCCATTGTTGAATGTAGTTGCAAAATGGTATGCCTCTAAATGACCGTAACATGCTATGTTACTTCCCATCGGTTTACACTCTTATTTCCCTTCCTTTTAGCAAACAGATGTTATGTTATCTCCTCGGATATTCCTTCATGTTATTTATTATCTTTCAACAAAACAGATCAGAAACAATACTTCAAAGGCTGTCATGCGCCAGTGTATGCTTAGTGATGCTAGGGACAGATAACTGTGAAATAATATTTCTACAACGCAAGTAAGTTATATCTAATGTGTAACTGCAGAATATACCCCGGCGTGTGCATGATAACTGCTCTAAAGAGTTTGGCATACCTTCCCCAGTGTACACGTTTGACATAAACAAACCAAATGCGTTACTGAAACTTGATCGTTATTTTCACACACTCACGTAATGCAGACACGCCTTCTCATACAATGCTGCCCGCTGCCTTATCATATGTGCATTGAGACATGTCGTTTTCAAAGAGAAAATAAAAGTGGCGCAATCGAAGATATTCTTAACTAAGTCATATGTGTACAATTATTTACAGCCATTTATATTGTGCAACGTTAGCNGGCGCAATCGAAGATATTCTTAACTAAGTCATATGTGTACAATTATTTACAGCCATTTATATTGTGCAACGTTAGCATCACCACCTAAAATAAATTTCGGTTGTAATGAAACCATGCGGACCATACACTCGAATTTTTAGTGCGACCTTGGAAGTTGTGGCGAGATATACAGTCAGTGGGCGGCAGTGAGGGGTACTCTACGTTTCCAAATAATAGCCTCTGGCGGTGTCTGCAAGATAAAGACAACGAATACAGCTACTTATAAATGTCACTGTGTGACACAAACACCGCCTTATTTCAGGATGTATAAGAAATACACGATAAAATCCTGAGGAAATATTCCTCACNGGCGCAATCGAAGATATTCTTAACTAAGTCATATGTGTACAATTATTTACAGCCATTTATATTGTGCAACGTTAGCTTCACCACCTAAAATAAATTTCTGTTGTAATGAAACCATGCGGACCATACACTCGAATTTTTAGTGCGACCTTGGAAGTTGTGGCGAGATATACAGTCAGTGGGCGGCAGTGAGGGGTACTCTACGTTTCCAAATAATAGCCTCTGGCGGTGTCTGCAAGATAAAGACAACGAATACAGCTACTTATAAATGTCATTGTGTGACACAAACACCGCCTTATTTCAGGATGTATAAGAAATACACGATAAAATCCTGAGGAAATATTCCTCACANTGTGTGACACAAACACCGCCTTATTTCAGGATGTATAAGAAATACACGATAAAATCCTGAGGAAATATTCCTCACAGCAAGAGAATGTAAACATGTCATAAGAACGTCTGGAAAAACTTCATTTATTTGCTAAAGTTTTCCTTTACAACTGTGTTTGCACATTATAGTGAGCGGACTGGGATGATTTTGTGTGGAATGCCCATCATAACTATAATGCGTGCAGTACACTACACCAGATATCTAAAACAATGTTAACTATAGCTATCGTGGTATTCCACACAAAAACAATCCAGATTTCACGCCGTATAATGTAAACAGTCGGGGAAAGAGTTTCAGCAAGGAACTAAGTTTTTTCCAGATATAGGGCTATGCTCAGTTAACGTGCTTTCATCCTCTGGATGATGTAAGGAATATTTATACTAAGTTTTGACATCTAACTTTGTTACACTCTCTATGTAGTCGATATGAACAATTCTAAAGGCTTGCATCAAAAGGGATTTATATAGTTTTTAAGCTATTTGAATTTGGTGATGTAGTGTACCAATATAAAGTCCAAATACAATAACCCAGCCGAAAAAAATTTTGAATCTTAAGTTAGACAAATAGGCGAACACAGACATTCATGTTTGGAAAAAGAGAACTAGTAACGAAATTTAACAATCATGAATGTATGTGTGAATTGACCTTAATAGTGAACATAATTACTCACTTGATCAAAATGAACTCACCTCCACATATTTCAAGGAATTCTAAATAAAATAATAGTTTTGTAGCTATCGCTTGGTAAAAATAACTTCGGGCACTTTCCAATTTTTGCTGGATTATAGAATCTGCGACTTTCAAAAGTGCGTCAAAATTATAAAACTAACTTATTGACGAATCCGAAAGTAAAGTTCATAGTTTCAAGAACAACTTCATTTTCAGCATTTAGCACTACTGCTTACGAAGTTACAGGAAACCTGCGTATTAGTATTTTGCATCTTTCATTGTACTTCAGAATTAATATGTAACGTTTACAATTATTCTTTATTAAATATTTACAAAACAAAAATGTACATCGTACGAAATTACTCTTGAATATAAAGTCAAACAATTTCAACGACGTCACTGTTTGGAAGCAACGTGTATTTTGCAAGCCAGTATTTTTCAGGGTGAAGGGTGTAAAATGCAATACGAAATAGCGATTGGTGGGTAGTCCTCTGGATGGTCAGTTAATTTTGTTTCACTTCTCTGTCAATTATATCTGGTATTAGGATGCCTGTTCCGCAGAAACGGCACGAAGCCTCGCATTGATGTGTTGGACGTTTGTGTAGCATCAAGTTTACGAACAAGCGCTGTGCATTTACATTTAGTTTTAACAAGTTATTCAATGTGGGGAAAATAATGTGATTCCTGTAACAAAACTGGCTAGTAGGTAAATCTTTTTTTCAAATACAGGCAAGTCATAATTCCGGTTATTATCATTTTCACAACTGTGGCCTGCAGAAAAGTGGAGAATAAATATTACATCTTTCTGCAGAACAAATAGCTGGCCGCCCAGGATGTTATTTCTCACGCGTTCAACCCACGAGGAACGAAGCAAGGAATGGGGAGGCAGATATCTCCGCGGAGCAGGTGCCCTCAGTGGGTGAGGTAGCTAGGTCACCGTCGGGTCACTACGTTCCGGGCCAGTATAGACTATTCACGGCAAAGTGAGCACATTTAGGGCCCTGATATTTTTTTTCCAGCCAATTTTAAATATAAACATTGCCATGTGACTAATAAGCACAGTGCGTAGGTTTCACCGCTATCAAAAATTACCATCTGCGGTTGCAACAAAATATATTTATTTGTGGTTAATGCCTGTTGGGAGGGCCTTAAAACGTGCTCACTTTACCGCGAATAGCCTATATCACGGGTGAGCCATGAATGTGAATGCAGCTTTTAGACTTAACTGTAGGTTAGTTAAGTGCGTAAGCGCCCTTCACTCTCCCCCTAAATAATAACTCCTGCACAAAATTGGGATTTGATAAGCCCAATAAAATTTCAAATAAAAAACCTCGCAGTAAATACAAAAGACGTTAGACAGCATTCCAAGTATAAAAATTATTATTTTATTTACGCGTGGTGGCTGATTAAGACTTAATCAAGCGACGGTAAAATGGGGAGGATCGCAGTAACGAACTACAATTCCCGATAGAAAGTAAAGTATGCCGAACGCCTCACAAATCATTCTCTGTAGGACAGTTCAAAAATTTTACTTTTATACAGAAAAAAAAACATGGAAGTGGTTTACTCTAGTATTGGTGGATGAACAGGATAATTAATTGCATCGTAATAAAAGGGCGTAGGTCAGCTTTCGATAGCACTAAGTTTAAATTACAATAAAAATACAAGGAATATGGAAATAAATTCAATAAGCTATCTAAAAGAAAGAATACTGCACCATCGGCTAATCAAATTAATGTAGTAAAGTATTTACATCTGTATATTGTTACTGAATTATTTACGTCTTTACATCTGTGTTTTAACATCTCAAGCTGTATGCAAAGGAGGCTGCCTGAAGTACAGCTTACATTCCAATTGAACCTAAAATTCCACACAAAAATGTGACGCCCAAAGAGAACTCGAAACCAAAACATGACCGTTAGCAGGCTGGACGTCTAGCCTCTACAAAAGAGGGTCGTTGAAATTTATTGGACTGAAAAATATTCTAAATAATTTTTGTTCGCTAGAACTCTTTTCGTTGCGTTGATTTCACATAGCCAAAATAATCTTTGTAATAAACAAAACATTTTCCGCTCTTTCTTCGTGGCTGGTTATACTAAGTTGTGCGATTTGTGATTTAGTAATAAATGTAATACATAATTTATCACACGCCCCTCCCCCTGTGTTCGCTTAGGCAGTATAACGAAAGGTGCGAAACTAAACCTTTAAGCATTAATAACTGAAAATTGTAATATAATCACTTGCGTTACAAAAGAAACGGTTATCGTGCTCATCAGAATAGTGTACAGTAAATTATGCCTCCAGCAGTGCATACTCTGTACAGAATTTTTGTATGTGCATGTATACTGTCAATCCTTCCAAGGAGTACCACCCTTGTTCCAGCGGTAGAAAGGAGCACTACCAACACTCCAAACGACCATGTGAGCCGGGGAAGTTTATCTTCGCAAGTTGGCTAGTTAGTATAGGAAGCAGGTGGCCGAAGATATGCGTGGTCCAGAACGTGGGAAGACAAGCGCCTGTTCTAAAACTGGGAGACTGCCAACTGCCATGTTCTCGATGACTGTCGCGGCGAAGAAGATCTTCAGTAGATAGGCAGATTAGCCCCCGGAGGAGGTAACCTTGCACGTGGAGGTATTTATGAGTGCTTCGTGGCACGTCCACGAGAGCTAGGGGAGATCACCCTAACGTAAAACCAGAGGGGCCTAGAGATCATTAGGTCATGTTCACCTTCTCAAAGGACATTTCTAAAAACTCTGGGTATTAAAAAAGTAAACCTAAGAAATATATAAATTCAGAACCAGTATAATGCTACGCCGAATAGTTTTTGGGGATCCAGTTTCTGCATGCTTTAATTTATATAATACTTCATGTAAGTTAACTGGCCTATTCGAAGCTAGGAGTGTAAGAAGCTACTCTTTTGGAAATAACACTAAACCTTTCTTTCACGAACTTCGCTATGACGTCAGCCATAAGAACAGCAGAAGCAAAAGATCTGTATTAGTTCTTACCGCAAGAATGCATCTTTCAAGCGCGCGATACGGCACACCAATCGCTAGACTACAAGTCTGCAAGTTAACACACGCTATCCGAGAAGTCTTGGCGTGCAGTGATTTTAAGGTGAACTTCTGGGAGACAAACACACGCGAGTCAAGTTTGTCGAATTACTGTCGGGAAAAATTCGCTCCCCTAGGAGAGGTTTGTCAAGGTCATCAGGAATTTACCATGGCGCTGTAGGCTACAATACAGGTGGTACTTATAAGAGCTATATGCTATTTTAGGTTATTTATAATAAACAAGATTTGCTGCTTAGTACGGTGCCGTGCACAGTACATTATTTTAAAGAACATTAAAAGTATAAATACAAATTACAATATATTCGTACTTGTGGGAACTTGCGATGGGAACCTCCTAGTATTCAAAGGCATGTGGCTTAAATACATTATAGGTAAAGCAAAAAAAATTCAAAAAANTGCGATGGGAACCTCCTAGTATTCAAAGGCATGTGGCTTAAATACATTATAGGTAAAGCAAAAAAAATTCAAAAAAAGTATGCTTCAGTCAGTATTTTAAATAAATATATGTGCAATTTTAATTTAGATTGCCTTGAATATCTGGATNAAAAAAGTATGCTTCAGTCAGTATTTTAAATAAATATATGTGCAATTTTAATTTAGATTGCCTTGAATATCTGGATAGAATTTGTATATAACACCGGTAGTTTTCAAAGGATTCCTTATCAAGTAAGACGTATACATACCTCTTTAAAAACAAATTACACCATCTAGATATGATGTGCCATCATTCTCTTCAACTTAAACGTGCGAAAATTTTAAAGATTTTGAAATATAAACTGTTTAAGAAAAAAAACAATGAACACACGGCATTATGATCTACGAACTAAGAATTTCGAAAAATTATAAATAGGAATTACGACAAAAAAAACAAAACTGTGTCTATATAATCGTTATAAAAACCTTGAATTTCTTGAATATCGGCATTTATTTTCATACTACAAAGTGTTCTATTTTTTCAGCTATAAAATACAAATAAACATAATTTTAGAATTTATTGCGTAATTTAATTATTTTAAGCGTGTCTTTTAATACTAACAAATTAAAATAAACTTCCTTCAAAAGTTTTTATATTTTTTCACAACTACAATACACATAATTAATTTACCAAAATGACCCTAGCATTTCAAATTATTTTGGAATATCTTTCGAATAATCATATCCGGATTATTTTTTGTGTGGGTGTGCCATCTAAATCTAAGTCACTGATTTAAACCAGTGACATTAGATATAATGAAAATTCAGTTATCTTGGCATTTGATTTGAACATCAGTGAAGTTCGTTAACAGCTAGTGCCTTAGAAGAAACGAATCCGCTGTAAATCGGTATCAACTGTGGCAAACATGTCAAACTGATCAACTGAAATAATCAGCAGGCTTTAACTTTCTTCAGTGGTTCGGTTTTCACTTACTGTGCTTATTTATAGGTTGTTTAGATTTACATTGTACGAATTATGTCATGTTGTGTGTATTATAAAAAAAATATCAAAACATTGACAAATGATAATCATGAGAGTAAGCCGGCATAAAAATTAAAAATAATGCGAAAATTCAGTACTGGTACATTTTTGCAAGTAGACTGCCATTAATATAGGATTTTATATCAGATGCAGTCAGTCAGTCAGTCTTACTGAGACGGCCAATCATTCTTTAAGGACTCTAACAGAAAGAAAATACTCTGATTAAAGTATAACAGCATCATATATCAAATGAAACTTAACGATAAACGGAAATGAAAAGAATACGATGTGATGAGGAAAAACTAATATTAAAATAAAAAGAAAGGCTGACGAAAATAAACAATGGAAATATGTTTTTTTTTTTCATATAAGGGGTGGCGATTTATACTTTAACTTGAAATGTTATCATCCTCAATATATTTCTTAAGTCGACAAAAAAGCCAAAGAAAATCTGGATTCTAAGGCTACCGACTCTTCGCACATTTAAACACACAGTAACTATAGCAGATAGAATACAGTCTCTATACAGTTGAGAAAAGCAAACTAAAACCACCTATCATACGAGATCGATGTAGAAATTAAAGTGAATGCAGGGGAAGAGTTGACTTTACTTCGTTGCATTGTAGTCGTTATTCGCCAAACCTGGCGTGGTGCACGGTTTAGTTCACAAAGACTGCCGACAGAAGTACTTAACTTCTAAAGCCGCCTTCTAAAATATGCCAAGTGAGCACTGGATTTTTCCTCGCTACAAAGATCTGATACAGAATCCAGACAGTTTATAACTGACGTGTTAAAGTGCATGTTTTATTTATGATCCAATTAAAACTTTAATTTTCACTTGTAGGTACAAAAGAAATCTTACAGAAATGAACAATATTTCCATAAGGACTGTTGCAGGGAGACTAAATTCAGCAAAAAATTTATTTCGGCCTAATACTTAAGATTAAGTATCTGGGTACCACAAAATACAATTTACTCATTATTATTTAGTATTTCGCAGCTTAGTATCGATGGTAATTTCTCAGATGACTTCATTTTGTTCATATAAACGAATTCGTTGATAAAACGAATGATACACTGTACTCGAATTTTCGTAATAACTACGTATTTTTCTACTTATGCGCAATGCGTTCAGGGGTAGATATGCCTAAAACAATGACTGCGACAATAGCAAGTTTCAAAAAGAAAATTCACCAGACAAGAACAAGGTACAAAAAAGTACAATTTTTAGAGAGCATTTCTGAAAAAATTGACATGCCCTTGATGTTAATCGAGAGTCGTAAGCGTAATGCATTGTTAATTATCATCTAGGTTTAAGTACTCTCAAATTACTCTACTAGTAATGAGACCCAAACTTGCCAACACGAGAGCTTCGGCAGTAAATCTGGCAGTATATCGAAGTAGGGTGTACTTGTCAAGTGCTAAACAATTACGGTTTTCTTGAATAAGTGCCTGGTGAGAAGTAACGCGCTCATAAATACCAAAACTTGCTCCTTGATAGAGGTTTATTACGCCATTGCCCATCCTGCTCTTTAAAGTTACAGTATATTATTGCCACGGCCCATTAGGTTTCCCCCGCCTAATTTATTACTGGCTTTAAGATAGCTTGGGTCATTATTCTTTTGTGAAGCTGAGCTCAAACTGTTTTGCTCAAGTTTTTTCACCACCGGTTCTCTTGCATGGACAAAGTGCCATCAATAATTTAACGACAGAAAGAGAAAGTAGTGTAATTATAACACAGTGCACTTTAGTTCGACATGAGGTAGCGGTGGTGGGGCTTGTATCGTCCCTACCGTGCAGGGGTGGGTTCGCAAGTGGTAACGGGGGAGGAAAGGATTTGTGGCACTTTTAAAATGTGGTCTCTTTAACCAAAATCAATTTTATCTGCAATTACTTTAAACGTGTTCATGCACATTTCTGTATTAACACTGTCACAAAATATAACTGTTTGGAGGGGTTGAAGCAGGTAAACACGCGAGTGTCTGTTCAGAGATAAATTCAGTGGAAAGTACTAAAATATTGGGATAAAACTTTTAACTGACCATTGTTCCTCTCTTGCAGAGGCCACATGGAGACTTGGCTATAACAGGCGATAAAAAAAGGAATATGCTGACATATGCCTGGAATGCAAATAAAAAAATAATAACTCGGAAAAATTTATTTCATGGTGTAAATATAAGTGATTGAACAGACGACCTCCCTAAAACTAATGGTAAACAGTGACAACGAACGACAGGGAAGTTATATATATATATATATNTATATATATATATATATATATATATATATATATATATATATATATATGTGCAAAAAATGTCATACTTAAAATTGATAGTAATTTACAATTACCCAACTAATCAAGAATACAAAATGGGTAAAAATAATATTTTGGAACAACAGGCTTAAAAAAGATGGCAGTGAGATTAGCTGAGCTGGTCTCTCAGCATTAGCCGTTTATGATGGCAGAACTTTGCAACTGCTGTAATTCACTATGACCACAATGGACTGCAGAAGTAGCTTCAAAAATTTAATATAAATAAGACTTTCACTATTTTTCATCAATTCATGAACGAGCACTTGATGAAATATTTTGACAAGAGTCACGCTATTCGTAAAAACCAGTCCCTTGCTCCATTTCTTGCCAGGATGCACAATGGCGACGTGCCGACTGTCGTATCATAAGAGACAGCACCAACTGGAAGGCCGGATACGAGAATCAAACTCAGACCCAACAGTCGTTAAGACGCCGCCACTGAAGTGTTAGGACTGCTCTCAACGTTGAACACACCAGGATCTCAACACGACAGCATGTGTAGTTAGTTATTCCACAGTTAATTCAACGTTACTGGTCTCAAAGTCGATCATGCGACCATCAAGTCACATTGTGAATTCACCGAAATGTGAATATGTTACAATTATTCCAATTCGTAGTTAGCATGTGTAACCAATAATTTAGATACGGTATTTATAATAAAACGTTAATACAAAGAACTAATTTTTTTTCTAATTTTCTACCAACATTACTATAAGTATTCAAGGAGCAGGGTATTTTTTAAAGGTATGAAAAAACGAAATAACTGCTCCATATCCACACGAGCATTGTTATGCCACTAGTATTAAAAAAAACGCTTTTGCCGTCTTAAATGCATTACACAGAGCGCTTTATAACTCGGTCCGCCACACGCGATGTCCGGCAAGAATGCGGCCAATGTGACAAGGCGTGCTGAGTTGCGGGAAGTTGGCGGCAGTGACTTGCGGGGGAAACAAGGCTCGTGTGGATGTCTCGGTGCGTGCTAAGTGCGTACTCACTCGCATCCTCCAGGGTGGTCGCACTTGCCGTGGATCGGGTGACAGCCAGTCTTGCAAACGGCTGAAACAGTAACAAGAGCGTTCATTAGGGTTAGGCTACATCTGGTGCGGCAAGGTACAGAGCCCGGTACACACCATCCTCACTTCGCCATACAATCCCTTAAAGGCTGTTAACGGTTAATAGAGCACTTTTGAAAGCCCTACCTAGGATCTACTTTCCTTCTCATTCTGCACCCCACCAGGGCGAACCGGGTTCGATTCCCGGCGGCACTGCCCCATGCTACCGGCCCACCTAACTTAATCATACTTGCACTTTATTTCTTGGCGTTTAATACGATACTTTCCTTTGCAAATGCTATATCATTGAATTCCTCTTTTCACACACTTTCAGATGCCGTTGAAATAAATGTATGTTTCCAGTTCAAATATCATATGCGGTTCAATATCTCTGCCCATACACGTGTTACGAATATTTACTGTGAGGCTAATTTCTCGCCCCCGTACGTACTACCATTTAGCGAAAACCGCATTTCGTGACCTGCAACCGTTACGGAAATTTTGGGGATGTCCACGTTAGGTGGACCATCCTGTATACATTCTGTTGTTTTACTTCTTTTCAGTAGTATTCGCATACAATTGATCGAAACACGTTAACATTTAAAACTTTTTTTTTCTTTTCAAAAGTGACCAGCGTTTCCAGTCCTGCTCAAGTCTAGCGGATTTTTTTTTTTCGTAGTATAGTTGCCATTTAATACATATTATCATATACATGTAAACAGCATAGTTTAGCCTCGAGTAAATGGAATCGTAAGCACAATTTCGCAAATAACCAAGTCTAAATTTCAAAAATTGTACCGCACCCTTTCTCATCCCGCCTGCTTGCATGCACATATGCGCCAATATTGTGTTTTCTGCTAAAAGTGTCTGGAGTTAGACAACATGCAATTCACTCCTATGTATGTTGCAGCATACTAGCAGGCACCACGTCTACCGTACGTCTCACTCTTAGGTTACAGAGGGCAACTAATCAAACATTTCTGTATTTACACACTAAAATATACTGTCTGACAAATGTAATAACTGAATCGAAAAATTAGTGAAATGGCTAAAAAATATTGTTCTTGGGACTTTCTTAAAGAGTTTATTTTACGGAAAGGACAAAGTTCCTTTTCATGACGGCAATATTTATTTCGCATTTAAATTCCTAACGTTTTTCCATTGAAATAAGCTTGCTTATAAACGCTCAATGCTATATATTATTTTATGTTTGCTCTTGTAAATAATAATAGTTATGAAATAAAGTTAATACTTATAATTTTGGTTTGAGCAAGTACATAACACTATTTTAGCCGAACACACACTTTTACACACAAATAAACAGAATTCCTCAATTTACTGCCAAATTCAAAATTATCTCTTTGGAACACCAGCGCACCTTGCGGCGGAAATTTTTCCAGTGTCAAACTCTCCGATAAGAAACTCCGTTTTGTTACTAAACTGAGTAGAATAAACCTCGTAAGCTCGTCACGGTTAACTGAGCACTTTTGAAAGCCCTGCTTATACGCACATTGTGTATTGTTACACCGTGTGTAAAATTAACATTGTCATTGGCCTGACCGCTTCATTCGCGCGTCGATTAAGTGAAACTGTAAAATTATTAGAAAATTCAAATTTTTCAAACTTATTCTTTTACTTACAAGCAGTAAAAAAAAAAAAAAAAAAAAAGTAATTTTAGTATTCACAAATGTTTACCCAACAGTTTTAATTAAATATTAAGATATATAACTACTTTCCCTCTGCCGTTGCCAACGTTACTGGGCGCTTTCCAGTTGGCGTGCCCATTAAAATATACGCAGGCAGGAGCACTGACATTTTTCAAAGGTTGACTTAAAAATTGTCAAATAACCGCGAACAGCCTATAATCGTACTAAGGTCACTTCTACCACAGGTTGGGAAGATCAACGTCAAAAGTTTGACAAGGGGAAAATTTTCGCCACCAGGTAAGCGCTAGTGTCGGCAAGGTACTAGATTCTCTCTGTTTTATACGTAACAGAATAATTGTAATAATCATGAATAAAATATAAAATAATTTCGTACCTAAGTAAAATATTTTTTTTTTATTATTAACGTAGCTTAACATTATAATTCAATTTACATGTTGGAACATTGCGCGCCTAGCGGCGGAAATTTTCCCTATGGCAAACACTCTCATAAGAAATATCGTTCTGTTCCCAACCTGAGTAGAATAAACCTTACTCGTACTAAGGTTTGTTCTCCTCAGGTTAGGAAGCTCAGTGCTTTTAGTTTAGCGACTAGAATTTTTCGCCACTAGGTAAGCGCTAGCGTCGCAACGGAAATAAAATATAAAATAACTACGTAACTAGGCAAAATATTCCCCTTTTATTATTCACGTAGCTTAAAATTTTAATTAAAAGTGACCTCTTTGGAACAGTACGTACATAGCGGCGGAAATTTCCCCTATGCCATAAGAAATCTATTTTTGTTCCTAACGCGAGTAGAACAAACCTCACTCGTACACACAAGAGGCGCATGCGCAGTGGCGAAGGCCAGCGCAGACGCCTACAGAGACACTCACCGATCTCGCAGTTGGTTCCTCGCCAGCTCTCGATGCACTCCTTGTCGCCGTTCTTGTCGCAGCGGTAGTGGCCGAACTTGTCGTCGCGCGGTCGGCAGAACTTGGTGCACGTCGAGTTGAAGTAATGCGTGTCGCACTGCACGCGCACGCGGTACGTGATGCGCGCAGTCACGCCGTGGTGGTTGAGCGTGTGCCAGTCCGTGCTCGGAAGGATGATGCCCGAGTACGTCGCCTCCTCGATGATGCGGTTCGTAGCTGCAACACACACGAAACACGGCGCCAGTCAGCATCCTCCTCTTCTATATAGTCAATTCGCGGTAAACCGAGCACTTCTGAAAGCCCTCTCATTTGGAGTAATAGTCAACAAATATGCACACTGTGTTTATTACTTACATGGCGATATTTATTTTAAAAAAGGTGGTTAAAGGATAATAAAAGGCTGAAAGGGGGAGAAAAAAAAACTAGGGCCTCAAAAGTGCTCACTTTACCGTGAACAGCTTATACACGTTCTCTTACAATCAAGAGACATGCAACCGGGACCTGAAAAACTCGCGGATTAATTTCCCAAAAACTCGTACGTTTATAACGCTTGTGTAAATTGGTTTACGTGATATTCGTCACCTCATAAGAGGGCCATGGGGAAAAAAAAAATATATGCATCAAAATTCAGGCGCAATCATAGCTTCCCATTATCTCCATACATATGTAATGTTTATTATTTTTTTGTTTTATCATTGCATTATTTTTTACAGTAAATAATGTTTTTTTATTTGTAGTCTTAAAAGAGATTTCATAATTTTATATGTTTTATTGTAATTAGTGAGCAGATACTTGCTTATTTCGATTGTAATTACTTTACTATAACTAAACGCAAAACAAAATAAATTAAATTAAATTGTGATTGCAACCAACTAATGAGAAACTGAAATCTGTATAATTGCACATACGACTGTGAAGTCTAACGTGCGGGTCACTCGTCTCGAGTTTTCCAGGTCTCTGCGTACTCACGCCTATAGACGAGGACGAATTCCAGTGCGTTTCAATATTAAATAAACTGAACGTAAGTAACTGAACTAATAGTATGTTTCTATCTTTTATGACATAATATAAATGAGGCTGCTTCACGGTTAAAAAAAATATTTATGATATTAATCACTAAAAATAATCCCTCCCGTACCTGCGTGTATGTTACGATAAACACCGGCCGTAGTACTTACATTATTGTTAGCTGCAGACTAAGTGTTAAGTTCTTGTATGAAATGTGATGTTTAAATTGGTGGTCACTCTGTAGCGTAGTAAGGGATATAACGGTACCATGTCTACATTTCTAAGAATTCCCACAGCTCCACTTTATCCACACATAACGGGGTCACGGTGGCGCAGCGGATAGAGGGCTCGCCTTCCACCAAGGCGAACCGGATTCGATTCCCGGCGGGGTCGCTCCCGGATTTTGGCATGTGGGAATCGTGCCGGGCGATGCTGCTGGTAGGCGGGTTTTCTCACCTCGCTTCACTTTCATTGGCTCTGAAGAGGCTGCATCAGCCCTTATTCAGAAATTATTGATTTTATTGTCATAACAGAAGAATCAGGATCATTACTGGAAATGTTTCATTATACAAGCATTACATTTCATAGTTCTGTGCAAATATTTGTACCTGGTTGTTAGTAGGTGTTCCCTGGTTGTCATTAAAATGTGAGAATGAATTATTATATAAAATTTTGTATTACGTTAATAGTTTTGCGTGAATATGCGTTTATGGCTGGTATTATGACCATAATTATGGATAACATAATTAGCTAAGATTCTATTGTCGCATTTTTCAATAAATTCTTTTAAACGTAAACCAGAAATAAAAAAAAATTAAACATTTAATATGGCAGGTGACGCGGGTCTCTTAACGGCCGCCCAAACCTCTCCATTCCACTCCATTCACGCATGGTAACTAGTAATTAGGAGCACGGTGATGATAATATATACATGTGTCGGGAGGATACAATGTGAACAGAAATACACGTGTTCAATAATCTGTGAGCCAACCAAACACGTACTAGAATATCGTAACAAATAAGATAGAAAAATTCAAAAATGACTATCCTGTTGTAAACAAAACAGTCGCTGACAAAACAAAGGCAGGAAAATTAAATGTCAAATGAAAATGAAATTGAACGCTATCAAAGAAACGTCAAATAAAAACAGTGAAATTAAGAATTATACATTAAAGGCGGCCGCGTGGTCGCAAGGGTAGCGCATGTCTTACTGACACAGCGATCCGGGAATTAAATTCGATTCCGGCCGGGGTCACGTTATCTTATTCATAGCCCTATTGGACAACGTAATAGATCGACATGTGAACAGGTTTTGATTCTACTCAATCTAGTGAAGGAAAGCCAAATTATCGAGGATTAACATTAAAAAAATCTCTGCAATTGCTTATTATAGATTACAACTTGTTAGGATATAGACTATTGCTTGATAAAATAAATTAAAGTGAAGGTAATTATAATAGGTAAATAAGATTACTTTCTAAACATGGCGAAAATTATATGTTCATTCAACATTCTCAGAAAAGTGTGTAAAACTCTTATGTTGGCAAAAAACACAAGATTAAGAAGGTGAGCTCGCCGCAGTCTAATCTTGAAAAATCGGCGTGCACAACTGTAGGTGCGTGAGGTGGGAGATGCAAACCTATTAGGCGTTCTGAACCCTGCGCAGTCACTGGCCGATCAACATTCCTGTGAGGCGTGCGGTAAACAGAGAAGACAGGGAAATGTTTGCACTTTCCACTAGGGACACGCCCCGGAAATTCTACGCAACTAATACGAAATCATCCTGAAGCTTACTTTTTGCTGTGTTTGGTCTTTGTACAATATTGTACAGTTATTTTTTCGGATAAATAAAATGGGAAACGGCCATAATATTGACTAAAATAAAGGAGCATTTCTAAGAAAAGGTTAAATGCTTTTATTTTTGTTCGGGAAATGAGGATTTCAGTTGTGTGCTAGAATTCCCGTGACACCCACTCAATTGAAAACAATAACGGGAAAATCAGAAAAAAAAAAAAAGGAAATATTAAAAGAAATGACAATCAACCGTAACGCCCTCTGTAGCAGTCGAATAAAACCAGCGTTTCCGCCAAATTAACAGCAGGAAGCTACTTCTATCAAAACGTGACATACAGAATGGACGAACAAAATATTACGGAAAGCGCAGGGGTTCAGTCGTAAAGCTGTCTTTTAGGAACTGTTCAATGTTCCTTAGTGGCATCTGATTATGAATAGCATTTAAGGTGGCAGCCTGGTAGAACGGATTTTGCACGTCTGATGTTAGGCCTCAGCGGGAGTGCTAGGGGTGACGGAGACATGCGCATCAAGTCTCTCATCGCCTCTACGCGCAAAGAACTGAACTGGCGTGCAGTCTTGCCGTCGATAACGCGCTTCTCTGAGACTTTCAGCGGAGACCCTATAATAACAAAAATAAAGATTTGATGCACGTCCCTACTGTTTTTTTTATTTTTTTTATTTTATGTTTTGTACCGGAATGTCCATACCTAAAATTGACCGTGAAAACACTCGCTTGAGCCACTTTCACGGTCACAAAAACCTGCTTTAGAGAGAAATGGAGGACTGAAAAACGTATACAGACGCGTAACGTTTTTTAAATGTTATTCGTAAACAGACCTCACACAGACACGTTGGACGGTTTTTTTTAATGAAACGTTTTCTGCTGGAGCTCTGCACACCATTCGGCGGCCTACCCAGGCGGCCACCGTAAGATATTTTTCATGTCCGAATAATATATTTCCGTCTCTAATGGGTATTTCTCAAAGTTAACTACTTAGTCATTGTACAGCTCAGCAGTTGCGCAGCACTCGTCGCTGGCCTTGTTCAAGGACAGCTGCAAGTGTCACCAAGCTCTCGGATACGGTGCGCGCGGTTGTACGCTGTCGACGGGGTTGACGCCATCACCGCGGACTCCACGTCAGAGCGGGCGCAGCTCACGGCCCGCGCCGACTGCTAACCACCTCGTTTACGTACATCCCCGCCGGTCCCTCCACCGACCAACCAGCTTCTCGGAAGACGAACAACGCCACGGATGGTGGGAGGGGGAAGGGACGGCGAACCTGCCCGTCGTTCGACACTCCCCGGATCCCGGATGCCGTTCGTCGCGCACCAATGGCAATCCGGACGACGGCGCGGGATAAAAATACCGGCCGGTCGGAGCAGGAGAAAGGACACGACCACGCAACTGCACGACATACGGACGGACTTCCCTGACAGGCATCATGCGACCTGCCACAGCGCGACCCGTTGTCACCCAGCCAAGGACGTGAGCTACGTTACTTTTGCTATTGGCCATTCACGGTTTCTTCCAACTTCTTTGAAGCCCTGCTAAAGTTCTACTTCCAGCATATTCCTCCACCTCATGCAAACAAATCTTAAGGCTCCCGCCACCTGGAGTTTTTTTTTTTTTGAGATCGAGAAGCGCGGGAGCGATAGGGGCGACACTGCCACGCGCATCAAGTGCGACATCGCCGCTAAAAGCAAGGCTCTGAACTGGCGTGCAGTGTTCTCGTCGTGCTGCGTGTACCTATGGGACTTGCAGCTGTGAGCCTATTATTCTATTAGAAGGTTGTTTAGGAAGTTTCAGTGCAGGGTCCGTGAATAGTTTCGTATATACCTAATGAGCATATTTTGAAAGACGGTGCTTTGAAAAAGCCGTTTTGGAGTACTCTGAAATGTTGTTTGTAATGTGCGTGACACTTTGAAAACACTCAACAGCCCTCGTCTGGCGTGTGTGTTCTTTTCGTAGACCAGCACATTGTACGTGCGTTTAACAGTTTTGTAGAAAAACGTGTATTTCAAACACTCAGCAACGTAGTTCAAGCACTAGGTAGGAGAGGGCCTTAATAGTCTAGAAAAATACACCAAAGGGACAACGCACTACATTCGTGCCACTCAGTGTAATAAAATATTTTCTATAAGAACTATTTATTACTAGGCATTACCAACACACCTATTGTATTACTGTTTTGGTTCATATTAGTAATAAATTATATTTTATAGCGTACACATAAAATACAAATAAAATTTATGTTTCACCTAAAATAAGGTACTAAATTGTTAACACAATTATAAAACGCTTGTGATACTTACATAACATAATTAGGAAACAACCAACCACGTCATATATGGTGTGATTTTTCAAATATTTTATTCAAAAAGTGTGAAGAAACCGTGAATAGACTACATAGTCTGTGTTTCATTGACGGCCCAGTGTAATTGTCAGAGCAGATGTAGGCAACGCTGATCACGGCGAGCAGAGAGGCTGCCTCCAGTAGAGGACGCGGACGGATGACGCAAGGCGTATCGTGTTCCTCCACACGACGACGGCGTCGTCGCTGCAGGTTCCTCGTCACGGATGACGTGTCGGGGGGAAGGGGGGGGGGACTAGCTCTCTTGTTCTCGTGTTCCGGCCGAGATGCCGGGCCCCCTTCCCTCCCTCCCGTGCTTGTGATCGCCGGCGCTTGATGCCAGTCCAACCTCCAGCCTCCCCCCAACTCCTACCACACACATCTCCTGCTCTCCCCGGTTCACCTTGGCAACATGATGCGGACTGCTTTAAGGCCCCCACCTACCTGGAGCTTCACTGCCTTGCACAGTGTTTCAAACTCAAGTTTTTAAACTTAATATTAAACGTCCCTCCCATGTACTCGTCTACTAAAAGAACACACACTTCAGACGAGGGCTGTTGAGTACTTTAAAAATGTTACGCACATTAGAAACACCATTTCAGAGTTCTCCAAAACGGCTAAAAAACTGTTTTTTTTTACAAAGCTCTGTATCTCAGAATATTCGCGTCAGATAGGTACATACAAAACTACTCAAGGGCCCTGCATTGAACCTTCCTATACACTTTCCACCAATAAAATAATAGGGTCGTCGCTGAATAGGTACACGCAGTATGACGAAAACATTGCACGCCAGTTCAGAGCGGCGATGGCGCACTTGATGCTCGAAGCAATGTCGTCCTTATTGCCCCCGCGCTTCGCGGCCTCGAACGCGTAAAAAAAAAATCCAAGCAGGCAGGAGCCTTAAAAGGTCTTCCCCTCCGCCCCTCTACAATCTTCATAAACCCTTCCACCGAGTTATTACACGGACCAACTGTTCGGACGCACCAACAGCAGTCTACTGTGGTGATTTTTTTTTTACCACCGCCTGCCGCAGCGAGGATCTTGTAAATGTGGTTGCTCCCCCCTCCCCCCTCATCCACCTGTGACCACCAACCTTTCCTGCTGCCTGCTGATTGATCGCCACGCTATCTTACTCCCTGCAGCACAGCACGAACAACTACTTTTCTTCGCTGCGAGCAAGGTCGTCCGCGGAGGGTTGGCGATGCCGTGCTGCAACCGCGAGGATGGTGGGAGAGTAAATTTAATCCTAGGCCTAAAACCGTTAAGGATTTTCAAGAGTCGTAAATTACTTTCTACTTTTTAGCATATCACTTATTTTTTGTTGTAACATGAAATAACAGCATGGAAAAAAAAACATGAGAAATGTGAAAAATTATTTTTATGAAACTAATAAAAGAAACTGCAAAAGTCTCAAATGCATATATTCCTTTTTTGTAAAAATCTCAAAATTGAACATAAGTAATAATGCATTACGCTGCAGCTCAAAATAAGGGTCCGTGTCATCAGAATGTAATGAGAACATTTACTTGGGAGATTTTGTATGCCATTCACCCGTATTTCAATTTTAAGGTGGCCGCCTGGTTGAAGGAATTTTGCACGTCTGAGGTATAAAAGTCTGGGAGCGCTAGGGGCGACCGAGACATGCGCATCAACTCTCTCATCGCCTCTACGCGCAAAGCACTGAACTGGCGNGAGCGCTAGGGGCGACCGAGACATGCGCATCAACTCTCTCATCGCCTCTACGCGCAAAGCACTGAACTGGCGTACATTTTTGCCGTCGATAACGTGCCTCTCAGACTTTCAGCGGTGACGCTACGATTTTATGACATAATAATAATAATAATAATAAAGATTTGATGCACGTCCCTATTCCTTTTTTAATGTTTTGTANACGATTTTATGACATAATAATAATAATAATAATAAAGATTTGATGCACGTCCCTATTCCTTTTTTAATGTTTTGTACCGGAATGCCCATACCTAAAAATTACCGAGAATACGCCCGTTTGAGCCATTTTCACTGTCACAAAACCATGCTTTAGAGAGAAATGGAGGAACTGAAAAAGTATACAGATGCGTAACGTTTCTTAAATGCTATTCGTAAGCAGACNATACAGATGCGTAACGTTTCTTAAATGCTATTCGTAAGCAGACCTCACACAGACACGTTGGACGGTTTTTTAATAAAACGTTATCTTCTGGAGCTCTGCACGCCGTTCGGTGGCATACTCAGGCGGCCACCTTAACTTTGGAGATTAAATTTAAAGTCTTTAAAAAAAAATTATCGTAGGTAAACCAAGAGTCGGATTTCAAAAATATTTCTAACATTCCTGTGACTTCAAGTAACAATAAAGTCGAAACAAAACTTTGCGTCAAGATAACGTTTTTTATACATATTCTACCAATAAACATTTAAAGGTATAGGGGATGAGGAGTTAAACTAATTTTATAATTTTATTGAGCAAATATTTTTTCGGGGCGATGTATTTCTGCCGAGCTACACTGTAAGAAATTATTGGCAAANTATAATTTTATTGAGCAAATATTTTTTCGGGGCGATGTATTTCTGCCGAGCTACACTGTAAGAAATTATTGGCAAATTTACCATATCAGTATATACGTAAAATGAGAAATTGCGAATGGTAAATCAATTTCCCATGCATCCATGGCAGCGTTCCTACATTTTCTCAGGAAATAGTCAAATGCAGACGGAAGTTCCCAACTTTGTATAGTAGCGACGCTTAACATTCTTATATTTGCAGCTTCATATCTTGCCCTATTCCCAGACCATGCATAGGTTAAAAACTTACATTACAGTATAGAAAGTTTACCAAAATATTTTTACAGTGTATATCTTACGCAATAAATGTATGTATGTTATTGCGGCGCAAGATATTGTGCAAAATAAATACACCTATATTGCAAAATATAGGCTGTTCACAAGGTTGACAAAATCGTTAACTAGGATTTCCCTTTTTTTTAGTTCTTCTGTGTTGCCTTCCAAAAACACGTAATTTCAGTTTACGTATTTGAAGTTGTACGACGTNCCCTTTTTTTTAGTTCTTCTGTGTTGCCTTCCAAAAACACGTAATTTCAGTTTACGTATTTGAAGTTGTACGACGTTAAAAGTCTCCTTCATATTACCGCTTATGAAGGGTACATGGGCAAAAAGTTGAATGTCCATATTTGCTACTTCCGAGGAAAATGCAACCGAAACTAAACTCTTCCGTGGATCTGTCTCAGTCGTGACCTGCTATTTCAGACTCTCNCTTCCGAGGAAAATGCAACCGAAACTAAACTCTTCCGTGGATCTGTCTCAGTCGTGACCTGCTATTTCAGACTCTCATCTCCTTTAACTGTTATGCTTTGCCATGCCAACAGTACTGAAAAATATCTCAGATGATACCAAAACCTTATTTTATGTAACAATGGACAACCATGATTTTTCTCCTGTGCCGTTCTAATGGTAGCTAATTTTTCAAATGATTAGTTATTTTTACTAAGTTATCATTGATATAATTTCACGAAACCATGAAACATCCTCAAACCGTGAAAAAAATATTGGCTCTTGGATTATCTAATTCTTCCACCAGGTATATTAAGTTATGTGGGTTGACGCCCTTCTCAGCCAGCAGCACCTGCGTGTGAACATGTTGACTGCCATCTCTCTCTCTCTCTCTCTCCCTCCCCTCCCTCCCGTGGGCCGCCTCAGACAGGTCTGGAAGCGATTCAAGGCCGGACGTATACTTAACGTGGAATTCGCATAATTAGGACGTTCATGCGTTTAATCGTTCTCTGGCGAGCTGGACGTTCACCACAGATTTGCGGCAGAAACTCAAACGCTGCAATTAATATACTCAGACATTTTCATAAACTGTTATATTATATGTTTATTTAGAAATTGAGGGGTCCTTATCCAGTTAATAATGTTTCTTGAAATAAGGCATATTCGTCTACCTGGGAACGTGTTCAGTAACGTCCAATGTACTTATTTATCGTTTGGAAACAAGTAGATGTTGAACACATCCAGCTAGTTTCTTTGTAAGTGTGAAAATCGATTTGTCTTCGTTGAATATAACCCGAGAGAAGATTAACCTGTGTGAAGGCAATTAATTGTAACTACGCTGGGCAATTAATTCAAACTTCTTGTCCTGCTGTTCAAATTTGTAAATGTATCATATTACCCTTACATTTTATGTTTATAAACTAACAGAACCAAAACATCTACCCTATAGAAGAAGGGCAATTTAAATAACACCAAAGGATTTATTTTTGAGTGTGTGAATATAATTTTAATAATAAACACATACATGTAAACCCTTTTGTGTCCTTGTAACTGTCCTTCTAACGTGAATTATATTAAAATGAAATGAAAGTGTTAATTATATCAACGAACCTTCAAACGAGTTACCGTTATGCATAGCGGAGTTTATCACCTGTTCGTAGTCAAACATACCGGTTTTCAAACAACCACGTTGGCAGTCAACTCTTTGGGTGCTACTAAAACTACTCCCAGGAGTTTCCGCTTGTCAATTTATGAGAAACTACTGCACCTTAGAAGTTTATTTTAGTCCTTAAATTTGTCTGCTATCTGCCGTGGATTTATAATCATCTTTTATTACGGCAGTGCAAATTGATATGCCACCTACGCCATTTCACACCACAGCGTGATCTAGGGCAAGCAATCAAAATATATCCAAACATTTCCATCAGAAGCGTCTGATGTAATAGATTTTGTTCGATTTGTAATACTATAACTGCAGTGTAATATTTAATTCAGTATCCCGCTGTGAAATGTTACGATTACCAACCTAAATTTCTAACTTACTGCTTTTGAAGTTTGATGATTAAGAATTGTTAACACTTACTTATTATAATTAAAGTTATTCACTTCAGAGAGCATGAGATGAAAATTACTGCTAAACACGTTCACTAGACTAAATAAAATACAAAAGCATTCTTAAAAAATAATTTTATACAAATGTAAACTGAGGCGCAACAGGTGCATGGCTCATCCGTGCAGAGGAATTAAGCAAGAAAACGAACATTTTCTAGAGTGATATGTCATTTTTTTTTCTGAAGCTGTGAATCGTAGATTGCAACGAATTGCATGATGCTATTGTAAAAGTTGGCTGGGCAAAGAAAATTTCTACAGAAGAATATTCTAAAATGTTTTTCATAATTGCCTGTTACAAGTTTCAAAATGTCTCCTGTTGGTGACAGTCAAAACTACCATGGTATCTTAATGTTTCCCAGGGTTCTTTAATAGCCCACTTACGTACTGTTGGTTTATTAACATATTCCACCAAGGTGTNTTCCCAGGGTTCTTTAATAGCCCACTTACGTACTGTTGGTTTATTAACATATTCCACCAAGGTGTCCGGTTATTGACTGCAAAACTTGTAAATAACTTCAAATGGCGTAGGTAATTACAATCCGAAATAAAGCAATAAACCACACAAATGATTGGTTGAAAGCAAGAAAGCAAGCTACAGTTGAAATAATNTTACAATCCGAAATAAAGCAATAAACCACACAAATGATTGGTTGAAAGCAAGAAAGCAAGCTACAGTTGAAATAATTGTCGCCCACGGTGGCTCATACAAAATAATTGGTTGAACATGAAACTTGATAGAAGGTCATCTTTCCTGTAATATTATGAATGTACAGTCGAGCAGCAATTGGATGTTAATCAACCGAAAGATGGCATTATCGGCATAAGACTAATAATATTTATACAGCATACACAGATGTGTAAGAAGAAGTGACAACAAAAACCATACTTAAGGCGTTACTGATCNTAATAATATTTATACAGCATACACAGATGTGTAAGAAGAAGTGACAACAAAAACCATACTTAAGGCGTTACTGATCCAGCGCGCTAAAAACCATTATACCTCCAACACCAACAATTCGCTTATGAATTATGAAGCTACTTTAGGGGTTCATCTGTCTGGCCGAGCAGGGAATGCAAAAATTACTTTCGCCGCCACGAAGACTGACCATATCTGCATGCTGTTATCTGCAGTTAAGGATTAAAAATTACAAAGTGTTACTNGGTAGATGACAAAATATCAGAAACGGAATACCAGCTAAGCTGATGAAATACATTAATTTTGTTTCTTTGACGACCTCATGCATAGCTTAACTATAACTCTCTGCAGATTCCGAGTCTTCGTGCATCACTGAGTAATGTGAAGATTAGTATACGTACGACCATTGAACTAATATTTTTCTAAAGGCTATCAAAACGTTTCGTTACAATTGATATAAATATATAGTATTGATACTTTTGATTTCATATTCTGATAGTTTACAAATACAGTTATTTATTTCGAAATGAGTTAATTGTGAACTCGCGTACTTGCAGCGGCCGTGGTGGTATAGCGGTCAGAGTACTCTCCTACCACTAATGCGAACCGTGTTCGAACCCCGCTGGAGTCACTCGGAATTTCGCATGCGGGAAACGTGACGTTGGCCGACGGGTTTTATCGGGGTTCTCCCGTTTCACTCAACCTAGCATTCTAACGCTGCTTCCGATCAAGACCTCTGTGCTAACCTCTCAACTCAATTCATGTTTTTGTGAAGGCTTGGGATCATTAAGTTGAATAAATTACGAAAGGCTTGATAGCTTATTATAAAAAAAGTGGGTCGATTCATGATTTTGTGAATAAAATATGGCAGTTCCAGCACTACCTGAGTAACCGGCGAGAAGTGCAAGCCGCAAGCACAGTTGTGTTGTATCTACAGCTCATTTTCACGGCCGACGATGTCACATCTCGCACTGCGCGGCGTTGTATCGTCTCCTGGGGGTCCTTGGCGCAGCGACACATGGAGGTCGGTCGAGTCGACCGGCTCTGAAGGTCGCGTCGTCGACCCCTGCCGCCGCAGGCTGTCCCGGTGTTCACGACAATCAACCACTCTCCTCTCCCCCAAAGCCCTGCTGTCACACGACAACAGGTGACAACGACGGATCCTCATTAAGGGTAATGGTGCACGAAGACTGTATATTTATCTAATTTTTGTCACAAATTCTTTTTCAGTGGATTTTTCGGTATTTTTGGCACAAGACGTAAATAATTTTGAGCATCATCTCTCGCTGTTAGATATTATTCTCGGAGCTCTGATGAAAGATCAAAAATAATATATTATTTCTTATCTTCTATCAGTGCTCCGAGAATTATAAAGGCAGTGGATATCTAACAATGTATGTAAGAAGGTTTTCCGAAATTTCCACGTTTGAGGCCGAGAAGCGCGGGAAAGACAAGGGCGACATTGCCACGCACGTAAAGTGCGCCATCGCCGCTACGCGCAGGACTCTGAACTGGCGTGCAGTGTTCTCGTCGTGCTGTCTACCTGTAAGACTTTAAGCGGCGACCCTACCATTTTACTGATGGAAAGTCTGTAGCAAAGTTCAATGCAGGCCCCTATACTAGTTTAAAATGCAAAAAATAATTCTCTAAAATATGTATTTACAAGACATTTTTTATTTTAGCCCGTGATATCTACGGGTTCGAGTCTCGGTTAACATAAGAATGTTTCTGTGGGTCGCAAATTTTAGGTTCAAATATAGCAAACCGTTTACCAACTCGCAATTAGCAGTTTCATCAAAAATTTGGAACTTATTTTAATAATTTACTTTATAGACAATGATTCATCGCGAACAATATGCAATTTCAGTGCATTTCGTTTTAAATTAAGATAAATTATTATCTCTTTTGCATGACTCTTTATAATACGCCCTCAGATCGCAGACGTTCAGCAGTAGAGCAGTTGAACTACCATCATCTCAGTCAAATGACGTAACAGCGTTTTAAAATGACAGTAACCAGTTGCAAAGTAAAATCTGAAGGCGTATGACAGTCCATGTGTAAATGACATGTACACAACAGTAAATTATTTTTCCGTTCTTTTGGGACAATGCCTACCGGCTGGTAGCTGTGAAATTGAAATAGGAAATCCCATGTTAAGGAAATTTTTGCCTCAGTGCGGTTACTTTTAAAGATAGCCGTTTCAAACAAAATGTATTCTTCTCGAATATTTTTAGAAGTTCCCTAGAGCGGAGATGTTTCCATACATAACATGTAAAGCCTGTTTGCAAGGGATTTTTAAAATATATGTTTTACAAAAAAGTACATACTACCTTTCTATTTTGAAAATACACGCTCGTATGGATCTTATTCTAAAAACTTCTTGAAGAATAAACTTTGTTTGAAACGCCTATCTTTAAGATTAACGTACTGAGGCGAAATTTCCTTAACATGACATCCCTCATTTAAATTTCGCAGCTTCCAGCCGGTAGGCAGTGCCCTTAAGTTGTGTTTGGTTCGATTATATTGGTTGCACGTCAAAATACTTCAATATCTTCAACATTGACTCCGAGCGAATTAGAGTCGGACAGGCGCTCGGCGTTTGCAAGTAGGCCTGCACATGGCTGATTTTGTTCCTTCTGTAGCTTTCTAGATTTTTAACAATAATCTCCAAACGCTGGTTAAAAAAAAATTACGTTATGCGTGTCCCATGAGAGACGCATTACTTAAGTTCGTTAATGGCAGCTCTACAAACCAGAAAATAAAATTACTGTCACCATTGTGGATTACTTATTGGGGAAATATGACATGATTTGGATTCGTCTAATAAAGGCTTAAAGCTAGCCTTTTTAAAGGCAGTATGACAAGAGTACTGGAGAATACAGAGGTGAAACGTAGCCGCTTATACCGCGAACTCCAGCCGCACACGCCAGCAAGATGGCGTCACTGGCCAGCAAAATGTTGGAACGCCGTTCGCCAATCAGCGCCTGGTAACCCACCTGCCAGCCGACTGCCCAGCCAATAGGAACCTTTTCGTAGCATGCGGTAGCTGATCGAACTCGAGGCCCATTCCCAGATCCTCGCGCAGCCAATCAGAGGATGAGTACGTTGAGATCAAAGGTACCGCCACGTCAACTCGTCTCTGTGAACTTATTTACTTTGTGCAAGTATAGTCTATTCGCAGTATCTTCAAATTTTTAAAATCAAATCTTTGAAAAATCACCCCATGTATCACGTGTTTGGTTGTTTCGTAAATATGCAGTGTATCGCAAGCTTTTTTTGCTTGTGTTAACATAAAAGTATCTTATTTTTTGTTAAATTATAATTTTACTTATATTTTATATATAAATTATAATATTTAAAATATAATTTAAATGAAAAAAAAACAGAGAAAATAGGTAGGTTAGCAATGCATAATAATATGAAATAGTTATCACACTGAGTGCGCACGAACACGGTGCGTTGTCCCTTTGGTATGTAATTGTCTATACTCGGTTAAGCTTTGTTTTCATGAGGCGGAAGAATATCCGGAGAAATAGAGCATTTTCAGGACTTCGGAAGAGTTGGAAGTAACCGAGAATGGACTTTACTATAGTGTTTGAGAAAGTCGGGGCAATACACTTTGCTAACACTATGCTAATAATAGAGGATATTTGATCGTCACGGTGAATGCGTGAAGCGAGTATTTTTTTTTTTTTCATGTTAAGCACAGTGGTGTAGACTCGTCCGAAGCTTGCTGGACTGTGGAAGACGCTCCGCCAGGATTGCGGCGACACGGCTGTTTGTTATTCCGCGGCAGTTTCCGTGGGCTGCCTCTCTTCGTGTGGCGACAATGCAAATACGAGCACGAGGCCCGGCCCGCCTCTCTGTGCGACATTGTCGCCCCTAACTGATCCCGCCCAGCACGCTGCCTCCATTGTTATGGCGGGCCCCAGAACCACTCGGCTCCTCGTTCGAGAACTGGCTACGCACACAGTCCGAACACTCGTGCGTTCAAGTCACTTGTAACGTGGTCCCTTCGATTTGAAACGGCCGCATGATTTTAACACTTCGTAGATGTCACCCGACTATTCTGATGCATCTCAATGTACTGGCGAGGAAATTAACTTATTTTAAATAATCGTATATTTGGCTTCCCATTAAAGAGTAAAATACAAACCAACATAGGAAGAAAATGAAATAACGTATAAAACGAAAAATGCATACCAGCTTACAGACGCTCTGGTTGAAACCATCCTCCAAAGATTTCAAAATATAATATAAATTAAACTATACGAAAAAATTTTACTACATTAAATTAATTATGACATCCTGGATGACCGCGAGTCTCTAGGTGAACCCATGGTAACTGGTCTGCAGTGAAAAGACTGTAGCTACTTACGGAGGCAGTGGGCGATGAACAAAATGCTGAGACTGGAGCAGACAGAAGACCCATCTAGTCTACAGGTTAATGAAATCCATTAGATTATCGCGCGAAGATTTTGGGCGCGTTTCGTATTACGATCCGGCCTCGTCACTTTAGCGTGTTGCCTTTTACCGCACGGCCGCTACGGACTCTAGACTTTCACACGTCACTCATAACACCCACTATTTCTTAAATCACAGCTGAAAAGGTGATTTTATACTGAGGAATTCGAAGGTAGTATANTCACTCATAACACCCACTATTTCTTAAATCACAGCTGAAAAGGTGATTTTATACTGAGGAATTCGAAGGTAGTATAATTTTCAACATTACGTTACATCAAAACCGCCAACCAGCGACATCATACGGCACGATTCCCACGTGCGGAAATCCGGGGGTGGCCCTGCTGAGAATCTGACCCGGTTTGCCTTTGGTGGGAGGCGAGCTATATCGATAAGTTCACAAAAACTGTACAAATAGAGCAAGAACGGTCTGAAATATGCAGTACAAATCATTCCAGCTTAAAAATAACGCTTATATTCAGTGAAGCGATCAAAAATCGATCAGNTCACTCATAACACCCACTATTTCTTAAATCACAGCTGAAAAGGTGATTTTATACTGAGGAATTCGAAGGTAGTATAGTTTTCAACATTACGTTACATCAAAACCGCCAACCAGCGACATCATACGGCACGATTCCCACGTGCGGAAATCCGGGGGTGGCCCTGCTGAGAATCTGACCCGGTTTGCCTTTGGTGGGAGGCGAGCTATATCGATAAGTTCACAAAAACGGTACAAATAGAGCAAGAACAGGCTGAAATATGCAGTACAAATCATTCCAGCTTAAAAATAACGCTTATATTGAGTGAAGCGATCAAAAATCGATCAGNGCTGAAATATGCAGTACAAATCATTCCAGCTTAAAAATAACGCTTATATTGAGTGAAGCGATCAAAAATCGATCAGGTAAAGTGAGAAGAACTGGAATAAAACACATAAATAAATGTAGAAAAAAACTGGAAAAAAAAAAAAAAAAAAAAAATTTCAAACAGACCCTAACAATTAACAATGTCTTTCTTAGCTTTGAATTAAAAGTTTACCTAAACCTTTTGTGAGCACTGGAATTGTTTCTCTTGATTTATGTTTTTTAATGCATATAAGAGAAATAATTAGAAAATTNAACCTTTTGTGAGCACTGGAATTGTTTCTCTTGATTTATGTTTTTTAATGCATATAAGAGAAATAATTAGAAAATTGGTAAAATATTTACTTTTCCATGACAATTTGACACTTTCACTTACCGACGCGTAAATAAAGTGATCAAGCCCATGGCAATGTTAATTGTACATATGTTGAAATAATACACAATATAATGAAGTTGATCTTAAGCAGGGTTTTCGAAAGGGCTCAGTTTACCTTGAAAAGCGTATACGCGTGAACACTGCTATTACGACTTACCACTGGGATGTAGGCAGAGCCAGACTGTCGCTGGATATGGTTAACTAAGAAATTAGCTTTTCTTTCAGCCCATTCTGTATCCCTCCGAAACGTGTAAAAATTAACATCGGCCTGAACCTATCGATAAGAGACGTGTGAAATTAACATCAACTTAGACCTATCGATAGACACGTGAAAAATTAATATCGACTTATGCCTATCGATAGAGGCGTGAGAAATTGACGTTGATTTAGCCTTATCGATAGACACGTGAAAATGTTTGAGTTCAGTGACCTGTACACTAAGACTACAGTTTTATATACTCTCTTGCAGATATCAGTTGTTCATTGGTTGCTTGCTGTCACAGCAAAGAGTGATGATTGGCCCTGCATTTTGCTGCATGTATATTACTGGTTTAGGCTTCTCCAGGAGGTGTCAAATACCGCGTGAACCAACTTGCAACAGTAGCATACACGCGTGAGTTTTTGAATTCTAGCTTGTCCCGAAATAAATCCGCAAATTTTTCATGTGTCTATCTATCGACTGAATTTAATTCTCCGATGATTCATAACTTTTAAACTCAACTTTTTGAAGAAAAATCTTTGGCCCAAACTGAATATACTTTAACGGGCATCTTACTTGCATGCATCCAGAAAAGTTGGCAGTGACAGAGGGGAAGTATTTCGATGTATTAACGTCGAATTAAAATTGTCATGTTTAAATATGTGGACACCCAATTTATTCAATTTAATTACCGTTTTTTATGCACAGCAGAGTTAAGAATTTGCACAACAATTATACGTCCCTTATAATTTCACAATCCCACTTGAGCGACGCGTGAATAAAGTGATTCGGTCCATGGTGATATTAATTGTAATCATATATTTGGTACTGAAACTGTGTATGCTATTTGGCAGCCCTCATAAAAGAAATATTATTAAAATTTTATTATTTGTAAAGGCCCTACACGCAATTCAATAAAAAGTCTGACTTGTGTAATTGTGTCTTCATTCGCAAACAAAATTTTTCACATATGTTCACTGGATACCACAAAATTATTTATTTTGCCAAAACCAATTTTTTGAGGAAATATAAAAATATGATTACGTAAATTAATTATAACAGTCGTAGATGAGATACATTAGAGTTAAGTAACTCCCTTACTTCACAAGTCTCAAATTTGTTTCATGAGAAAAAATACCGACGAATAAGAGGCAATTATTCCGCATTACTGTTATATTTGAAAGTCCACTGTAAATACTTTTCCAAACAAGGAAGGAATACAGGAGTCAATCTCCCATTACTAACAGAAAATTTTTACCTCTGTCGAAAATCAATTACTGGTGTTTTGTGGGCTTCGCCTAAAAAAATGTTGATTTAAATCTCCTTGCATCGCTTGCTAGCTCAAATTAGAACTGAAAAATTATTTACTGCTGCGTGGGCTGTCCGCAATTTCCAGAAATTAACGCATCTTTACGACATTTGTCGAGATTTCATGCTGAAAAAATGCATTAAATTAAATCGCCATGATAGCTTATATTACTGAATTATACAGAGTTTAAAGCAATTTCATGGAACACCTAACTACTGAATTCCGCACCCGGCTAGGGCCAATTATTTTCAACATAAAAAGTGTTAAACGCGCAATTTTCATGGTTATAAAACGTTTATTACACTTTGTCCCGTGCTTTAGGAGTATTAAGCTTATTATAAAACTTGAGTCGTAAATTTCCTTAAAATACATGTAAAACTTTTATGATTACAATTACCAAACGGAAGATTTGTAAAGAGAAAATTTCAGACAGCTGCAGCCTAAAATATTTACAAAAATGGATAAGCTGAACGTTTGTTTATAGCCCTTATTCTTAAGCTTTGTTCCATTCGGCCGATCTTTTTAAACTATCGTCTCTTTCGCGTTTAATTCACCGGAAGCAGTATGGTGGTGGGCGTTCCATTCGTCTGCTCGGTAGATTTTGGCGGGCATCACTGGTTCGCCATCTTTATTGTTTACAAAACGAGAACGTTTTTAACCTTTCAACTTATCCTTGAAGAGATAACGCGCTGAATTTAATATTGTCTGGATAATGAAATGTGTTTTGAAATAACATGTGGTGGGAGAGGGGGGAAGGGGGGGGGTGATTATTTGTGAACACAAACTATCTCAAAAATAAATACGTCAGCTACAAGGTATCTGCTATATTCGCCATTGTGATTTTTACTCACGCAAACGATTTAAAGGCGTTCCAATTCGTTTTGAAGAGGTTAACAACTCTTTTTGACCCAGGTCACTTTTGACCTCAACTCTCACGACGCCGAAGAGCAAAAAAAGAGACCGAATGGAACAAGCCATTAGCGTAGCCGATATAGGTTACTACTCAAGAAAGCGCGGGGCTAGCCGTGATCGATTGGGAGTTTTCATTTTAGTTCAGTCAGTCCCAGCTGCTGATCACGAAATAACAAAACCTTTGGTGCGATGGCACCAATGATTATATGCTCGGCTTTGCTGTGTTTATAATTAAAAATATTTTCTTTAAATATATCTTCCGTGAGTGACCACTTTGTCAGCTAATTTTCCAGCCATCTTACACGTAACTGTTAAAGCTGTCAGTACCTTGTAATAATGCCGCAGTAGATTCTAACGTACGCTCACGATTTGAAACGCAGTTCACTCGAAGCTCGTGACGTCACTGAAACATCTTTGAAATCCATCATATTGTCTGAAATCGTTTCGAAAGCTGAGAAATTTCATTACACGCTTTATATGATGTAAAGATTTAAATACTTTGGCGAATAAAATACTTTCGACGTGTGTTTTCCCGCTGGGCGCTTTGTAAAGTGATGACTGTGACCTGCAGTCCTGATATCCACATAATGAGTAGAGAATCGAGAATTGACCCGGGACACTCGTTTCGGAACACGAATTGCAAGGCTGTAAACCAGGAATAAACGCGTAGGAAGAGATGCAGCGAATCACGTACAACCCAGTATAGCCTGATAGCTGTTAGTGAGCACTTTTTAAATCAAACTTTGAAAACTGTCACTGCCCCCACCTGTATTTGTCTGGAGGGTACACTGAGTGGCATGTGCCCAGTACGGTTGGTAACGATGGAGGGGAGTTAAAAAAGGGAAGTTCTTACAATCACAAGATATAACAGTTTTCTGGTGACAGAAACTGAGTTTATATGCAAAGTCGTCACAAAATAACTCTGCCTACAAAGCAACTCCTCGTAGATAGTATAGGACATTGAGTTTATAGAGGCAAGGTGACTATGCGATGGTTCACCACTAAGAAAATTTTTCACATCTGGAAACTCCCCGGCCAGGTCAAGAATAGAACCTGTTGAATTTAACCTTTTCAGGCACTGTGGTCTATACAGGATGAATCACGTAAAACTTGCACCGCACATGTTTCTGTAATGGAAGGTACTATTGATGTGCTGGTTTCATGGAAGTGAAGTTTATACATGGACTCATAATTGCAGTCCAGACAAAGATCTTAATAATTATGAGAATGTGTACTTCTTGAACAAAGTTACATTTTTTTTCAAATGGAAGAGCGCCTATTCACATCAAGAAAATAAAACTAGAGGAAATTAGAATGCCAATGGTGTTTTTTGCATGATTATAGTGCAAGTAGTTTATGCGCTATCGTAATATGACAATTTTAAATACCTACAGTGGAAATTTCAGAACAGGAAGCTGTAATACGTTGTTTCAGATCTTCTGGTGTAGTCGATATGAACTTGTAGACAGCGTTTCCCACAGAAAAAAATTCTAAAGGTGTCAGATCTGGTGAACGGGTAGGCCAACGTACAGCTCCCCTTCGTGATTCAACGATTTTGAAACTACAGTTTTGTAGTACGTCTTGCACTATACGCTGGGAAACCATTATGCTGATAGCACAGGATCCTCCTTGTTTACAGTTGAAGGTTTTCTAACATCTGTGGAATTTCATCCGTTAGGAGGTCGACATACTTTTGAGAATCCAGTGTCCCAGCATTAGTAAATACCATCTTCGAGCACGTCCTAAGTGCAGGTAGTATGAACTAACACAAAGTACTGACAAGGTCCCATTGCTATCAGTGTAAAGGAAACAGAATCTAAACAAATATACGAACACCGTAGCCTTAGAAGTTAAATGGAGCAGACAACTGTAGGTATTTAAAATTATCATATTACGATAGCACGTGAGCTACCTACACTAGAATATTGCAAAACACACAATTTACATTCTAATTTCCTCTAGTTTTATTTTATTGATGTGAATAAACATTGTTCCATTTGTTCAAGAAATACACATTATAATATTTAAACGGCATCCAATAGGGGAATTCATCACGTCGTGTAAGATATCGTTCGTTGTTAGGCTGTGTTCCGTAGTCTCATAAAGAGCTGCTGCCAATAACATTTAACACACACACACACACATCTTTATTGGATCCGACATATGGCGGAGTTATTCTGATACTAATACAGTCCCGGATAAAAATGTGTTAATTGCAACGCCAAAATTACATTTTCATATCCGCCTGAAAGAGTTCAGCAACAAGTCGGGCAACGACCTGAAAACGGGACGACTAGGTTCGTGGTGTCAAAATATTCTGCTGTAAATATACAAAATAGGTCTTTAATTTTAGTTTCCTTCCCGGTGTCAAGATGACGACGCTTGGCATAATTACGTGAAGGAGGAGGGGATAGTTGAGATGTTAGCCGCAGGTGGACGGAGACCGGGCGTAAACAGGTTTCCTAACGTGGCCAGCAACACTCACTACCGCCGTTCAGCAGTCGACCGATGTAGCACAGCCGTAGCACCGAGTATTTAGGAACACACGGGCAAAATATTCCAGCGTGATCGACGGATGAAAGACAAGCCCTCCCGACCAATATTTTTCTTCTACTGTTTCAAACACCCTTTCAATAAAGATTATCCTTTCCCAGCATTGGACCACGGTGGCTTAGCGGTTAGACTGCTCGCCTCCCACCGAGATGAACCGGGTCCAAAACCCAGCCGGACCACTCACGGATTTTCGCAAGTGGTATAGTGCCACTGGTCGGCGGGTTTTCTCGGGGATCTCCCGTTTACCCACCCTTGCTTTCTGACGCTGCTCCATTCCCACCTCATTTCACCCTCATCGGCTCTCAAGACCTCGTTGTTAAGACCCGCCCAAATCTCTCAGCTCAACTTTCCCATCCTCTGTTCTAGCAGATGTATTTTCTTATACTTCATAAATCGAATGCATCTTTGCAATTATTTCTGTCGACGTGTTTTTACGACGTCTATGCCGGTTTTCCCCCCGTACCATCGTAGATCAGTTAGGTTAGAATGGGAGGTAACCATGGCCCCAATCGCGGCCATATTTGCCCAATCCCAGTAAAGCCGCGAGCATGTACCCTTGAACCTGCCCTGCATGCCTGGGCGTATGGAGCTTAGCCCTGAGACGCACTTAGGTCCCATCCCTACCAAGGATCTCCAACTCTCCTCTTAGTTTTAAGTTAGGTTAGAAAAAAACAACTTAAGATTGGTTCACAATTGAAAGCATAACAGTAACCACATAACATGGGTCGTGTGCACAAGAATTAACTACCATGTTTTCACAACTGCGCATAACATGTTGTACGCATGAGCACACGGTACACAAAGTAAGTCGTTACATTTCATTTCCTGTGCAGGAGCATGGAACAATAGCCAATCAGAGCAAAGTATGCAATTTTCAACGAAGTTGTTTATTTAAAATGGAAGAATAGTTATGCTGCAGAAACGAAGAAATGTCGCAAGATATAAATTTAGAGAAAATAGAAGTAGCCGTTCACTAGCAGAACATTTTAAAATGTTATCCGCGTGTTTACTGTCACAAAAGCAAAGATTTTATAGGAAAGCGAAGGTGCTGAATATTTTTAATCACTGTCAATTTTCAACAAAATATCAAAATCTGTTACGAAAATCAATTATTTATTAACACTGCCAAATTACATCAGACTCGTCACGAAATTTCATTGGCTAAGAATCATACGTAAGAATTCAATTTTGAATCAATTTCGCACAAGAATTCGGGTCGTATGAATGTTCTACTGTTATGTTCTATGCCCCGTGCTTATGTATTATGTCTATGGACCCAGCTTTACACAGCCAACTCCAGGCGCACACGACAGCAAAATGGCGTCAATTGCCAGCAACATGTTTGAACGCCTCTCGCCAATCCACGCCCTAATAACCTACTCACCAGGCGGCAGTCAAGCGAAAAGCGAACCCATGCGTTAGCCATCAGTAGGGGCAGTGGTATTTCGCGAAAAGATTTTGGGACAAGATACAGTCCAAAGCACTGTAGGGTCGTCCAGCTTCTTTGATTGGCTAAAAAATGTTCTGGCACGTGTTAACCGCTTGTGCACGAATCACGAAGGTTCAGTGTTGGGGTTACTTAGTCCTGAGTGGCTTGGTCAAAGACAGACACGGCACCAGCAGCCAATGGAGGTATAACAACAGCTGAGGTGTGTATATAGTATTGAATTCTACTGTGAGCTCTGATTTTTACGCGAAAAGTCACTGGCCCTAGCCATCAGATACAAGACCCGTTCACTAGCGCCCCGCGTAGCCAATCAGAGAATGCGTACACCCACATCAAAGGTACCGCCACGCCATTTCGTCTCCGTGCACTTATCTACTCTGTGATAGAGAGTTATTATGATACTATTACAGTTCCAAACAAAACTGTTTGTTGCAACGCCTAAAATTAAATTTTTGTATGCGCCTGAAAGACTTCTTAAACAGCGGCGGTACTGACAGCAGTGGACTCGCCAACTTTTTCGACGGCGGGCGACTCGGACATCGTCCAGTGTTGCCAACTTAATGTTGCATAGTCCCGACACATCTTTCGAAATGTATCTACATTCGCCATTGGAGTCGCTGCGCAAGCAAAAACTTCCATTAACAACTGCAGCGAAACCAAATGTCATATTAGCAAAGATTTTTGCATACAGGGAAAAATTAAAATAGACCAAGTGGGAGAGTTTTTACTTGGCAGAACAGTTTCGACCAATTAAAGTAGTCCATTCTGGGACTTGGTTGGAGAATAGTTTCCTAGGAAATAATTATCACTGACATTTGCTAAAATTAGAACAAAATAGCCTAATAAACTCTCATTTAATAAATTATAAGAGGCACATATATTTAAAAAATTCTGCAGAAAATCAATTATAATAACGTCTACCATTTCAACAAATATGTTGCTCATTACATTATCTCGTACCTTAATCAAGGCAAACGAATAATGGAATGATCAAAACTTCTGGTATGTTTCACGTCAATTGCCACGCAGACAGAACTATAGGAAATAGCCATTATGGCGTACGCGATGATGTAATTTTGATTCAATCGGAGATCACCCGTGCTGTCTTGTATATATGACCTAAACGGTTTGGTGGAGTAATAATCGAATTTAATTAATTTTTTAATTTAATTTTATATTTTCTGGCAAAAAGTCTTTCCGTTTTGAGTTGGCTTCGAAATCTGTTTCAACATCCGTACATAATCAGGAAAACAGACGAAAATCCCTCCGCGCAAGGACATGTCCCTGCAGTCAGTTGGCAGCATTGTCTTGTTCATTAGAGCACGACGGCCGGCAATTTGTAGTACACCCCCTCTACGGCCGCGCGCGCGGGTCGTGTGCCCTCGCAATATCTCGGCAAACAAAGGAGTGGCCGCGCGCAACACAGGCCCACGAGCGAACTATAGTCTAGTCGCGGTTTCTTCACACTTTTCAAATCAAACCTTCGAAAAATCACCCCCATGAATGACCTGTTCGGTTGTTTCCTAAATATGCTATGTATCACAAGCGTTGTATACTTGTGTTGATACAAAATTAACATATTTCTTATTAAATTAGAATTGTATTTATATTTTACCTAAAAATGATAATATTTAATTTATAATTAAAATGTATAAAAAACAGTGAGATAATAGTTGTGTTGGTAATACCGTGTAACAAATAGTTCTAATGCAAAATATCATTATACTGTGTGCGCACGAATGCGGCGCGCTGTCCCTTTGGTGTAATTTTATAGCCGTAGTTAAGCCTTGTTTGCTTGAGGCGGAGAAATATCCTGGAAGAACTTGGCTTCAGAAAAGTTGGAAGTAACTTTGAATGGATTATATTTAAAGTGGCTTCTCACCGCGTCTCGCAAAGTTGCAAACTGTAGGGACGTGTCCCTACGAGCTGGGACTTAGGCCGTTTTCCTAATTACCTAACGGTGTAATAAAATATTTTTGAAGCCAACTATTAAAACAAACGGACTTTAAGCAAGAAATTAAAATTTTAAATTAAAAAAAATAATAAATTGGTTGATAATTGCTTTAGACCACCTACAGAGAATTTTTGCAAGCCAGTACGGGTAAAAACTCAATAGTAGAGGCAGAACGGCAGAACAACCAATCTCCTACAACGCAGTCGCACGGGACATTCACTCCGTACAGTCGCCGGTAGCCAATGGAATCACGAATTGCGCTCAGGTGGGCATAGGGCAGTGAAGTCTAGCATGTTGCGAAATAGTAACGCGAATTTCGCATATCCCTACTGATCCAGTATAGCCGCTAATCGCAAGGCACTTAACTGGCGTGAAGCGTGAAAATATCGCATGTACATAATATGATGTGATCGTGTTGGTGCACTGTCTGCGGCAGCTTGTCTTCCCGCTTGCTTGGCTTCAGGTACAGTAGTCTTTTAAAAAAAATGCAGTTTCTGGCTGTGTTAGTAGGCTGCGACATGATGTCGTTATCGTGCGTGATGTCTAGAGACAGGAGAGGTCAACCGGGTTTCCACGTGTGGGAAGCGTGGTGGACGTTGCTGCTGGGCGGGTTTTCTCGTAGCACTCCCACCCTCTCTCGCCCCTGTATTCTGCCGCTGCTCCGTCTTGGCCTCATTTCGCCTTCACCGGCGCTCAAGACCTCGCTGTAAAGTGTCGCCAGTAGGTCAGCGATTTTCCTCGCTGGTTTGTTATTAATGCATATCATACACCACGAGACAATTATACGTGATTCACGGTAAAATAAGCACTTTTGAAAGACCTACTTAAGTTCTATTTGTATACACATTGTGCATTCTTCCGCCATCTGCAAAATTAACATTGACATAGGCCTGATCACTTTATTCATGCGTCGGTCAGGCGAAACTGTGAAATTATTAGAAAAGTAAATATTTTACACATTTAATTAATGCTACACTTAAATGCGTTAAAAAAACAGATATAAAAAAATTATTTTTGTACCATATTCACATATGTTTACTTAACACTTTAAATTCAACGTTAAGACATTAACTACTTTACCTCCTTCTATACCAACTTTGCTGGACACGCGCCAGTCAATGTGGCTGTTAAAATACATGCAGCTAGGAGCTGTGACATTTTTCAAAGTTTTATTTTAAAAGTGCTTAATTAACGTGAGAAAATATATAAACATGTGACTTCCATGTACTCGTGTTTAAAATCTAGCTTTTCCGCAAATGAATTCGGAAAAAAAAATGTCCGGTCCCTAGAAAACTTCGACGTCAGCAGACATTTAGTGCCATTCAAAACGATAAAGAAATGTGTCACCGCAGGAAAACCAGTTCAGTTGGTTTCTGCTCCGTATTCCAACTGACCGCGTTGGTCCACGCTACACCGGGCACTCTTGCTGAGCTGTGCAGCATATATTATACCAGCTGGCCGTCAGCCAAGGTTCGTTGGTTGCGGCCTAGGTGAGAATACGTTTCCCTTATGACTCAGAGGAAAAAGATTCGGACACACCAGCATAGGCTGTTCAAGGTAAACTGAGCACTTTTCAAAGCCCTGCTTCAGATTTACCTGTATGTCCACTGTGTGTCACTGTGTTCTTCCACCATACGTAAAATTAACATTTTCATGAGCCTGGCCACGTTATTCACGTGTCAGTTAAGTAAAACTGTCAGATTATTATAGGGAAGTAAATAATTTAGAAAATTGCCTATTCTTTCACATTAGAAAATACAGAAAGCAAAATAAATAATTCCGGCATGCACAAATGTTTACCTAAGCTTTTACTCCAACGTTAAGGTATGAAACTACATTTCCTCCGTCGTTGCCAACTTTACTGGGCGCTTGCCAGTCAGTTCGCTCATTAAAATACAGGATGTCTGCAAATGACTGGAGCGATGTGCGTGTATTATTAAACGTATCGAGACGTAACTTTGCAGCTGTGTACAGAAAGTCGCCACGTTTTGTTGACACATTTACAAGTGTTCGATATGTTCCCCCTTTCCGATCCTGCACACATCAACCCTATAAGCATGTTCTTCCCGCCAACGATGCAGCATGTCCCGGTCAATGCGATCAAAAGCAGTGATTATGCGAGCCCGCAAGTCTGCTAGGTGAACCGGTGAAGGAGGCAAAAAAACACCGCATCCTTCACATAGCCCCACACAAAAAAAGTCGCACGGGGTTAGACCAGGGGAGCGCGGGGACCACGGCAGCAGTTGTTGATCATCGTCCCCGCTACGGACATTCCATCGGTTTGGCAATCTGTTGTTGAGGAATTCGCGGACATCGCGAAGGAAGTGGAGCGGAGCACCGTCCAATTGGTAGATAACCTTCGCACTGTCCGTCTCGAGCTGAGGCATGAGCCAAAGTTCTAACATGTTCAGATAAATGTGCCCTGTAATGATTTTTTCGCTGAAGAAGAAAAGGGCCTTAAACTTTACATTTCGAGATGGCACAAAGAAACATTGAATTTAGGAGAGTCACGAATATGCTCAATGACGCCACGGGGGTTTTCTGTACCCCAGATTCGGACATTGTGCCTGTTCACTGTGCCAGAGTACTAAAGAATACAGATGCGAAAAAAGGCTCTTATACCACGAACTCCAGCCGCACACGCCAGCAAAATGGCGTCACTGGCCAGCAAAATGTTGGGACGTCGTTCGCTGATCAGCGCGTAGTAACCTTCTCGCCAGCCGGTAACCTAGCCCGCAAGGAACATTTCGCAGCAAGCAGTAGCCAACCAGATGCAAGGCCCACTTATAGAGACTCGCACAGCAAGTCAGAGAATGGGTACGCTAACATATAAGGAACCGCCACGCCATTGCGTCTATGTATACTTATCTACTCTGTGGCAGAAGCGGACTGGAGGGATAGAGGTCTTCGTTGGAAACAATGACGAATTCATAATTCAGTTNGGGTCAGGGTATTACATACCTCCGAGATGACGTTCGGATTCAAACAACAATTACGGCTTTTTAATTATCCAGGGCTTTTGAAAATAAGGCAGTAAGTTAGGGTTTAAAATTTACTCGAATATAGGACTTCTTGCTCACCCCTTTCTTTGCAGGGGTCGCGGTGGCGTAGTGATCAGACTACTCGCCTACCACCAAGGCGAACCTGGTTAGATTCCCGGCGGGGTCGCCCCCAAATTTTCGCATGTGGGAATTGTGCGGAACGATGCCACTGGTCGGCGGGTTTTCTCGGGGATCTTCCGTTTCCCCCACCCTTGCATTCCGGCGCTGCACCCTCATTGGCTCTTAAGACCTTACTTTGCACCTCTCTTATCACGTGGCTCTAAATTTCATTCACGCGACTCTTAATTATTGTCTTTATTTCGTAGAGGTGTAAGGAGCGTCTGGCTGTGAGGTCTCTGCTCTGTGGTATAGACGTCAAAGCGAGTCACGCAGGCAGGATGTTTGCGTGTAGCATGTCGCGGCTACTTGAGCACGCAGTTGCGCGTGCGATGAGTGACGTGTAAGCAGCAGAGGCGACGCCAATGTCACTTGACCTTGGGTCGCAGCTACGCACAAGGACGGCCGGCAGGCTGAGTTCATCACGTGTGGGCGGCCAGTTCTGTAGCGCCGCGGGAAGTGCTCCTACTGCGTGCCTGCTGCCGTCAAATAGCGCTCACCTCCCACCACTACTCCCTCTAGTTTTCACTGAGAAACAGGCGTTTTTGAATCAAACATAAGTTTGTTTGGCGCAACCAAATTAATCGTTTTTATAGGGGCAATGAAATATTTTGTTGCCCGAAACAAAGATTTACTTGGTGCAACCAAATATTTGTTTGGCTCTACGTACATAACAGTTTCGGTTAGTATAAAAAAAAATTAAAACCTCGACCGAGATCCGAAACTAGATTGTTTGCGCCCGAACACTACGCCCTAGAAACCTCAGCTAAAGTGACTACTTAGAAAATTGGGATGTTGTTAAATACGCGCAATCCAAATGCTTGACAACGTGAGCAAATTAATTCTTAAAGTTTATAAATATTTAAAGTTTTATAGAGTTACTTTCTAGTTTCATATTGAACTTGTTTTATTATTATATTTTTGCCGTTATTAAGCATCAATAAATGCTTTAACAAACACTGCTACTACCCTAATTATAACAAAAAAAAAAAAAAAACATACAAACGAACTCTCGAGTTGTTAACACAAACTTACACACGACAACGGCTCACAAGCCCATGGATTATCCGAGTTCGAAACCCGTAACCCGCAGCCCTAAGAGAGAACTCGCTGGCGAATTCGGACGCTGATATCTCTACTAAGTGTACATGCAAAAACAAACAGCAACACTGTTGATGAAGACAACAATACTCACGAGGCACGGTGGAGTTGTCCAGGTCGACGGCTTGTAGGATCAGCGTGAAGGACCTCTGCAACAGAAAAAAAGGACACCAGGGTTTCAGAGTCGTTACTCGCGTTAAAAGTTGCTATGAAAACATAACAGGAGAACTCTCTAAGCTCTGGCACAACATCCCTTCAGTTATCACCTACTAAGACACTGAGTGATCAGTCAACTTGTAGGGTCAGTATGGTTGAGGCTTCTCAGCCTTTGTACTTTTTGTATTTTTACGTAGCACCGCTCTTAGCCACAGGGGTCTTTCCACGCTACGACCACCCAATCCGTGGGGAAGAGGGATCACGCCTTCTCATTGCAAGTGTCTCAGATCAGCACCTGAGTTGACCAGATCCAAATCCCCAACCTTATTCACAAGCACAGCAGAGAACACCCTACCGCAAGGTTCTGAGACCCTCGTACTGAGATACCAAGCATGTGGTCTGGTCAGGGTTCTATCCATGCCCCTAGTGTCTCTCCAGGACACAACCGGAGCGGGTTGCCGCTCACCACCCGGTCTTTCTTTAAGAGGGGGAATATCTCCAGACCTCCTCAGCATACGGAGTTAACCACTACCAGCACAAATCCAACCTCTAATGATCGGTACACCAGAGAGAACCTCTGGTGGCGCCGAACCAATCGGCCCGTGCTCCCACTTATTTTCCATGGCTCTGGTGGGTTTTCAATGACCAACCGCTCCACCTATTGCGAGCGCCAGGTGAACAGAGGCAGCCCCTTCCACCCGTTAGTGCGCCAGTTGGCACAGCCACCTTAGGGCCCACTCCGGTTGTGGTTGAGGACACTTTAATGCCTTACCGGGCATAAGCCTTACACCCATTACAGGCCGGTTGCCCGCCCAGCATCCCACCACTGAACTGCCCACCGGAAGATAGAGGGCGAAATGACGAAGCGCATGGAGCGAGAGACATTCTCGGTCCTACCACGGCACGCAGGCTGGAGAAAAGCCACCCTTGCTATGAAATTGAAGATTTCCGTCCTTGTCAAACTCCATAGGTCTGACCCGTAGGTTCCAGGAGTTCTTCCATGTTATCATAATCACCTTTACGCCATCGCCACCACTTCCATCAACCAGCGAAGCCGCCAGCTGTCATCGGTCACTGACCATTACCATACTTTAGAATTTCTTCACCTGAATGCCAAGTGGTCCAACAACCCGCCAAGTGGCCGGGCCTAGGTACCATCTGTCGGCCCAAGCCATCATGGCAGATACCCCTTACCAGCCACGAGGAAACTTGTTACCATGTGAATCCGGGCGGCGGAGCCCAATCTGCGTTACCCAGGGGTAGCACGAGAAGCCTTGGGTCGCCAAGAGACGCATCATCCACCCTTCCTAGGGTCAAATGCTGTAACTGGGCTCGGCTACTATAGCACGGTACTGCCACACCACCTCAAACGCCCGGAAAACTTCCTCCAGAGGGAGTCACTGGCCCATATCCCCCAATTTACAGGGACAGGAAATTTCGCATTTTAAACAACATGTAGGCTAGACTCCACTGTACTATGTATTTTCGGGCCTCAGCTATTTGTTCATTGGCTGCTGCCCCAGTGTGTAGACAACGTTACCTCAGACCAGGTTACACGGGGTTCGGTGCTCGTCCCCTTGCATGCCTTGTTATTGGCTCGAAGTTTACCTGAGCGTGTTTAATAAATTGCGATACAACTGCAAATGTAACAAAAATGTACAAGTGTATAGAATCTAGCTTGTCGTAAAATTAATTCGCTAATTTTTCTAGTCCCTACGCAATCAATAATATGATTTTTTTTTAATACGTAAAACACGGGCTGTATTCTTTAACTATCATAATTTACGTCAGTTCATAGCTACAACTTTGGTTAAGTTTTGTATTGATCATAAAAATTGCGCAAGAGTATAGTGTCGCATCAATTAATACAGGAACTTAAGTACATATATTGTAATACATAATTTTAGGGCAGTCCAAGAAATGAGAAACGACATAAGATGTGGAATCTTGTTTAGATAAACATCCTATATCATGTTCTTGTATTTATTTTCTGCATGTGAAAGAAGAAAAAGCACCACAGAAAAATGGATAGTATTGGGGAAATACCAATTAAAATAAATGAGTATGACCAAGTTTGTATATATAAAGACGATATGACGTACATTAAATTTTTTATCTATGTTTTAAGGTCGAACGAGAAACCAGTTTCACGCAGTCAGTGCCGAATATTGATGTAAAAGTATCTTAAAAGCAAACGCAATAATAAATCAGTTTGGCGAGATAACGTACTATGTTCCATTAAAATCTACAGGCGTAATATAATGAAGATGAGATTCTCCAGCCCGTTAAAGCTGGAAGATTCCTGGAGGAGAAAGCGCGCTGCTGGAAGCCTTACGGATTGGGGCTTGGTAATAGGAACTTGGTTGTGTGCTTGCGAGTCTCCGTGACGTATTGCATCAGTCTTACTGGATTAATTAACTCCACGGAGAAGATTTTTAAAACTTATTACTGATGCTGGTATTCTGGACAAGTGTTACGTAGCTTTAGAGTTTTCGAAACGGCTATCAACTCTTATAATAAGTTTGTGATTGTAGGTGATCAGTTGAATATTTGTCCTCGTACTGTATCTAGACTTGTAGGTGATCAGTTGAATATTTGTCCTCGTACTGTATCTAGACTTGTGGGGAAAACGGATGATCGCCGAGCAGCTTTGTGTGTTGTTCTCTGACTATGCCAACCGGGTGCTTTGAAGTTATCAAGAGATACACGAGAGCTACCTGAGCTTAATGGGCTTGCTTTCCTACCTGGGGTAGTGCATTTTGAAACATGTCGCAGAACTTAAGTTAAAATGTTTAGTGCATGTGTCATCCATACTCGAGATATCCTCGGAATTAAAGGAGATAATACTAAGGGATGGCAATGCTGTTAAGAATATTTTGTGACCAAATAAAAATGCACCCTTATAACTGAAATATTACGATTACAAATATTACGATTACACTTTTAAGTTTAACTGTATCATATTAAAGCCATTATTATACAAAAAGAAAAAGGAATCATGTTTTTAACATAAATATTTTTATATACCTTACACCTATTTTCTACATGGCAAGAACGTAAAAATAAAAATAGGCATTTTAAAGTAAATTTATTCAACAGCTACTTAGTTAAAATTAATCAACATGCCCTCAAATGCGTTTAACTATACACACATGCATGTGTATAATACATAAACACACACGCACGCACTCAACATACTCATTCAGGTACGACAGCGTCATAGCAGAAATACGAGCGAAGTTAACACTGTTAAACCACTATCATTAAACCAGATTTTAGCAGCAAGAGATTTCAACTACACTTTAAACTGGCAGCTTTTCATATGCGCAATATTTTGGCAATTTAATGCACCCATTAAACTTCCCAGCGTGCTATCAAATTGTTTCGTTGCCTTAACTTAATTTCTTTGCACAACTTATCAAAAGAGAATCTTTTTTTATGAAGGAAACAACTCCTGTTCTGTTAGGTAGTTCATAAGGCGATTAATAAGATGTGTATCCAGTGGCGAGAAGAAACGCGATTTTAACTACGAAGCTCTCGGCGAGTGGTTTATCTCTACGCTAACGCGCAAGCATATAAAGTACCGAAATAAAATTCTTATCACAACTTCTTTCTCAACACGTTCATGCTTTCTGGTCTAAATTACACTTTACGATACTACTGCTTCAAGAAAAATTTCGATTTCACTAAATGCGAAAATGGTCGGCAATCAGCAGGCACTTGAACAAATTGCTCGCTAACGTGAAAGAAACGCGTACGGCCATAAAATTAACGCGCGCGAAATAACGGCCGAGCACTCTCGGAGAGAGCTAAAAAGTAAAATGCTGTTCTCTCGCACGAAAACAGCTGCAAATCTTGCCGCGAATCGGTCAATAAATGTCGGCGTTAGTGAAACTAGCACTTCCTCATTGAAAGCTTATTCTGCCGACCTTTGCCAGCCAGATTACGTGATAATTTAACTGCCCATTCACGAGATGGCAGTACATTCGCTCCATGGCTAATGCTACTTCTACTACAGGTTGGGAATATCAATGTTAAAAGTTTGGCAAACAGAAATTGTCACCACTAGGTAAGCGCTAGTGTCGGAAATGTACCAGATTTGCTCTATTTTCTACTTTAAAAAACGTGATAATTGTAATAATCCTGAATTAAATATAAAATAACTTCGTAAATGAGTAAAATCTTTGTCTTTTGTTATTCACGTAGCTTAAAATTTTAATTAATAGTTACGTTTTGGAACACTGCGCACCTAACGGCGGAAATTTTCCCTTTGCCAAACTCCCCCATAGGAAATCACGATTTGTTCCTAACCTTAGTAGAATAAAGTTTATCCATGGCGCCGTGGCGGTGCACCGCCAACTGCACGGCCTACGGCCGGTCTGCGCACATGGTTCAACATCCCGCGGCTCCCTGCGCGTCCTTCGACCTTACGGCCCACGTCAAACGGCACGGTCTTGCCCGTGGAATGCTAATTTAACTCGCCGTATCATTGCCATGCATCGCATTGTGCAGCGCAACTTGTGTGTAAAGTGATGACGAGGGAGGGGGGAAGGCTCTCCGGCCACGGCCATCCCGAGGAGTTTATTGTGCACGGTTGGGAAATTTCACGCTCCGTGGTTAGTATAGCTGGGATGATGACGGAGGGAGGAGGGGGGGGGGAGTGCGCATTGCGTGTATGATCCCAAGTGAAGGCATGCCGGGGAAATAATTGAATCCCGGTGTACTGGACTCTTGTGATGGAATCGAATAATCGCGCGGGAGCAGCGCTCTTTCATTCCGGGCAATCTCCAGGCAAGGGGAAAAGAAAGAGTGATTACGAAACAGTAATGGGCTCCATGATTTCCCTACTCTTCCTTTTACGTGAGTGTTTGTCGAAGCGTACGCAGGTCTGCCGCGCGCGAGCCCGGGGTTGATTATGGCCAGCCCGGGCTGATTGGAATTTGTTTTTCTTCTTTACTAATCGCGTAAATCACAGAACATGCGGAATGTACCGGTGATGTGCAGACTTCCACTTGAGCGACGCAACACATCATTAGGCCGCAAGTCTGGGAGATGATGTTGCCTCCTTAATACCAAATTTGAGCCACTCGGATTGGCTTTCCTTAAAGGCGACTGGAGAAGGAACCTAGGAAGGGGGGGGGGGGGCCCCCNCCCAGCAGAAGCTTTATGTTCTTATGCCACTGTTCCAGCAGTTTGTGTTATAAACTCCGTGTGGATTTATTTTACGTTTCGGCAACTTTTAAAATTCAGAATATGAAAAACCCGTATCTGCGCTTTTCTGACTCGCGAACCTACTACGTTTTAAGCGCAAGGGATTATAGCTATTCCTAAATCAATTTCATAAAATTCAACTTTGGCAAAACATAATCGTAAGTAGAACGATTTAATTTCAAAAAGTAATTAATTTTTTACTATAAGAAGGTTATAATTGCTCATTCAAAACACGGTATATGCCAGAGCGTGAAAACATAAAAAAAAAGGGAGGGGGTTGAGTGATTCGTTACTTCATATTTTGCAATTATTAATAATGTGACGTAAATCGCTTTAAAAATGTTGTTCTCGCACAGCGCAAACACAATTAAAGAAAAAGCTTGTAAACAAATACAAATAACGGTTATGAAATGCAAAATCGTCAGAAGCGAAAAAACCGGAGACCGTTATGCAGTGTTACTTCGCTAGAGAGACACGCAAATTCACGTTGTATTGTTACGCGCTGCAGCTCGCACCGATTGCGAGCTTCCATTATGCGCGTTCCGGCTGGGAGGGGCGGGAGGGCTCCTCGACCCTTCCCTCCCCCAGGCAGACTCGCTTGCTACTTCGTCGCAACCCCCCCCCNTTCCCTTCCCCTACTGGAGAAGCCGACAAGCGTAGAGGATACGCAAGAATATTCTGGGAATTAGGACCCTCGGTGCAACGTGGCTTTAGAGAAATTTCTGGGCGATGTCCTACAATCCTATAAATACAAGGTACAGCTGGACTGCGGCAGTCTTTTCGTGGAAGCGAGATGAGTGCGGGACTCCAGCGACGCGTGGTGCAGCGAGACATCGGCGAAGGGCACGGACGACGACGGGAGACTGCGAGGCGACGGCGGACGAGGTGTTTATGGTGTGAATGGATGAGAGGGCTTGCAACCAGACGAGCGAATGCTACTGTGCGTGAGGGCGCTCGGAAATCTCTTAAACATTGCCGACTGGTTGGACCTAGACTAAACTGAGATGGGACTGTAGGAACATGGGATTTATTGTAAATATTGGAACTGTCAAAAATGTACATATAATTTATAAAGTAATCGATTGGGTTTTGATACACTGGCTATTTTGACTGATTTTTTAAATTATTTAATTACATTAATTTCTCTGAGGTAATTGTAAATTTGTATTGATAGAGTTCATTGGTTGTAAACAACAAGTGATATCAATTTATTGTGAGATGTAGAGTCAAGAGAATTTTGTTTGTAGTTATTGTAAATGAAATGAGGGAATTATAAATAACTCTCTTATTTAATCACGACCTCCATCCCTTACCGAACTTGTTTTAGCCCACTGACTTTTGAGAGGAAAATTGTAACAATATGAAAACTGGTCCTACTTCCAGCCCGTGTATGTTTTCCATATATTTGTCACTGGTCCGTATTTTTATGTATACGCCAACAAATACACACTTCATACTAGTGTGACCGAATCACGTGCGGCTTAGACCAGAGCAGTTAACTACACAGAGAGGAAGTGGTGAAGCAGTTCCTTTGGTGTGGGCATATCCATTCTATTATTGGCTGCGCAAGGCTCTGGGTCCTGGCGTGTGCTCTGATTGACTACTGCACGCCGACAAAGGTTCCCTATTGGCTGGACTGCCGGCTGGCAAGTAGGATACCAGGCTATGATTGGCGAACGACGTTCCGACGTGTTGCTGGTCAGCGACTCCGTATTGATGGCGTGTGCGGCTGAATTTCGCAATGTAAGCGACTGTTTCACCTCTGTATACTTACTTAAGTATCCTGTGGTGCGAACGATAACATGTACAAGCGGGTCACGTGAAAACTGAAGACTTTTCTAGCTATATGTTGTCAGTGGAGTGGAGAGATATGAGCGGCTCTTAACATCGAGGTGAGTATGGAGCGGCAGCCGGAATGAAGAGCAGGAAGAAACGGGAGATCCCTTAGAAAACCCGCCGACCAGCGGCATAAAATACTTTGACCAACTTGAATAAAATGCAGAACTTACTTGCATGAACAGTGCTCTAAGCTCACGCGCTAACCACGTTGCTTATGACACGGCAGAAAAGTAGTCCAATGCGAACTCTACCCCATTTTCCTTCCCCGCCAGCCGGCCATTGCGATGCCCCTCGGCGCATGCGCAGTGTGCATTCACACCCCGATGCTCAATGGTAGTACCACGTCTCTCGCTGCAGCCAGCCGATGTTCATTCATCAAGGAAGACGGTCCCGACAGAATCCCGGCAATCCCTCCCTCCTCATCAGCCTTGCTGGACGTCTCGGTGGCATGGCCTCCTCGCCTCTCCAGTCGCTGCTAACGACATCAACGTGCCTCTTCGTTAGGCGCAAAGCCTCCTCGCGCCGACTGCCAATATCGCGTCACGCTTGTGCGCGCACGCAGAAAATGCGGCGAGCGTCTTTTGTCATCGGCATTGTCCACTGAGAGGGGAAAGCAAAAAAAAAATCCGCGCGAGCTAAAGCTGGCATTCGAGAACTCATTCGAGGCCGCGACCTGACCAGCATGCGAGCAACCAGTTCCATGGAAGCGACGTGCCACAAGTTAGATTGAAAAATGAAAAAACTCTTCTACGGTGCCATTAATAAGTGTGAGCGTGTCTAGAAAATGTATTTGTTTGATTTCATTATGGCTAAAATAATTTTGGGTTTACGTTTTCTGTAAAAAAAAAAAGTCCCTACGTTGTGAGTTGGATTCGAAAATCTGTCCCCACGTTCCTAAGCAATTATGAAAACTGTCAAAAGTCCCTAAGCGTACGGACATGTCCTTACGGTTGAAGGGCCAAGGGGGCTGAGCGGTTAGACTGCTCGCCTCCCACTAATGCGGGGCCAGGTTCAATCCCCGGGCGGGTCACTACCGGAATATTCGCAAGTGGGAATCGTGCCGGACGATGCCGCTGATCGGCGGGTTTTCTCGGGGATCTCCCATTTCCCCCACTCTTGCAAGTCGGGGCTGCTCTGTACTGGCATCGCTGCACCCTCGTCAGCTCTCAAGACTTCGCTGTTAAAGAGCCGCCCAAGTCTCTCCACTCCAATCCACTCCCCGAGCCGCTGCGACGTAGCGCGGGCCGGCCGCCTCAGAGATTTCCCGGCGCCCCATTGTTGGGTCCCGCCACTCTTATAAATCTCCAGATAACATCGTGAATGCCAGATCAGCAGGGGAGCTTCCCGCGACCTTCTCTCCCTTCTATCCCCCCCTCCCTCGCCAATTCCCCTAGCACGACAATACCATCGCGTCAACTGTCTCGTACACACCCCCGCTGTCTTTCTCCCAGGCACCTGCTAGTTGTTCGCTTAGACCGTCGTTCCTTAAAACGTAATTCTTTTCAGAGCAGATTTACTACCACCAAGCTAATAACTAACGAGAAGAAAAAGTACTTTTTTCTGTTGCCACTTGTCATACCAAACTGCCACGAATAAAGGAGCGTGAATGAACTTCAAAACTTTAAATAAACATCAAAACTAAAATTTTAAATTAATAACATAAAATACGGGTTTATTTTCTTCGTGCTTACATTATAAACCTTTTTATTTGTATATTCCCGTTTCCAAGACACTTCCAGGTCCTACCTCTACTAACTTGAGCTAATTTCGTGCAAATACGACGCTGGATTAAAGCCTTGAAGTTCTTAACGACTGTAATTTAAATCGGTAATCATAAGTTACACCACATATCAATAAAGATATTGCTAGATCGGACACAGCGTTGCGCGCGGCCGGTCTCGGCGCGGTGGGGGCGACTCACCACGACCAGCATCTCCTTTCAGGTGGACCCAGCCATCGCTACGTCGCAAGGGAGGGCGATTGGTAGCCAGCATGGACTGACGCCACTGCCTGACCCACCTTGCTGGAGGAGTCGCCGACCTGAGAGCGTGTGCTAGAACCTTCCAGCTAACACTTCCCTCAGCGTGTCTCGAGGTGTGAAGATGGTTCTGGGTCAGGACACCTACAATATAAATATGGCCGCAGCCGGTGGGTCGGCAGTCTGTGATAAGCCACCTGGCTTGAGTGCAGTAAGTGTCTAGCGAAAATCTTCAAAGGAAAGGATCGGCTGCGAACGAGGATGAGGAAGACTGCAGCGGGCGAGTGTGTGTGTGTGTGGCAGCTACGAACGAGTGTGTGCGAGTGTTGTGAAGGGCGAGGTACCCCACGAGTGGAGGGCTATTGTGGATTGGAACCCTCGGGGCGCTCCATAACATTCCGGACAGGGAATACTGGTGATATCTGAAATGAAACAAGGTGGGACTGAATGGACGAGTGATATAGACTTTATTGTAAATATCCGTCAGGTATCAAATATATAATTTTTAATAGTAATACAATACGTGTTAATAAAATGTCTATACAGGCTGATTTTAGCTATTTGATTATATACATTTATTTTAAATGGTGGATGTTTATGTAACTATATTCAGTAAATAGCAAGTAATAGTCATAAATTTCAAAATATTAAGTTAAAAATATTTGTTTGTTGATTGCTTACAAATAAATTAAAAAAATATTATTACCTCTTTCATTTAACTAAGTCCGCAATCATTGATGTTCAATTTTTTTTAAATCTGAACAACTAGGCAGTTATTTATCTGTTACTTTGGTGACTCCTTGTGCTATTATCAGTTAAGATAGTTTATTACACAACGTGTATCGTATGTTAACAAATGTTGGAGATATTCCATATGAAAAATTGGGTACCAAATATATGCATGTTTTGTGGACTAAAGTAATTATTAAGGGTGTTATTTACGCCGACAATGGCAAAATACGAAGCATTAAGTTAAAAATATCTGACACTAACACAGTTTACAGAGAAATATTCACACAAGGTAACAGAAAACAAAAATCATCAATCTTTGAAAATGTAATTAATTGTAAATATCACTAGTCAGTAACAAAATAGGAGTTGTTACTTTCACATCACCATAAATGTTGTAGCTTTGGGTATTTGCTAAAACTACAAGACGGGCAATTAATCACCATGTCCAGATGTACATAAAAGGTCGCCTTGTAACGCTCTAGTCTGCTAGGTTTGCGAGAAAAATAGCCTCCACAAATAAGGGTGGCCGTCCAGTACCTTGCAGGTAAGCAAACTGCGGACTTGTGTGGTAAACGTTTTGCTAGCTGACACACTGTGCCAATATGTTTTATTTTCATTTCTAATAGTATCCGATACTCTTAACTAAATGCTTATTTTCTGTTTTTCAGTGCGAATGAAGTTCTTAAAAATAACTTCAGGCTACAAGTAGTACATAAGTTTTCTACTAGATGGTTAATTAGGAATCACCTCTCTACTGTTGCAACACACTTAAACAGAACACCCATGGAGCTGTTTCCGTAGCACGTGAGGCGGAGTAGAGCGCGAGTGATAAGGACGACACCACCACGCACCTCAATTGCGCCATCGCCATTACGCGCAGAGCTCTAACATGGCGTGCGGTGTTCTCGTAATGCTGCTTGTACCTGTGGGACTTTCAGTGGCGACTCTTATCATTTTATTGGTGGAATGTCTGTGGCAAGGTTCAGTGCAGGACCCCCAACTACTGTTGTATGTATCTGAGCCGAATATTTTGAACGGGACCGCGGCGATGTAGTGGTCAGACTAATCGCCTCCCACTTAGCCAAACCGGCTTTGATTCCCGGCGGGGTTGCTCCTGGATTTTCGCATGTGGGAATTGTGCTGAACGATGCCTCTGGTCGGCGGGTTTTCCCGAGAATTTCCCGTTTCCCCCGTCCTTGCATTCCGGCGCTACTCCATATATCACCACGCTTGAACCTCATCGACTCTCAAGGCCTATAGGTTACGAACCTCCCAAATCTCTCTCCGCTCCGAATATTTTGATAGCGCTTTGAAAATGCCATTTTTTTTTTTTTACCATTGTCGGAGTTTTCCGTGAAGGTGTTTCTATCTTGCATAATGTCTTGAAAGTAATCAACACGCCTGGTATTTTGCAACACAGTTGAAACGCCAAGTAGACGGACCCCTTAACAATCTTCAGAAACCTATCATAAAAAAATATATTCGTGAAAAATGAAGGTACGGCATTAAATTAACGTAACAAGGGTCCAGAAATCAGATGATGTTTAGTGTATACAGAACACAAATCGTGGTGCCGGACATCTGGAATCAGAAGTCCTGCCTCCAGGTCGAGCGGCTGGGGGAGTGAGAAAAAGCTCTGCATACCAAACACCAACCCCCGTCACCCCCTCTTTCCGCCCCCCTCCACTACCAACTGCTTCTTTCACCGTGGAATGCACGAGACGGAGAAAAATAATAAAGTTGCCCTACCAATAAAACTTGATGTTATCTGGATCACGCGAAAGAAAGGAGGGGTCGTAAAAAAAACTCTGGAAGATGGATCAGGGGCAGCAGTATGTAAGTGATCTGTATCATTAAAATCATCATGAAGAGATTTCGAAAACAGGTCCACTGATGGGCTCTTTGGAAAGCAAACGGGTGGAAAAAAATATTCAAGTGATTATTTGGGAGACGTTGAAGGTGAAATAGTCGGGTGTTTGGGGCTACTGCAGAGGGGGAAGGAAAAGCGATGCCAAAGAAAATACAATTAAAACGTATTCAAAAAATCGTAACATATTTATAATTAATACCGACAGGACTAAAAAATGAAGTTAATTGTAACTTCTTAAAATGTCACATTATTGTTTTGTTGTTTTACCGTAAAGACGATAGGATACTCATACTACTCATACTTGTGCCAAACACTGTTCACTTGTAGAGTTTGCCCGTAACCTCTGTAATGTCATGTGCATAGTAGTTTAAATCTTAATAATGTTAAAAAATATTTTACCCAAATTATTAGTGTTTCAAGCAAACGGTTGTGATAAATTCAACTAATAACATAAAATAACGTTCTCATTATCAATTAACATAAAATATGCAGGCTAAGTACCACGAAAATAAGCTGTTATGATTACAGTTGTTTAACACAACAAAAATATTTTAACACACACGCTGCAGTACCACAACGAAAATAAATGAGAAAGTGAAAAAAAATTCGTTAGAATTTATTTGTATAATCAAAGAACATAATTTTTCTGTGGATAATTAATATACAAAATGAAAAAGAGTCTGACATATTTTATCATCACAAAAATTTCGGCCGGATGCGAAAAAAATGCTCAAAATGGAAGACATGTCCTCCTTTCACCTTACGTCTGGTAACCCTACTCCATCCATATTCTCCCGCGCATCGTAACGACACTAATCATACATCACCGAGGTTACCTACAGCCGACTCACAGCAGATTAAACTCTTTTAGAGCCCTGCGTTGTTTCTTCTTGGCAATTGTAGGGCTGGGAGGAGGGGGCGCGTCGCAGTGGAAGCAAGGTCAGCGATCCGGTTTCCAACCCCGGCAGTGTCACTCCCGATTTCAGCTAGGGGTGCTCCCGATACCCTAGCAACGTACATTCCTTCGCTGTTCTATCTCCGTCTCATTTTACAACAATGGGCGCTGAGAGACCTATTTCTTAAGCGTCCTCCGAATTTATCGACACTCACTTGTTATTTCCGCCTTATGCAAACGTAGCACTGCCGTGAGCGCAGTGACGAATAAAACGTGCCTGGCGGACTTTTGGGCATGCGAGTTCCCAATGCTCGCTGCTCTGAAGGCCGTCACGGTCCGGTCTGTAGCTGAGCGACAACAGAACGGCCCGGCAGCATATGCGCCATCCCCTTTAACATCCGGTCTTCAGTCTTCGGTAACAGCAACACGGAAGCACCACCACAAAACTTGATGTTACACGTTGCACTTTTCATACGACGTTAAGATGCGGATCTATTATTCCTTTTTCCTACATTGCTGCCAACTTAACTGGGAGCACGCTGCTCAGTGTGTCTGTTATATGCAGTTACAGTTTTTTTCTTCAACGTTTGATAACAAAAGTGTTTAATTAATCTAGATTTTAACAATCACTGATTTCCCAAATTCCACATTTAATACGATATAAAAGCACATAAATATTTTTCATCATTCACTACCAACATAACTATAAAAGTTGTTGAGTAGCTTTCTACGTCAAATCACACGCCGTTATGACTTTTTAAAAATGTTTATTCTACTCAGGTTAGGAACAAAAGATTCCTTCAGGGAGAGTTTGGAATAGGGAAAACTTACGCCACGAGGTGCTGTTCCAAAGAGGTAGCTTTTAAACTGTTAGTAAATGGAGAAATGATATATTTTTGTTTCTAAAAGTTCGCGTTTGACTCGAATTGTGATATATACTTGCCCTGCCCAATATTAAGTATCAACTTTATTTTGTAACTATTATTCACACCCTCCAATGTAATTTACAAGAGTAAACAGTTAAAATACAATTCTGTATGGCATTGAGATTTCGCAAATATACTTATTTAAGTGAAGGAAATAGTAGTTTAAGCGCGAAATAGCTGTAACTGCCATTAAAAGGAATTTCTCGATACTATCATCACATTTAATTAAAGTAATTTCGTAATACGTTTTGCTACATCCATTGTACGACCGAATATTAAACAACACGCGGGCATGGCGCGGGCATATTTGGCTAATTTCCCACTCTAATGCGAAGGAAAAAGTTTATTATTTACGTAGCTTCTAACATAACACACAAATTGGAAGATGTTAAAAAATTATTTATTTTTTGAAAATAGCAATTTTCCCATCTGCTCACATGCGAAACTGAGGAAATTCGGTGCAAATGCAACACCAGTGCTACCTGGCGGTGAACTTGTTTAATTGCCTATCTATTAGCAATGCGCTTCCTAAGCTGAATATGGCCTTCGTACTGCCTTCACACTTATTTAATTACACCCTTGAAATATCACCCCGCGTATGACGTGTTTGTTTATTTTCTAAAGATGTTTCATGCTTCTGTTACCATAAAAGAATTAAATTTTCTGTTTATAGGCTCTTACTTATATTTCATCGATAAATTGCAATATTTCATATACAGTTAATATAAATAAAACAGGAAGAAAATAGTTGTATTGGCAATGCCTAATATAGGCTCTTCACAGTAAACAGAGCACTTTTGAAAGCCGCGCTTAAGATCTACTTGTATGCACGTTGTGTAATCTCCCGCCATATGTAAAATTAACATTGCCCTAGACCTGGTTGATCACTTTACTTATGAATCAGTGAAGGAAAACTGGGAAATTATTAGAAAAAAAAATTTGGTAAATTTGCTCGTTGTCAAAATTATGTGTATTAAAAAAAACAGATAGCAAAATAAACAGTCTCAGTATTTAAATATGTTTACCAAACACTTTAAATTCTAGGTTAAGACATAAAACTACTTTACTTCCGTCGTTACCAACTTTACTGGGCGCTTGCCAGTCAGTGTGTCCAGGTAGAGACACTGACAATAACCGTGTATAGCCTATACGAAATAGTTCTCATGAAAAATATTAATATACTAAGTGCGCACAAATACTGCGCGTTGTCACTTCGGTGTAATTTCCATAAGCTTTTATTTTCATGAGGCGGAAGATTAGCCTGAAGGCAGAACTTGACCAGGGATTCAGAAAAGTTGGAAGTAAGGACGAATGCACTAGAGTGGTCGTGTGGTTCCGGCTATGCTCGGCGCGCGCTCCCACGGCCGCTAATAACAGGTTGGCGCTCGTGCGCCGTCACGACCTGCCCCACTGCGTTAAGAAGGGCTGCGCGCTCCGCCGACTCACTGGTCGACAGCCGACAAACAAAGATCGCCGCTAATAGCGCGCGCGGCTAAACGCACCCTCCCTCTGCAGTCGCCACCAACACCTCATTGCTATTCTGACACCCTCCCTTTGTTTCCCGCCCACACTCCCGCCTGTCATCCCTGTTTGACGCCTGGCCGGCACAGCCTCTCAACGAGAGATAGTGCCCTTAAGAGACCGCATCACACGCCACATTGCATTTTTTTAAATTTATTTTTTCCTAATTCAAAATTAGTACGATTAATTGAAAAAATTCGACAATAGAAGCTCAGCTAATTGCCTTTCCCACCATTACAGACATAATTATTCGAACTACTAACACATATTTCTGCAACAGTTTACTTAATCCAAAATTGTATACCTTAATTCGTTCTCACCTTTTAATGACGACCAGGGAACACCTATTAACAATAAGGTACAACAATTTGCTCATAACTTTGGAATGTCTCTATAATGAAACATTTTCAGTAATATCCCTGACTCTTCTGTTATAACACTAAACAATTTCTGTATAAGGGGCGATACAGTCTCTTAACACCTAGTGAGTGAAGAGATTTGGGCGGCTCTTAACATCGAGCTCTTGAGTGCCGACGAGGGTGAAGCGAGATGAGTATGGAGCAGCGCCGGAATGAAAAGGAGGGGGAAACGGAAGCTTTCCGAGAAAACCCGCCGACCAGTGGCATCGTCCGGCAAGATTCCCACATGCGAAAATCCGGGAGCGACCCCGCCGGGGGATCGAACCCGGTTCGTCTAGGTGGGTACACTACCGCTGCCCCAGTGCCCTTAAGAGATTTCATTCACTATTATTCCTCTCTCTTTCTGATTCAACATTTAATTGGAGTTGGACAGCACAAATTTCATTATTTCATATTCCTGCGTAATGTTGCTCAGCTCATATAAATTATTGCCATATTATTTCCAGAAAAGTTTCTAAATATTTTGCATTATGACTATGCTGTATTAAAAACTAAAAAAATACAAAGATATTACTGTATCAGTAATGAGATTATTCAAATTGAAGGATGCTACGAGCTAATACAAGATATAAGGTAACTCGGGGAAAGATGCAACACGTAAGGGGTTTGATGGTCATTACTTTTAAATCCTTTGACAGGAAAAATTTCACAGTGTTCTATTATGCTCGTAGGACATTTATTTGTGTTAAGTTGTAAACATGTCTAATAAATTACAATTATAAAAGAAAATAACGTGAAATATAAAGTAATGCATTACTGGCATTTTCCCCCCACAGTGAGGGGAAGACGCCACTCGATACGGGGGAAAATGCCACCACCTATAAAAAATAATTTACTTTAAAACATATGATATAGTGACTACATAAAACTTCTCTGTTAACGTTTGCAACAAAGATCTCACACACAGACACATAAAATAAGTCATGTGGGCCATAAAAAAACTAAAATACAATTCCAGTGCAACTAGCCCAGACCACAATCTTTGTGCACTCATTTCCCGCATTTAAAACACTGAACCCAGTCATACTTAGGGCACATTTTGGCATAGAACTGGCGTTTGCATACAGTACCAAAAATATCGCCACCGTCGATGTCATTTCATTCAGCGTCACTTTTAAGTACGTCAACCTCTTTTCGGAACATTCCCAGCCCACGTGAGGTGGAAATAAATGCTTTGTGTCTTCCTAACTATCAATTCAGGATGACGTTTCAAAAACAGCTATAGACAGTCATAGCCAGCTAATCTAGTACGAGTGTTAATAAAAAAAAAACCTATGTTTCATGCAGTAATCGTTCTCGGCGAAACGAAAAACCTTTATGACGAACATTTTTTAGTGTTGGTGGAAAACCAGCATCGTCTAGACATTGCACATACCTCATTATCGCTCCTTCATGTTTTTTTTTACAAGGTAACCTTAAACAAGTAAAGTTATGATACAGACTAGCATTTGTGTGCCTAGAAAATAATTTAAATTACCTGCAGTATCACGAGCTCATTTAGTAACATTTCCAGTTTAAATTTTTGGATTGTGTGGAAAATGTGATACGACTTAGACTAATCTCATATTAACGTTCTCTCGATTTTCATATCCAAAAGTAACGAGTAGGCTTTACTCCGACCAGGAAGCACGATCCGTTGTCCTCGCATCGGTTGGGCGTAATCTGTTCGAAAAGAGAAGATTTATTAATATCCTTGCCAAGAAAGGTTACTTAACTCCAATAATGTTGATTAATATAAATTTAAAAAAAATATATGAATAATGGGAGACGGTACCACTCTAAATCATTGTAATAGCATCTTACCCTACATACTGGGATAAGATGCCACATGTATTTATTTTTAAACCCTGGTCTTCGATAGGAGTTGTTATACTACCATTTTTTGCGCATAATACTGTCTCTGCATTGTAAAGAAACAGTTTAGTGCTTAGAAAAGAATGTAACTTAGTTTTATAGGCCTTAGGGAAGCATAGCTCCAAACTATAAAACAGTTACTCAGCAGGCAATACCTTCCAATAATTCCCCATAAACATCACAGACTTTGAAAGTACGTATCTATCTCCTTGTGACTGCTCGTAGACAAACAGTGCTCTCTCTTCGCGTGGCTGGCGCAGATATCAGTGTATTACTATCAGAAATACAAGCCTCTCTGGCATATTCCCCAAACTAGCGTCTTCCCCCCCAGTTACCTTACATGTAATCGCACAGAGAAATGTTATGCATTTTGTAAATTGTTGAGTGGCATACTTTTTATCTGTGGCTGTTCCAAAATTTTTTTAAAACGTTTTTGCAAAGCATTTATTAAAATGGAAGAAGACTTCACCTTTCAGTTACACCTTTGTCACCAATTTTTTGTAAATTATGTTGTTTATTTAATGTGTGTTTTCTGAAAACAGCACAACTGTGTTTTTGTCAAGCAATCAGGCATAAACTATGTAATCATATATTTGTATTATTTACTGCTAAAAACAAACACATACGTTTATGTATTAAACCCTGACTGGTACACATAAATTAACGACCTTAAAACTTGGGGAATCGATAGTTACTTTCGCCAGTTTAAGAAGTAGTGGGTATTATTTTACTTATCAACTTACCTTCACCGTTCTGCTTTATGCTGGTAACTTATCAGAGAGTGGCCTTCAAAGAAAAAAAAACGTTAACTTTCTTCCGAAAAACGCTCACTCACCGATACCTAACCTGGGAAGCGAAACTAAGACCCCTCGAGTGTATTAAGAAACTGCTTTTTACCAAGACAACCATTTATTTAACTTGTTCTTTGTATAAATGTGAACAAGGATATTCACATTTTAGTAAATGGTTTTACCCACACAACCCATTTTGTCGACCACTTTTTGAGGAAAACGCAGATGCCAAAGTCATTACAAAAAAAATCTACATGACAAGAAAGCGGCTTCTCTGAGAACCGGTGCAGTAAAAATTTAACAGTAACTATCAACCAAGAAAATATAGCGTTGGTTGTGGGTGGCAAGAAATTAAAAAGAAAGATTTCATCTGACTGCACCAACGAGTTTTCACACATTCGCTTTAATACTTCGTTTCCTTTTCAGAGAGTCTTTAAAAGCCGCTACTGCCTGACAAAAACTTACGTTGGATGAATTTTTACGCCCTTGTGTGTAACAGGTTTTAAGAAACGAACAATATATTACTCGAGCAGCAGCGACGGAGGTTTCCTTTGGAAGCCAGAAGTTAAACATGTTAACTGTTTGAATATTCCATTTGCGCAAGTAGAAAAGGAATTTGATTTTATGACGGCTCGTAACACTGCAAGTGAGTCTGTAAAAATAGAGCAGAGCAGTTAAAACGACCAGCTTGTCGTACAAAGTATTTAGCTGATAAGCCAAGAGGTTATTGTCCCTTTTTCCTTCAAGACTTTTTTTTTCGTTATAAGATAAATTTTAAGTGTCAAGCCTTCCTCGTATTCATAGATTTTCTTTGTTTTTTTTTTCTAAGTAAGGTGTAGGCATGCAAACATCTCGCAATATGAGTAAATTAGACCCGAGAATTGTCGCAACAGAACACACACTTCCTAACGATGGGTGGCTCTTAACATCGAGGTCTTGAAAGCCAATGAGGATGAAGTGAGGTGAGTATGGAGTAACGCCGGAATGAAGAGGAAGTGGAAACGGGAAATCCCCGAGAAAACCCGCCGACCAGCGGAATCGTCCGGCACGATTCCCACTTGCGAAAATCCGGAGTGAACCGGCCGGGGATTGAACCCGGTTTTCCTTGGTGGGAGGCGAGCAGTCTAACCGCTCAACCACCGTGGCCCCACTAGCTTCTGAGATAAAATATAAACTTTGATAGCAGTTATGATGCACAAATTATAAATTGCTAGCAAAACTGGTAATGAGCACGAACTTACATTCACTGTTGCCGTTTGCTTGTAAGTTTTTAATGTAATCAATTGTATGGTAAGCCCTTAATTGGTTATCTCCCCTCGTGATGTTAAGTCTGTATCCAGAATATCTCACTCGCAGTTTATTGCATAAAATACATTTGTATGTGTTTATAATACTCTGTAGAACAGTACCGGCAGTTCTTCCTGAGATTTACTAGCCTTCTTGTGCTTAGGCCCACCGTATACGGCACCTAATTTCTGCCATCTTCTGTTTAATTAATGGATATTACATTAGACATGTTCGTTTCTAAAGCAGAGAAAAAAAAACACTCATTCACATCCGCACAAACTAACAACTAGCAGGCAATTCCTAGTATTCCAGTTTGCAAGAGTGCGACTGCTGCAAATTTAAGAAATTCCGTGAATAATTTTTCCCTTCTATGAAAGGGATTGGTTAACTTATGATAACTGCTAATGTACAACATTTTTTAAGTTATACTTCTTTATGAGCGTTGAGGGTAAAAGTTTAGTGTGCAACGGAAGTTGTGCGCGCACAGTGTAACGAAATTCGACAGTGAACGTGGTAGGGGTATGACCCAACGCGCATGCGCGTATCGTCTAGCTATATACAAACGCAAGGTACACGGCATAGCACGTGGTTATATTTAAAACCGACAGAAAATCAGTTCCTGTAATAAGCCCATTGAAAAACATTTCATTTATATTAGTAGTTCATTGTGAATATATATATATATATATATATATATATATATATATATATACACACGTAATTCAACGTTTTTACGTAACAGCGCACAGTTAATAGCTGACTTTTCAAACCTTGACCAAAACCGTTGTTTTAAAAAAAAACGTATTTTTTTACATGACGCTCTGAACTGGTTACTTTCGTTTTAAAAAATTATGCGTTTTTAGCCGTCTTTGTGTAAAGCTAATGTTTTGTTTTTAAGAATACGGTTTTCAGCTTTTATTTTGTAATTCGCTGTGAATATTATCCGGTTGGGTATACAGCAACATTGCCTGTCACAGACGGCCGGACAATACGCCTGCCTGTGTGCTTCAACAGATCGTCCTACGATGTTGCGAAACTATAAATCAATTTTTATTACGTATGCAAATAATTTATGTAAGTACGAAAAACGATAAAATAACTAAATAAATACATCAAATACAATTATTTTAATTACATACCTTACAGAAAAAGTAATTACTTACTGCAGCAAACAAACGCAGTTAGTCAACCGAATTGTATATAATCAACGTATCATTATTACATTTAAACACAAAAGCGCTAGAAATAACACATTTGAATAGCGGTATAGGCTAGATAATGTAGAGGTACATCACAATTTTTTATATTTATTAACCAACAGGGAGTTGAATATCGAAAAGAGTGCACAATAAATAAAATTGCGTACTATGACAAAAAAAAGTTGAAGGAAATTCATCGACATCGTTACTAACGTGGTACTGCGTACATTTATTTTAAAGTTATAAGCTTCATAATATTAAAATTTGAGTAATGTGAGTTTCGTGATATGCCTAACGTTAAGTCGTGTTTGGCATACAAATACGTTTCCCTAATTTCCACAAAAAGAAAATTTACGGTTCGAGGCAGTTTCTTGAGTATCCGCCATTTTGATTATTCGAGCTCATGGGTATAGAAGTAGAACAACTCTATTTACGTTTTTAGGCATGTCTACGGGCAAGAAAACTGTTGTACCCAGAGCTACTCCGGAACCTACAGGTTCGCACGAAATGAAAGGATTATGCATAGGCGCTGTATCATAATCGTTATTACTTTTACTGCAATTATATGGGGAGCAATATGGCGTGACAGGTGATTATGCCATTACTGGCAACAGTCCCATTAGAGCTAAATAAATTTTACTTTCACTAGTCTTCAGTCGAATGGCGATATGTATCACCAATATCCACAGCTAGATACAATGGAAAATTGCAAACAACATTTGAGCCAAAATATTTTCGATAACACTAGCTAGTTTATCTTTTTGTGATTTAACGATATTGGATGATCAAGTTTTTAACTCGGCTAAGTTGTCTGCGGACCAATCACAAACGTTATGTTTTAGAGTATCACAATACTCATTGGTCCTGCAATGAAATAGGATATAAGCTTCATACCATTCATGGCAACCAATTAAAACAGAAAACTGTCAGGCATGTGTATTATACATCGAATCCTAGAAAACAGCGTAAGCAACACTTATTTCATCCCAGGACGAGCAAACGACCAATCACCGACGATGTAACAAATTTCTGCAGTATCACCTCTCTGTTGGGGGTTATCGACATTTCGCTGCGCTCAACTCATTTTCACGCAACCGTATGCGGTTCAATCATGATTACTGCCAACTATTCTGAAGCCCTGCTAAAGCTCTAATTTTAGGATATTCCTCCGCCTCATACCAATAAAGATTAACCTAGTCCAGCAAATTACACCAAAGGGACAACGCACTGCATTCGTGCGCACTCAGTTCAATAATATTTTGCATGAGAACTATTTCTTACTTGGCATTAGCAACACACCCATTTTCTCCCCATTTTTGTTCATTTTAATTATGAATGAATATTATAATTTACTAATAAAATTACAGGCAAAACTTAATTTCAACTAAAAATAAGACATGTTTATGTTAACAGAAGTATAAAACGCTTGTGTTGCATGGCATATTTAAGAAACAAAATTCACCCCATGTGGGGCATGACGTTTTTTGTTAAGGTTTGATTCAAAAAGTGTGAATAAAACGCGAATAGACTATAACACGTTCTTCTTTGACCGGAACTGCCGTAAGCTGAGGATTTCCCCCAGTGGCGAGTGAAATGTGGTCGCTCAGCTGTCGACACAGCTCAGGTGGGACATGTGGCCGCAGGCCCTTGGTCCCGCCAAGGACAACTGACCTCAAGTCAATGTCCGGTGGCCTTCGGCTGGTGCACTGTATTCTCAATGGCAACATATTAACATTACTCCACAGCCAACAAATGGGTCGTCCTTCCCCGTTTCAGGTCAACGATTTCTGTTCGTTACGCTTCCTCTTACAGATTAAAAGACTCTGTTGGCTACGCCTCGCATGAGCGCGTGTCTTGCAAACCGTGGCGTTACTCGTTGAGACTCTTGCAGACCTCAGCAAAGCATTCTTTCTCCTTTTTTTTTTTTTTTTTTTATAATTTTGATAACTGGATTACGATATTCGAAACGCCTGCATTCCCCTTAATACACGTGAAAAACGATTAATTAGTGTTCATTAGACCTGATCGTCGCAAATTGGCTTTGCTTTTACACTTACAATTCGACTTTATTAATTAGATCAATTGTATACCGTTCCACCTGGCGTATCACTCAACTGTGCACAACTAAAGATACACTTTAATTATACAACTGGTTGATGTCACGACGCCTAACGCCACTTTTATAAGTAAAATTTCTGCGAAGTAAGACAGTAAGGTCAAAGATATACACTAGAGCGGCCATGGGATAAGGAAAAGTCTGACCAGTTTTTTATATTAGTTCTTGGTATGATTCAGAGAAGCGCCAGTGTTCTCGACTGGGAGTTGGCAGGCAGCAGACGACGCAGTAGTCAAAATACATCACCCCCCCCCCNGCCAGTTCTGCAGGCGGCAAAAGTAGGTCATCACCCTGGCCTTGGCTCACCCACGTGCTCGTTCACGTTCTGCGAAAGGCGAGCCTGTCACACGCGAGTTACCAGCTTTCGTTGCAGCTGTGAATACCCAACTCATGATTTACTAGTGGCGACCATGGCATGTGTTTCGTTTCTGTCGTAGAATTATGTATTTACTAAAATTTGCAGCGATATAAAATACTATTTGGGTTTATTTACCTCTGCGAAAATGAATTACTATAAATATATAACGGTAATTGTTTTTAATTCCAATTAATTATTTTACTGTAGTTTAGGTGTTCATGATAAAATACGAGTACTGTTAGCACTTACAATTACAAATTTGATATTAATTATGAATGATGTAATACATCATAGTAGCGTTTTCATTCCGTTCTTATGTGAAAGGAAATTTACAAGAAATGATTGTTCACTAGTCGAGAAATATATGTTAGACACACGAAGGTGTCTAACATATATGACAGGTGTGACTCAGTGTTTAGAGTTTGGGGTTGTGATCTACTACAAAGGTGACTGTTCGTACAAATAATCAGTACATTAAATTTGTCGAATCAGGTGTCATTAAGGCTGTGTCCGAACCTAGGAATGCACTTATGTATGTAAGCATACTCCACTCGGCTCGATACTTGATACATTCCGACAGACATACTTATGTGCATCCGTTACAGAAACTAGCAAGCTGATAAGATTCTGAACAAAGCATGTTGACGGAAAACAAATACTGAATCTGTGCTGGAACGTAGGCGCATAGAATTAAAATTTTCAACCCATTAGGAGCAGTAACTGAAAAGCGCATGATAATAAAAGTGTTGCTATTAATCAGTCATATAAATTTTGTCAAGAAAGGAATGAATAAGTATTTGACGCAGTTATCTATAGTGTATTATTAAAACTGGTAAAAACTATAGGTCAATTTTATTTTAAAACTAATGATGGTATAAATAAAATTAATTTTCGAATTTTGATATAACTTTTACACTGGGGATACTTCAGAAAATGTGGGAGGTTTATTGCAATTGGTATGTCGCGGTCCATTAAAAGGAATAATATTTATTAGTAACACACCTGAGATAAAGTGCAACTTTTTATCGCCCTCGCACGGATGACTTGTAAACTCGCAACAATGCACCTATGACGACCTAAAAAACGAACGAATGTTGCTTCTTGCGTTTCTGTTAAGATTTATAGTTTCGCAACATCGTACGACGATCTGTTGAAGCACTCAGGCAGGCGTATTGTCCGGCCGTCTGTGACAGAGAATGTTGCTGTATACCCAACCGGATAATCTTCACAGCGAATTACAAAAGAAAAGCTGAAAACCGCATTCTTAAAAACAAAACATTAGCTTTACACAAAGACGGCTAAAAACGTATAATTTTTTAAAACAAAAGTAACCAGTTCAGAGCGTCATGTAAAAAAATACGTTTTTTTTAAACAGAACGGTTTCGGTGAAGGTTTGAAAAGTCAGTTATTAAATGTGCACTGTTACGTAAAAACGTTGAATTAATAAGGCCAATACACAATGTTTGGCACGATAAACTACTTTTCCATAGCTACTTTTAACCGTTCCATTAAAATCCCCAATGAGAGTGCTAACAGGGGAATGAATTACAGGCCCAGCTGGGGTAATGTAACCAAATTCGTGCCTCAAGGCTGGACAGGAATCAGATATTTTCTGTTACGCGGACTGGCTATTATTATCCAGCAACTCCCTGTGTTTGGCGTAGTCTCAAACTACAACTAAATAATAGGCCCACAGTTCAAGATTTAAGAGTATAATACTTAAGTCTTTTTTTTTTGTATCGAAACAACTCATTAATACACGTATACACGAAGATTTCGTAATCGCTACACGCAAGAAATGATTTCACTCATATTTAAATTTGCAATGCTTGAAAAATGAATGTAAATATTTAGTTAGGTAGGTACCAGTTGTGATTATCCATTGTTATTTACAACCTAGTTACATACTAAATTGGGAAGATATCGGTTTACCTCTACCAGAGAGACATGTTTCAAGTGCCGTTCTCCATAATATAAATATTGCTTTTATAAAGTAAAGTCTTAACAAGTACTCATCAATGTAGGGTTGCCAACTGCCCCGAATTGTAAGGAATTTCCCGTATCCTGGTGCTGAAAGAATTATCTCGTGTGGCCATAAGAGGGGACGTCATATAGGCCTATACCGTATCTCAGATTTCTTTGAAAATAAACAGAATATTAATCTACACAATGCCAGCAGTTTACTCTGATGCTCAAAACCAATGACCACAGATAGTTTTAATTGACGCCGACAGGTGGCGTTCGTTAACAAGTGCGTTCGTGGAAGCAGTTTTTTATTTCTTAGTAAGCGCGATATTTAATGTCTATTTCAACTCTAATTAATATTCTTCTCGATGTCGCTATTTCGTTATAGTCAATTAACTCATACTCATCAACGCACGTTCAGTCTGTCTGTTGCCATCATTTGTAATGTCTTTCACTCACGCATCTAGTCGAATAGTCCAGCCTGCCAACCGGATTCTTCACTGCTTGATACTCGCATTCGCAGATTTCCCTTCTGCTGGTCACTTCTCCCGCCGCTCGTCGTCTGTCACTGAAACGCAGCCACTCATCCATTCAAGTACTCCCCGGCCCTGAGGCCCGTCGCACAATTTATACTCTGCTGGCCTAGACCTGGAAAGTTCGACGCACCCCGAGTCATACGAACAGAATCTAGGGCAGTAAACAACTAGAAATTCCTCAGAGAGACGCAGAATCTCAATACAACTAGGGTCAGCAGCACAAGACGAAAAAAAGGATTATAGTGTCAGCTCGTTTTCTGTAACAGATACGCGGTCACCGGCTATCGCTCGCCTGTCATTCAAAACAATCCATTGACTTGCTTCCGTCGCTATCGTATAACTGCTGTCCTTCACTTCCACTCGCTCGCGCGGGATGCGAAGCAGCGAGCGGGCAACAGTATATATAAAAACCGATTAAATCAGAAATTCTGATCTCAGTGAATTATGGGTATAGTTGCACTAATGTCTTGTTGCGTATGGACCAGCCGGCTTATGCCACAAACTCCAGCCGCACACGCCAGCAAAATTGCATCACTGGCCAGTAACATGTCGGAACGTCGTTCGTCAAGCAGCGCCTACAGTAACCTACTCGCAAGCTGGCAGCCTAGCTAATAAGGAACTTTTCTAAGCGTGCAATAGCCAATCATATGCGAGTCCCACTTCTAGAGCCTTGCGCAGCCAACCAGAGAATATGTACATCCACATCACAAGAACCGCGACGCCATTTCGTGTCTGTGAACTTATCTACTCTGTGCGGTTGTGTCGACTCAAGTACAGCACGCATCAAAACATTTCCTATTTGCAATACCTGGAGCAGTGGCGTGTGGTGAACTGTTGCAAGGTAGGTTGGCGCTTGCTCACTGCCGTAACCACTGTGCAGTCTAGGGAAACTTAATGTATTCCAACCACTTACAAGTGAGCAGTAAGGGACCCATTACACGCGTCCTGTGGTGTCAGCTTTCGAACTACGTTATATTGGCGGAAGTGTAAACTAGCAAGCAGTAAGGTACAGCACAGAGCTAACGGCAGCATACCTTGCAACAGTTCACCACACGCCACTGACCTGGAGCCATAAATTAGTGTGGGCGTGAAAGGGTTGAATTCGAAGGCTAGCGTACCGCCGCTATTCCGTACGTCAACGAGGTAGCCCCGCTCGATCCACGTGGTTCTGGCGGACGTACGGCGTGTGTTTTGGTCCAACACGTGTGAAGGAGGAGGAGAGGAAGGAGATGGCGGAAGCAGACGTGGGCCGACGCGCGACCAGCTGCGCCGTGCAGCCGGCTAAACTCGGTGTGGGCGCCCCAAGGAGTTTGCAGCGGCGAGTCAGTAATTCAATCATGGCCGGCCGGCCACTTGGTGGGGCCTCGTTCGCCTTCTCTTCCACTACTCACTGCCCCGCTCGCTATTAGACCGGTCGCTGCATCTGGACCCCCGCCACAACAACACACGCCCTCGCTGCGACGAACACTCTGCACACCACACAAAGATCTTGCGGGTTAACGACCTCTCTTGCTAACACTCTACGGTCATGTGTATATTAGTGTCTCAGCAGTTTGATGGGGCCGCGGTGGTGTAGTGGCTAGACTACTCGCCTACCACCTAGGCGAACCTAATTCCATTCCCGGCGGGGTTGCTCCCAGATTTTCGTATGTGGGAATCGTGCCGGACGATGCCGCTGGTCGGCGGGTTTTCGCGGGGATCTCTCGTTTACCCCGCCCTTTCATTGCAACGCTGCTCCATACTTACCTCGCTTCACCATCATCGGCTCTCAAGAGCTCGACGTCAAGAGCCGCCCAAATCTCTTCACTCCACTCAGCAGTTTGTCCATTGGCTGCTGCTGCTGCTCCAGTTTCACCCCGAACCAGGTAACATGGGAACACGTCCTTATTTTGGTGTAGGCGTAGAGTACTTTTAGAGTACAGAGGTGAAACAGTCGCTTGTACCGAACTCCAACCGCACACCAAGGAAAATGCTGGAACGCCGTTCGCCAATCAGCTCCTAGTAACCTATTTGCTAATCGGCAATCCAGCTAGTAGGAAACTTTTCGCAGCGTATAGTAGCCAGTTAGATACAAAACTCTTTCCCAGAGCCTCGAGCAGCCAATCAGAGAATGGGCACGCCCATATCAAAGGAACCACCACGTCGTTTCGTCTCTGTGTGTATTATCACAGCATATGAGAGCACTCGGAAGCGAAACATCTTGGCTGTACCTTTGGACGCTGGAGTGTTCGGTCTCTTATAGGCGGAACGAGACTCCGAAACGGAACTTGTTTCTGATTGGCAATTTTTTGTGGGGGTGGGGAGGAGGGGAGCTTCCGTTTAACAAGGTCGTCTGCAGGTGTTGTTTGGTAGAGACAGGAAAAAATCGCGAATAAATTTCGTGATAGGCTAAACTTGATGTTCCACGTTTATGTTGCATTTTCGTTTGGACCACAGAGTCTGACACACTTTAGCCAAGAGAAAAATATATACATGTTTTTTTCACAAACAATACAAGTTTCTAAAATATTTACAATAATTATCTCAGAATGTGATTTTCTTCCTAACGCTTTTCCTCCAGTCAACTGCATAATTTATCACTGTTTTCTCGGAAACGGAGGTGGTTAAAGTGTTACAAGATGGTAACGTATTTTGTAGCTACGTTTTGAAATTGCTATTAAAAATCTGTCTTGAAAATTACGCTTTAAATTCTCAGGGGTACAACATTTAATGCACTGAAATAATTGCAATACCCTAGGTATTTTGTTATTCAGAAGTTTCTTATATTTTAGTTCAGTGATACACTGCCTACATTCCTTTAATTTTTCATACCAAGTGAGTTTCGGATATTTTTAATTGAAAACTTGTTATTTTCCCATCTTCGGGAGTGCATAACTCCCTTAATAATCACTTTCGGTCATAACCCGTGCACATCTTTTCTGCGTAATTTTTCCGTAAGGAATCACCTCCCAAAAGTTGTAACATACTTAAAGAAAAACGCTGTATTTATAATATCGATATTTGGAATATATATAGGACAGTCGATTTTCGATACCTAGGGGATCGCTTGCATATCGGCAGGGTCAGATCACATGGCACAGTAAGTGGTCAGTGTTGACAATTTAGCTTTTTTTCCGCTAAACCTAGCTTTTCCAATGTTCGGTTTTGCGGCACAAATTTTTTTGTACCCCGCCTAACGAGAAATCTAGCTGTTTTCTTCAGTGTGAATTAAACAGCTTAGAGGTTTAAATTCAAGCTATAAAACAATAACGAGTTGTTTCCCTCTCTTCTGGGGATGCAGGAATTAACCCTAATAATTTAAAGCAAACCACGTTTAAAAAAAAATTGATTTTAAATAGTTTTATAGAAGTCTAGCTTATTTAGGAAAATAGGTTATTTTTATGTAGGGTCTAGCGGAATTTTTTGAAAGTATGTTGGCAAAAGTGCTGGACGTGGCGCAGTCCCCGGCGCTGGGCGCACGCCGCGCAGCTGGTGACCGGCTCCTGTGGGCGCTGCGCCGCGGCCTGTAATTGGGCGGGAAAAGTCTCTCACGGGTGTTGCGGTGACGTCACACCCTGACCTCTGGTGTCAGCTCCGCGCTGCGCCGCCTGCCTGCACTCTTTCATTGAGCGCTTCCTGCGCCTTCTGCCGCCTTAGTCTTCGCCCGCATCATCGCGAGGACGGCCCTCCACTTACCTTCGGTTTTCTTCTCGACATTGCCTACATTCTGCGACGAAACATCGTTACCTGTGAACAGCAGGCTGTTTCACGTGACTTGGAGACACCTAAAAGTCACACTTTGATCACTCGCGTTAATTTCTAAGTCCGTCTTGCAATCGCGTAGTTTGTTTGGTATGCGCTGTGCTTGCGTTGAGCATTTGTCTTGCAACCAGTGAACAACTTGCAGCGTGCTCGATGATATTGGCCTTAACCAGTCGTGTCACAGAGGTGCAGTAAACCCTACAAATCAGATTGGCCACGAGGAAAACTGGGCACTGATGTCTTGCTGTATACAGTACCGGTATTGCCACGTGTACACGATCGTCGGCACGGTGACTGACCGGGTTAATTTATGGTTTCAAATGTTGCGAATCAGAACAAATTTTTGATGCGTGCTGCGAGTCTACACAGCACTTATTTCGTCATCACAGCCAAGAGAAGATCACTGGGCGTTAAGCCTGGAAGTGTTAAACACCCGCCAAAAATTACCTTCCTGTGCTTAATATACACCTCCGGTATACGAGTTGTGAATAAGTTGAGCAGCGGTTGACGTAGTATAGGAAGAAAACAGAATTATCGTAAGAATCTGGTCCATACGCGCCGCGGCTTACCTGCCACAAATTGTATGTACCTTGCCGTGCTGAGACTTCATCAGAGCACTCGGTGGTGTCATTCCGATACTTCAATCACACGAAGGTCATTGGCTCGCGACGTCACGACCATCTAAACCAGGCCCCTAAACCATCTTTTCCCTAGATGGAGACGACGGAAAGAAAAGGCAAGAAGACATCCTCCAGACGAGAAACATCCAAGCGTATTACAACATAGGGTCGCTCGCACAGATCAAGACGTCGTACTTGACTGTCAGAAAATGTAACAAATTATATCCACCAGTGAGAAACAGCACTCAAGCGTGCACTCTTTCTAAGCGGAACTTATTTCAGACAATGTAGATCACCCGTATTGATCATCGGGCTTGTGATTCGTAATGATGGCGAGGCAGTAATCTAGTTGTTAACGCGTGCCACTGGAGTGTAGTTTGAGAATTTGTAGGACAACTAACAAGTTTTGTGAAACCGTTGCTATAAAACCCACTCTAAATATGTCGGACTGCTTGACAAGCTCGTAGTGACATTAGACGATTGAAAACACAGACCTCTCATACCTTATCTGGTGGAACTAGTTAAGTGCTCAGATGTCTAGACACATATTCTGCAACTATAAAAGCGAAAATAATCTCTAACAGTGATTTACACTGATTTACAGTGAGTTTCTTAGCTCAGAAACACTGGTTCCTTGGCTGTTCTTATTCACATTTGCAAGCAGCAGCTTACTAACTGAATCACCTCTAAAGAAGAATGAGGTATTTTATGTCATTGATTTCAATCAAATTTAATTTTGTAGCCAATTTAATTGCCACCGTAAAACGTTAAATTGGACAGGGTTCCAGCTGTTCACAATTTCCGACCATAAATGCGCTTCTTCGGCAACTTATCATCTAAAAAGATACCAAAGTGTAAATATTTAATCTTGCAGCTGTTAAAGGCAGCCAAGAATCATACTCAACTAAGCTACTTTCAACTTTTCTGAAGCCCTCCTAAAGTTCTACTTCCAGGATATTCCTCCCCTCATGCAAACAAAGCTTAACCGAGTTTCAAAAATTACACCAAAGAGACGACGCACAGTATTCGTGCGCACTCAGTGCAATAATATTACGCATAAGAACTATTTCTTACTAGACATTACTAACACACCTATTTTCTGTTTTTTCTTCATATTTCTTATAAATGAAATATTATTATAGATAGACAGAATATAAGTCAAGTTCAGTTTAACCGAAAATAAGGTAATTTTATGTTAACACAAGTATGAAAAACAAATTGTTGATCCAGTAAGTGTGAAGAAGCCGTGAATAACTATATTTATGCAACTCTGAAAACCGCTCAAGCAACTGGAATAAAATTTACCAACATCAAAAGCAGACATGCTAACTACGAACATTGGGGCATAAGTCGTGACAACTATTTGGCATCACGATATGTCGTAATTCCTCGGCGTACCTGGCATCCACAGTATGCTATGTGGTTGCGCCACTTAATGGCAGCGTGATGGACAGTTATTGGACAGAGAGTTATGTTTATTAAGTTGTGAGTCGACCGCCGTGCATAACAGATGTCACTTTCTGCCTGCAACTCAAGTAGCGTCAACCTCTCTTGGTTTACAAGAGGTGCTCAATTATTGCACGTGACACGTCAGCCCGCACAGTCACGTGTCGTCCTGTCCGTTGCCGGTTCATTGGCTCCTTCGCCTCCTCCCCGAAATGCAACTATACTCACCTCGGGACAGTTCGGTATGGAAGAGCATTATTCTCCACGGCTTCCATAAGCTCTCTGTGACATTCTCAGGAATTTATCCCCAGCAGAACGGCTATCTTGACGTAACAGCGCTATCCTTTCTTCACGGCGGTAAACTTACAACTGAATTAACGTCACTCCCTGCCCATTTCTGTCCATCACACTGCCATCTAGCGATGTAACCATATATCATGAATGCCAGGTTCGCAGGTGACCTACATCTCGTGAAACCATCGCGTAATTTTGAGCAGAAGTAGTTGTCATGACTTTTGCCCCAACCCTCGTATGTGGTAAATATTTCATCTCAGCTCAATAAATAGGACTATATAAATTTATCTAATTAAACTGGCATGAAATCTACACAGTATTACAAAACTGCCATTACGTGTGAGAATCGAGATTCATTTCCAAATATCAGAAGCAGATGAGTATTCATCCATAGATTTTACTGTGCTCGTTCTTCTACACTCTAGAAACAAGACACAGTTTACAAATTCTACATATTATTATATATGTGTATTCAGAGAACACTAATGGTAAAGTTTTCTTTATTTTCTATACCTCCATGGTGGCTTTCCTACACTTGGTAAGGAAAAATTCAAATGCATGACGAAGTTCCTAACTTTTTATTGTAACAGTCAAATACAAAATGTTTCTGAATAACATGTCTGAATTCAAACCACAGTATCTATATACTGATACAAATAAAAAATTACTAGTAACAAAATTGTTGTAAAAGGACATCTAGTATTTGCAAATTTAAGTTGAAGATAAGCAAATAACGCAGGGAGTTGCATACCACGAAGGAGAACGGAATTGGCGCGCTACGTGGGAAACAAAATGTAAACACTTCTGGCAGGCTTTACTACTCAACTGCTAATCTCCCATTGTGCATGTACTTTGACACACGTGTAATTACAAGCAACCACCAGCGGCGCACAAGTACCTCAAATTTACGATGCCTTATGTGCATGGCGCACCAGTTCCGTTCGCCTTCGTGATATGCAACATGTACTGCACGCAGGCACGTATAGCTGCGGACTCCCTGCGTTGATTTTCCTAACTTCAACTTAAATTTATAAACACTAGATGAATTTCCAAAAATGTTGTTGGTAGGATTTTTGTTTTATATTAGTTCATAGATGCTGTGGTTTGAATTTCGAAATGTAATTCAAAACCACTTTATATATATGCAGCTTTATACGTGATAAATTCCCCATGCTGTGTATAGGTCAAATACTTCCATTACAGTTCACGGAGTTCTGAAATATTTATTACAGCGTACTTTTTCCGTACAACGACGTAGAGTTAATGACCGCCGAGCTTTAATTAACTACGATAATTTTCAGGATCAGTGATGTTGTATGCCCTCTGGAAGGTCTTTTGCTGCCGAATTCTCTCGCCTACGGCACGTATGTCTCGCAGAGCACTTGTAGAACAGCAACATGGAGAGTCACTAGTCTCCTGCGTCCTCGGGTGTCGGCGTGAGGTGACGAACTATATGGCGGTAAATGTGCCTTTGTTTACGCCTATCAGTGCTGTTCCCCGACGAAAACCCGGGGTAATCTGAAGAGGTACAGCAGGGGTTTGACCTGCAGTGGACACCTCCTCCTCGATCGTGCAGACGTTCCCATGGCCCCACTGCCACTGGTCGTTGTCTCATGCGACAACTGTGACTAGTTGTCCTCGGCGTAGTGCACTATATCTTTCCTCTTTTCCCTCCAAGTTCTCATATACTGTACTTGCTACAATTAGTGATTTTCTCCTTGTCAGTAAATATTGCCTTAGTAGTTTANAATTAGTCTCCAGCACACATATGACACTTATTTATAGTTGACTTGCCCGAACAGCACTATGGAAGAGACTGGAAACAGTTAATATTCTGCAGGAATATAATTATTCATGCTGATAACCAATGTCATGAGCTGCGTAAAGACATGGCGGTATTTTTTTTATAACATGTCTACAACTTCGCACAAACATTTTTGATACGGTTATCACATTTGCTAACCACGCCTTAAAATGCAGTATTCGAGTAACTTTTTATATTCCTGGTTATCAATCTTGTAAAAAAAAAAAGATAAAATAACTGATTACGTAATTATGAATTTCCACAACTAACCTACACATGAAAGTCAAGGGTGTAACCAAGAGAAAGGGTTAGGAGGCTTGAGTCCCCCCTTCTCTCTTATGAAGTTTGCCGGCCGCTAAATGAATAGCTGTGTATAACCATGACTGAAATTATACTACCAGCAGTATAATTATACTAAGGTTGGCAACACCGGCGACAACAGCCTCATACTGTCGCGGAGCCAGTGGCAAGGTGACTGGGCGATCCTGCTCTGAAGTAGACAGGGTGGGAGGGGAGGGGATAGGCGAGCACACACTCCGCAATGGTACGTCATCACGCAAAGTTTGGCCGCTGGCGTCCCCCCCCCCCTCACGGGGCGACGGTTCAACAAACCTCAGAACCAAACAAAACGCTCTGATGTTCCGATTGCAGTAGCGTGTGTTCTTCCTTGACCTTGCCCCTAGAAAGTAAATTGGAGCCTCATGCGGCAATTGCGGAGGTGACAGAAAAAAAAAACCCGCACACTCGCAGCAAGAAAAACGTGGGAATTGAGTAGCGCGAAACAGGCCTTGCAGCATTTAATATATTCACAAAGCACAGCGCTTGAATAAGTGGCTTTTTACAACTTATAATTACGCACATTATAACGTGGCCCGCTTCTCGGTTTGAAGTCCTAATAAAATTGGTTAGCGTGACGGCTGAGCTAATGAACTACATTAAAATTTACATGAAACTTACAAGAAAAAAAAAATGATTCAGTGAGATGTATTCTCAAATGTCAATTTTCTCAAAACCACTGCTTGCGCAAGTAATGCTGGTGCAGGATGAAATAAACTCCTAGGTTATTCGGGTTCAAAATACATCCCTGATTACTACATCAACCCTTTTACTGCAGTCAGCTAGCTAAGCTAGGCGAGCCTGTTTACAGAACTGCCTTTGTAAAAATTAAACGAGTGCTACACGTTTCTTTTGTAACGACCACTAGCAGTGACAGCCACGCGTGAGATATTCGAAGTGTTTGGTTGAAGTCCCGTCAATTGAAATGCGGCAGTCTGTTGGAACTAGACGTCAGCTTCCACGGAATGCCTCGGCCTTTATAATCATTCCGACAGTACTGCAACCTTCGAGGCACCTCTCAGACTCTCACACATAACATTGCGTCATCGTGGTACATACTGCGCCCCTTAAAGTAAAAACGACGTTTTCGTGTTGCAAACCAATTTTCTCCATCATCCTGACAGTGGAATCGGATCAAAAAGATGCTGAGTTGGGTGATTTGATTTAAACCTAGCTCAGAAACTTTGCACACGACATGGTTCGAGTAATGTGCCATCCTTTCCGTAATCTTGAAGAAAAGCGTTCGACTTACACACGCCTAAAGAACGGGAAGATCTAAATGAAAAGATGACTGTGAAGAAATAGACATTTCACGCACATTTTTTTTGTAATTAATTAATTACTTGGACATTTATTAAAATTTAACTTGCATTTCCAGATCAAAGTGATAATCATCGTGCCATCGAGTGAACCCTGCCGTCTTGGGTTTATAACTATTTCGTTACAACCTGGAACTATTAATTATTTTATCATATTTTAATAATCGATGAAGCATAAGGCGTCGTCTAGTACATATTCATTCATTCGTACTTTTTTCGCCGTTATTGATAGAAAGTATGTATATTTGTCCGCACAAGATTATCATCTACTTCTGCTCGGCAGTCACAAGTTACAAAATAATATAGACAGTGAAGTTGTATGGATTTAAGAACATTTGGGAAGCGATTATTTATGCCCTGCTGTGTCAAATATTTCGATGAAACAATAGTCTGAAATATGTTAGAAAATGGAGAAAAATAAACTTTAAAAAATTAATAACACGAGTTGTAGGAAATTTACAAGTATACAATTCTTCTTAGAAATCTCAGAACTAGAAAACTAAAAAGTTAGAATAAAACTTCAAATAAGTGTTCATGCTATTTGAATGACATTACAAATTTTTTTTTTAAATTTGTTAAGCAGTTCATCCATATTTAATTTTAATTTTTGAAATTCAAAATAGCCAGAAGTTAAACCCTTATCCCAGATAGGGGCCGCAGTGGTTTAGTGGTCAAACTACTCGCCTCCCGTCTAGGCGAACCGGGTTCGATACCTGTTCCGTTTCCTTCGCCTTTGCATTCCGGCGCTGCTCCATGCTCGTATTCTACGCTTCACACTCACCGGCTCTCAATACCTCTATTTTAAGAGCCACCTTAATCTCCCCACTCTATTTACCGCAGATAAACCCCTTTTTGTATTTCAAAGAAATGTCAATACGCTACCCGAAACCAAACTTTGTGCTTAAATACTTTTTTAATAAGCGCGAATTAAAATTTTAAGATACATTTTTTAATCCCCCCCCCCCCTTGCCCAATTTTGAACGTTATTGTTCCAATTATTGAAAATTTTTATTAACTTTTCATCTGTAACGTGTCACGAAACCATAAAATTACTTCAAAACCTAGAGAAAATGATTAAAGCTCTCGAACGGCCGAGTTTGATTCCCGGCGGGGTCGTTCCCGGATTTCCGCAAGCGGGAATCGTGCCAGACAACGCCGCTGGCCGGCGGGTTTCCTGGGGGATCTCCCGTTTCCCTCGTCCTTTCATTCCGGCGCTGCTCCATATCCAGCTCACTTCACCCTTATCGGCTCTCAAGAACACGATGTTAAGAGCCGTCCAAATCTCCCTTTCTGCACTCGAACAGACGATACGCAGAATGTTTTTCTCCCCCATCGAGTTCAAAGTGCCTCTTGCCAGCGCCTGAAGAGGTGACGCTTACGGAACTGTTGTCGAGGACGGAGCCGCGAGCCACTGGAAAGCGTCGCGAATCGCGAGGCACCCTTGTCTCCTCGCCCTACGCCCCGGGCTGCTCCGCCAGGGGTCGACAGGACCCGTGAGGCAGCCGCACGTCGCCTTAGACGGCGGGGGAGTGGTTGGAAGGGGGAACTCTGGTGCCGCCCACTATCCTGGGACCTCGACAGGAACGCTAGCGACCCTCCCCCGTACCAAGAAAATAACTAGGCCACGCGGAATTAGGAGGCCACGACGATTACGGCGAGTTTCCCTCGTGTCAGTGTCTTTCACCGTCGTCCTCGCTGGCTCCTGCGCCACGCTCAAGCTCTTCCTTGCTGCTGAGTAATGCGGGAATCACTGCCCCGACGAGCACGACAAAAACCGCAACCACAACACAACATTTACATCTGTAATGAGACTGCATGAGTTTACAGCACGGCAGTTTACTCCCGTGAAACGAAGAGTTTAGTTTTTTGGAACCGTTTAGAAGGCGCTGATTAACAAATCTGTAGTTTCAAAAGAGGTGGACAGGCGGTAATTTGGAATTCAAGCAGTCGCATTAGACTAAAAATATATAGGCTATTCATGGTAGTGTGAGCACTTTTGAAGCCCTAGTTACTTTTTTTCTATCAGCAAATTGTTATCCTTCCACCACTTTTTAAAATAAATATTGCCATGTAAGTAATAAACACAGTGTATATATTTCACCGGACACGAAATTTAACGTCTAAGGCTACAATAAAATATATTTATTGACTATTATTCCAAATGAGAGGGCTTAAAAAAGTGCTCACTTTGCCGTGAATATCCTACAAATGTCGTGTCGTGGTTGCCGTTTTTGTGTCGTGCCGTGCCGTATTTATCGGGGCTATGTGATTCCAGCATTACGGAAGCGGATTCATGTGCACGCACGATTCACGCTAACAATATTCACGTTTGGGCCGCCTTTTCTCCTTGCGGAAGAGTAGTGTTGCCACGTAAAAGTGTTCAGGGGTGACACAACCGCTTGCATTGCGAACTCCAGCAGCACACGCCAGCAAAATGGCGTCACTGGCTAGGAACATCGTTAGTCAATCAGCGCTTGATAACTTTGCCTACTTGCCAGATCTTTCGTAGCACACGGTAGCCAATCAGAAACAAAGTAAGGCCCGTTTCCAGAGCCTCACGCAGCCACTCTGAGAATGGGTACACGCACATCAAAGGAACCATCATGCCATTTCGCTTGTTACTTTACGTATTCTGTGGCGTTGCCAACCTGAAGACCAGCAAGTCGCTTATATGTGTACGGAAAATAGGCTACAGATAATAAAAATTAAGCTACGCTCCAAATCTGAAGAATGTGCACACTAATGTTCATAATACAATAATAATATTTCGTATTATAAATGTAAATACAAAGATTTATATATAACGTAGTCACGCACTATTAATTACACACTTCAAAGAAGAAATTCAAGCTCTTTGTTCAAAACATCTTGAAAATAAGTAACTCTATACCGTGAGAATAGTGGCATCTTTAATTAGGAAAGGTGGAAATAAATGTAATGTAGGAATACGTAAGTTACGAAAATATCGTAATTATAGCGAATCTCAATTTGGCTACATTGTGACATTCAGTTGCAACCCATTCAACCAAAAGCTACACGACATAAAATTAGGCTATAAGTGGCCAAATTTGGCTACGGTTGGCAACAATGCGGAAGAGAGAGTGTATATCCCAGCGTTGAAACGGCAGGTGAAAGACTTGCCAGATGTCCGCTCTTGACATTCCAGATCGGAAGGATGCACAACACGAACCAGGTTGCTCGTGTCATCGCCCAGGCATGGTCAAGGACTTATGTTGCGAGACCTCCGACCTAGAAAATGGGAGTAAACTATAACTCGATTCCCCTTTTACCCGTGCCAGCCAAGTCCCGTCGATAGTCGTTGGGTGGCCAGCGCCGATAGACAGGTTCGAGTCTGGCTTAACCCTATTTTCATACTCTCTCTCGCCCTGTCCCCAAAAATATAAAGATAAAGCGGAGAACGAAGATGCTTTTACCCTGCTAAGTACGTATTTCCTTCTATAAAGGATACCTCCATGTTGATACACTGCCCAACAACTCAATCGGAAGACGTAGACTTAGCAACGCGAATAAAATTGAAGGAGCAAAGGAATATATTAAGGGACGTGAAATTATTTTCCATGTAATTTATTTCGAGTTTATTTAACAACCTACTGTCTTGGCGGCGGACCAGAAGTTCCGGGTGAGAATCCTAAGTAAGCTAACGATGCGCGAGTCCTTTTAAGACGTAAGTTTAGGTTTAACTAATTATGCCCATCGACCGTTCAACTTCCGGTATGGTAACGAAGGCCTTTATGAGCCAAGAAAAATATCAATTATTTACTACTCTCTGCAAATAAATGTTCTCAAAAATAATTTGTTAAGGCATGAGGAAACGCTTGTATTTTTCAGTGGTAGTTTGTCGAGCAAAAGCACTTCAGTTTTCGTGCCTGCATTGTCAAGTGATCCATATTTTTAAAGAGATCAAAGTGTAGTTTATATTTTTACGTGTTTCCTTCTCACTTAAATGATGTAGTGTGCGCAATGAGCCGATAAATTCTTTACTATATGTACCTTTACTAAGTCCACTAATCAATCATGCATTAAGGTGACTCCACACGTTCGCAGATTACGTCGACCAGAGAGAGCGAGTTGAGTGGATTTCAACGACACCTAGTCACACATCTTTAGAATTTTTATGTCGTCTGCATACCCATAATTACATACTTTATTTGGTTTGCCGGTCAGGTACAAGGAAGCGAATTTTCGTTCCTTTTAAAAATATGTGCACTATGAGCAAGTAAATTTTTTTCCTATAAACTATATTTTTATTTATTTTCTTTATTTTAGCATGTCACGTAATTTGTAAGCCTTAACCTCAAAACATCATCGATAACAGCCATTTTGCTCACTTTGGACACTACGCACCGAATTGTGGGTAATATCAGCGTTGCCTGCGCGGATAACGTAGCAGCGGCGAGAAGTGCTCTGATTGGATGTTGGTGCTGCCTGCTCTGTCCGGCGTGATCTGCGCCACTCTGGTTAAGCCAGCGCCAACTATCATAAATGAAATAAGATCCCGCCCCCTCTCTACTAGTATTTATTTACCTACTAATAAAGATCATGGTTCCCACTTAAAGGTCTCCTGTAGCATTTTATACTAATGCATGCAATAATTTTGAATTATTTCCTGTCAAAAGGGTTTTTACGATGCTTATGCCGGTTTTTCTTTTTCTATTCTTAGTCATAGGTTAACTATATGTACACCTAGGGAGGTGGTAATGGCCGCAAACGTGGCCATGGCTACCCAATCCCTCTCTGCCGCGATGTACGCCCCCTTGCATGAATTCCCTCCCTTGAAGTCGTATAGGGCCTAGCCCTGAGACGTACTTAGCTCCCGTCCCTACCTCAGGTGTACATCTGACACTTACAATTAGGATAGGTCAGGGGGGAAAACGCGTGGTCTGCGAACGTGTGAGTCCGCCTTCAGAAGAGCACTCCCTGAAGCAACGAGAGAAAAGCAGGGCCGGGAGGGACAAAGTGTTGTGAAACGTGACGAGAGGCAGGCAGCACCTCACTGAGTAAGCAGGTTTATATAACGACGTGCACGGTGGGAGCGAGCAGCCCCGAGAGGCGGACCGGCGTGCAATCCAGATGACGGCCATTAAACACAGTAACGCGAGCCCACAATGAAGAGGGCCCCATGAATAATGCATGCGGCCGCCTCTAAATATATTCATCGCCGCCCGAGAGCCCACAGTCAAATGAGCTGGTTAAGAAGGGCGCAACAGGTGGCTCCGTGATGCGTGGCCTCGGCCACCGGCGGCGGGTGGTTCGGAGACCGGTCGTCGTCGTCGCCGACCTATCCGGCCACCGGATAAACGACTCCCAGGCTCCGGTGGGGCTTTCTTCCTGGCCCACGCCTGCTCAGCTCTCTGTCCTCGCTCGCAAGAAGCGACACTGAACCTCTTGCACTCCACTCAAGGACAGAGCTGCAGCTCAATTAATCGGTACGAACCTTCTCGCAGTCAAGATTCTCCATAGAAGTGCTCCTCTACTGCCAACCTTACAACGCACATTGCCATATAACCTCACTTTCTCAGCAAGAGGGCGGCAGTGGTGTAGAGGTCAGAACACTCGCCTCCCGCCAAGGCGAACCGGGATCGATTCCCGGCGGTGTCGCTCCCGGATCTTCACGCGTGGGAATCGTGCCGGACGATGCCACTGGTTGGCGGGTTTTCTCGGGAAGCTCGCTTTTCCCCCCGTCCCTTCATTCCGGTGCTGCTCCATGCTCACTCTGCTTCATCCTCATCCACTCTCAAGACCTCGATGTTAAGAGCCGACCAAATCTCTTCACTCACTCACCTTATCAGCAAGGTCAGTCAGTCTGTTTGTTCCTAGACGCTGTAGATGTTCGCCTGGACGCGTCAATTATTTTCTAGCAGACTTACGACACCAGTTTCTGGAATAAGCTACTGACAGCAGCTTAGCTTGCATAAAAGTATGTTCATGCTACTAACGCACTTGCTAGAATACAAATATGAACCACTAATATTATCATTATGTCAAAAATATCCGTCGTTATTTAGTAGGCTGAGACTTTTACACAGGCGTGATAACCACTATGGACGAGCTACTATAATCATAATTTAACTGCAAAAATTAAGTATATGCTTCAACAGTATTAACGAAAATAATTTTCAGACTGTAAATGGTTTGTTTTCGTAGAACAAAATTGTTTTCATCTACCTATGTTGTTAATTGTAAGAACACTGTAAATTCGAATAAGAGGAAAACCACTGATTCGCAGTGAAACTCAACTACTTGAATCAGTGAAAATGGCTCCACGTGAAATAATTTCACTGACTGAATAAGTGACGGCCAACTGCAGCGGTGAATTAAGTATTGTTTTTAATTGAATCTATCCAAATAATTACTAGAAATAATCATATTTTTAATAGTACCTTCTCCTACCTTTGAAGGAAACGGCGTAGGCAGGCTCTAAAAATACTATTTTTTTTTAATGTTACGATTTCACGATTTTTTTCTTTGACTACAATTAATATAACAAAAGCAAAACTATGCGGCCTTATATAATTGGATTTGCCTTGTATGACAAAAATCCATATTCCCAGAGCATTTTATTTTTCTTATAGACGCGTATACGCACAATTAAAGATTTCCCAGAAAATATTTTAGTACACAGTCCGCTTGAGGTTCTTTTCGTAGGTGTCGTGAGGACTGCGGAATGCTATCACAAGGCCACCCAGGATGAAGAGCTCGTTGAATAGGAGAGAAGAAAGCATCGCCCACAACAATGGAGCCGCAGGAGATATTGCATGTCGTGCTTGGCAATTCTTCTCCGAAAGGAGTTGCAGTCATCTCAGAAAGAGGCGGGAGTGAACAATGCCCGTAGCAGTTCGCTGTTGTTAGATTATCATAATACTATTTGTTGTGTAACAGCCGCAGAAACCTGCAAGAGATGGGGATGAGAAATGTACGTATATTAATAAAAAAAAAAATTGAATCATACGTCTTATTATTTTTAATCTATGTATTTGAGGATATTGTAAATTTTTACGCTTCCGACCCGCGGACAAGTCGCAATAATAGTTGCGGCCCTTTGTTTAAAACCGGCTGGACACAAACTGAGCTAAAACAATCAGCTAATAAGAGTCAATTTGTAATCAAAGTTTAAGCGTATTTCCATTCTGGATGCTTCATAAAGCACATTATGTAACCTCCCTCCTCCTTTAAGCAAGATCCAACAATAATTACTATACTTGTGTGTTAAAAAATATTGACACTAATATCAAACAACATATTCATTAATTTATTTTATGTACATTACTTTTAGTTATAAAAATGATAACTTTCGTGGCTGAAACAGATTGCACAAAATCAATTACTAAAATGATTCGTAAACACCATCTCTAATGTTTTATAGCATATAACCAAAGTAATTACTTTGATTACCCTACTTGACGAAGGTTTTCTCGCAAAATGTGCTTTCCGAAGTATGCACAATGGAAAAACTCTTAAAATTGGATTTAAAATAAATTCTCATACATTTATTTTTAAAACATTTAAATATGTAAATTCTAGCGAAATTATTTACAGCGTTACAAATTAATACATACATTTATTTTTCATATGTAATATATATAATATTTTTCTAGCATTTATGGTAGTGTGTGTACAACTGTTTAATGAGTTCTGCATGGCGTACAGTCAGGTGCACTGTTCTACTGGAAGACACTCTCCTACCTCACTCAGTTACAGGACTGGAAATGCGAGAAACAGAAGCCTGGTTTCCGTGCCGATAGAGGGCAAGGGATAGGACGCATCGAGGGAGATGGCATGTGTATGTGTTGCCGTGTTGCCGGCAGAACGCTGTGCGAACGCACGCACGCAGGCAAGCAGGTAGATGTAGGCCTGCCAGGGGGGGG
>NQII01001766.1:313070-350328 GCA_002778355.1 Clitarchus hookeri | reverse complement strand
CCGCGGCGGGGTCCAGCGGCGCCGGCCGGAGGCTGAGAGGAGGGTTCCTGGAACCACGTACTGGAGGCAGCAGTCACGCGAGGTCACGTGGTCGTGTAACGCGCCTGCAACTCCCTACGGCACGACCGCCACGCGACCCCGTTTCTCACACGAAAATGACGCTGCTCAGTCATCCCGCGATAGTAGGCACCTGTACAATCCAGGTCGTTATAGTCCATTCACGGCTACTTCCAACTTTTCAGAAACCCTGCTAAAGTTCTACTTCTAGGATATTCCTGTGCCTCGTGCAAACGAAACTCAACCCAGTCTAGAAAATTTAACCAAAAGGACAAAGTACTGCATTCGTGCGCACTTAGTGTAATAATATTTTGCTTAAGAACTACACAGTCGAATAGAATCACATTATTATGACCACCTGCTGGTATCCAGAGTAACCGCTCTTCGCAGCACGGACAGCATCTAGATGAACTGGAAGTGACTCAGTCAGGCGCTGATAGGTCTCCACAGGTATCTCGAGCCATGCTGTCTGCAGTGCGTCCCACAACTGTTGAAGGGTGCGTGGTGGAGGAGACAGACGGCGAACACGACGATCGAGGTGGTCCCGCATATTTTCAATTGGATTGAGATCGGGGTTGTTTGGGGGCCAGGGAAGAACGTTGAAGTCTTGATAGTGTTCTTCCAGCCACGTTCGGACACTTCTAGACTTGTGGCAAGGCGCATTATCGTGCTGGAGGATCCCATCCTACAGAAGAGATACATTCATCATGTACGGGAGGACGTGATGGCCGGGGATGGATTCATAACCAAATTGATCAAGAGTGACTTCCACACGGTTGATGGGACCTAGAGAATACCACGAGAACATTCCCCTGACCATAACACTGCCCCCACCACCTTGTGTTCGTACAGCAATGGATGCAGGGTGTCGGTTCTCCGACGTTTCTCGCCGGACGCGTTGACGTTCATACGTTCTATGCAGCTGAAAACGTGGCTCGTCGGAGAAGGCAACCCGTCGCCAATAAGCAGCGGTCCAGTCGCCATACTGTCGAGCAAAGTCCAGTCGTTTTCGTCGATGCACCTGCGTTAGAATGGGGGCAGTCACACTCCGTCTAGTCCGGAGCCCCATTCGCAGAAGGGTTCGCTGAACTGTTGCGGTAGACACGTGTCAGGATGTCCCATTGTTCATTTGGACAGTGAGCTGTTCCACTGTAGCCTGTCGGTTGGCCTTCACGCACCGTCGTAGTCGACAATCATCTCGGACATGAATGGCGCGTGGAGCTCCGCAGTTTCCACGACGGTTATTCCCAGTGGTGCCATTCATCCACTCACGATACACCTTTACCACAGAGGCACGTCAACAGTTCAGAAACGTCACTGTTTTCCAAATGCTGCCCCACTTGGCCCGAAAGCCGATGATCATCCCTTTTTGCAACTCGGTTTAATATCTTCCCGTACCCATGACAGCAAGAAGCGCACTGTGTACAGCCAGTCTGTCTGTCACATTATACACCTGCTTCACCAGTCCACATCACGGGCCATATGTCATGGGCTACGCGCTGCAGATGGCACTTCTAGCAGGTGGTCATAATAATGTAATTCGACTGTGTATTTATTACCAGGCAATGCAAACAAACACACCTATTTTCTCGCTGTTTTTATTCCTATTAATTACAAATGATATATTGTAAATTGTGAATAAAAAAATATATAATTTCAATTTAACCAAATATAAATTACTTTTACGTTATTTTATGTTAACAAAAGTATAACACGCTTCTGATATGTAATATAATTAAGAAACAACCAAACCCGTCATACATGGGGTGATTTTTCAAATGTTTGATTCGAAAAGTGTGAATAAACTGTGAATAGACTATAGTCATTCGCAGGTTACAATGGGAGAGCCACAGCCAGATTTTGCACGTGGGGGGATCGAGCGAGGTGGCGCAGTAGTTAATCTCCACAGTCGCATTCTGGAAGAACTTGGTTTCGAACCCCGGTCCGGCTATCCTGATTTCTGATTTCCATGGTTTCCTGAAATCTCTCCAGGAGAATGCTGGGATGGGTCCCATGACAGATTCCTTCCTCGTTCTTGCCTCACTGGGAAACTTGCTCCGCCCCTGATGACCTCGCTATTTTACCATCTGTATACCTAACTGCACGTGGGGAAAGGTGACGGAGGTTGCCGGTGGTCTGGGGGTTTTCTAGGGGTTTTCCAACCTCTGCCCGGGTCTTTCATTCCGTCGTTGTTACAGGTTCGGATGACATTTCATGCAACACTTCACAGCCCCACTTCGAAAGCCCACCGCCAGAGATAATTTTATTTATTTATTTATTTACAGGCTGAATTTGTGTTTACGATTGCGTAACTTTTTATAACTAAACCCTAATAGTTTATTACAAACAGGCTGTTGGGTACCCGCGCTTGTTAAGGTTCCCGCCTACCTGGTGCTTGAAATGCGTTGCAGAGTGTTTAAAATACTCGTTTTTCTACGAAACTATTAAACGTGCGTCCAATGTGCTCATCTACGAAAAGAACATACACGTCAGATGAGGCCTGTTGAGTGCTTTCAATACGTCACGCACATTAGAAACACCATTCCGGAGTACTCCGAAACGGCTAAAAACGGCTTTTCCCAAGCGCTGTATCTCAAAATATACGCGTCGGACACATAAAAAAAAACTACTCAAGGGCCCTGCATTGAACCTTCCTACAGATTTCCCACTAATAAAATAATAGCGTCACTGCTGAAAGTCCCATAGGTACACGCAGCGCGACGAGAACACTGCGCGTCAGTTCAGAGCCTTGCGCTTAGCGGCGATGGCGTACTTGATGCGCGTGGCAGTGTCGCCCTTATCGCTCCCGAGCTTCTCGGCCTCAAACGCGGAAAAAGCTCCAGGTAGGACGGTGCCTAGAGGAACAAATTCCTTAAGAATACAATAGGGGAAAAGCCGCGTACACCGCTAACTCCAGCCGCACACGTCAGTAAAATGGCGCCACTGGCCAGCAACATGTCGGAACGCCGTTCGCCAACCAGTAGCAGGTTAACTTACTGTCCAACCGGCAGCACAGTCAATAAGGAATCTTCCGCGGCACGATGTAGCCAATCGGGCACGGAAGCCCGCTTCCAAAGCCTCATGCAGCCAATCAGCCTCGCCAATCAACGAGTAGGTACATCCACAAAAATCCCGACTTGCTATTTAACTTGTGTGCACTTACTCATTCTGTGGGTAAGGCGGGGAGGCCAAATTAACGAAAGCTGGGGCCCAACCGCCGACACTACTAAGAAATTTCTGAACACCAATTCAGATGATAACGTGGAGTGGAGTGGTGTGGAGAGGAGAGATTTGGGCGGTTCTTAACCTCGAGGTCTTGAGAGCTGACGAGGGTGAAGTGAGGTGGGAATGGAGCAGCGCCGGAATGCAAGGGAGGGGGATAAACGGGAGAACCCCGAGAAAACCCACCGACCAGCGGCATCGTCTGGCACGATTCCCACATCCGAAAATCCGGGAGTGACCCCGTCGGTATCAAACCCGGTTTACCTAAATGGGAGGCGGGTAGCCTGACCACTTCACTACTGCGGCCCCCGATAGTAACGTGTTTCGCAGCCTACCATAAGCAAGGGGTCCCGTCACTTTAAGCATCTATGCATAAGTGTAAGATGTAAAACTCAAAACTTTGATTTTTTTAATCATATACCTACATCCTAAATTAGCTTGGATCAACATTGTGTACTTCACACACGCAGTCTAGCCATAAGGGAAACGGATTTTGACTGTGACAGCATACAAAGAACAAATAACCTCTACTGGTCTAACCGTATACATACATGGCTGAGAGGTTTGATATATTGCCAGAAAATGCGATTTTTTTCAGGTATTTACGTATCAAGTAGGTTTATGTCATTACGTACGTAACGCAACTTACAAAATCGCGAACTTACAAAATATGAATTCTTTCCAAATCGTTATCACATTGTCTTCACACTTTATAACAAAAAAAAAAAATGCGTCTGCGTTAGAATTTTTAAAAGAAAAAGGGGTTGTGGGCAGTGATTACAGCAAATGTTTTACGTGACAAATAACTTCGGTACGTACAGTTTATGGTTATTTTGTTGAAAATTATTATTGTTGCTATTACAGATAACGAATACAGTAACATTTTTTGCATGAATATATACAAGATTACGTTTTACTGTAAGCACTGGTGTCTTTTACGTCAATATATCAATATTTGGTTATGTCCACTGCTGGCTATCTTATTACAAGAATGATAACTGTGTTAGAAGTGAAATCTTACCGAATCGAAAATGACTAAATTACGAATTCACCAATTGGATCATGGAATTCGGCTTATCTGAAAGATTACAGGAAAAAAAAGAGGAGCGGTGGAACTTAAGAAAGGTCAGGGAAGAGCCGTTTCACGCCACAAGTCAGAATGATGCGACACGCGAAGACGTTTGGGAATTCTGCTTAGTTGCTGCTTTCTCGCCGTTGTGCATCTTTCCTCCACATTTTGAAATTAACACCTATATAAACGTGATGACCATTAGGTATATATTTATGAGACTGTGAAACACTCTGAACCATAAATACGGTACATTTCAAAAGTTTTGCCCCGATACTTACAAAATAAATTTAACTGACCAATTTAAAGATGGTAGCACAGAATTATTTTTTTCACAATTCGTTGCCAACATTACTATACGTGTTCCAACGCAGAATTCTAACAAATTAGATCGGGAACGTGTTTAATAAAGTGCGACTCAGGTGAAGAGGAGCCACGCGAAACAAGTGTATTTTCTTTGCCAAAAATCAAGAACTACGGTTTGTGAAGGACGGTCTTTCTCTGGAAGGTAGACTTTTAATAAATAATCATCTACGCTTCATTTGTTGATAGCATAACAAATCATGACCGCTCTTCAGGGTTTAGCCAGCTATTAAATTTATCTTAGATCACAAGCATCCTTGGATTACGCTTAGTCAGAGCCTGGAAGTTGCATCCTGATGGGATGGTGAGGTGGCGGACACGGAAAAGATGACGTACAATAAGTATAATTCGTTAGTGAGTCACAGGGATGACTATGGGCACAACTTCACGCAACAGGGAAAAAAAGGTTTCCATTAATTTATGCGACAACGGTGTTGAATTCCTAGTAATAATGGCACGTGCTAATGCTTCATCCCAGAAGATATGGCCCGTTCGAGATGAAGGTCCACCCAGGCGTGTTTTAGAAACCTGCCTTACAGGACTAGCTCGTCCAGCACACAACAAAAAAATAGCGTACATTTTAGATCATATCAGATGGATATGAAGGGAATCTTCCCTTCCACTTTTCCCAGCAAGCTCACTGGCGCAGAAAAAAAAAAAAGTGCGTTCAAGATGGTACAGGTTATACTCTTTCGGGTTAAAATGTGCATGGCAGGGGAGATTTATCAGGTTTAGCCAGTTAAATTTTATAGCTTGGATTTTATGTTGCTCATTTATGAACATAAACGCCAAAGACGGTGGAGCCTCCAGACAATATCGCGGGGTCCGAATCACTTGCACCGACTCGGTTCTGATAAATTCCGAATCTCACTGTGTGAGTGCAGGGGGGAAGGAGGTCTGCGACCATCACCAGTTCGACCTCCTTCGCCATATATGGCCGGCGCTTTGGCGAGCGCGGCCAATTAGTGTTATTTTTTACTCTTTTCTGGTTGGCTACTGACGATTTAACGGGCCTAAGCAGCGCGTGGGAAAAAACCGCTGATCGGCCAGGTTTCATAATTCCTGCCTTTGTGGACCGGAAGTGGGGTATCAAAAAGGAAGTCATTTGCCCTAGATCCACCTGTGTCCTGGCCTGGATGACATCCAAAACATTACACCGGGGATAAAGTAAATTATTCAGTTCTAGAAATATCAGCAGCGCGAAGCACTGCAATACATCATTACATGCATTTCGATTTGAAAGATTATTTACTCAGGCAGATTCCTTTCAAATATACTTTTCCATTAAAAAAAAAAAAGACAGCAGAATAATTTAACAATGTTAAATGTTGCCTTTAACGCTTTTAAAGAGTGCTGTTTAGGTACTTGTCGTGAGCTCTCAAGATAGATTTGGATCTCGGATTTATGCATTTGTTTATAATCCACTTTTCTGATTCAACATTTAAAAACCAGGTCTTTCAAAGCACAGAGCATATCTTCGTGTTATTTGGAATTCCGCATTACTTTCCTTCAATTGCTACTGTCATCTGCAATCATAATGAAAAAAATATATATATTTATTTACTCTTCAGTGAAGAAAATACGGATGGAAGTAAATGCGATGTGTGCCGTTACAAGCTTTGAGTTACAACTCAACATGAAGAAGATCTATCCACTTCTAACTCTGTGATGTAAGTATAAGTGCGTCAACGTCTGCTTTGCACTTTTGTCGAGTACCGCATCTGTTGTGGCACACGCACTTAACCTTGCTAAAAAAAAGAAAAAACCCGCGATGTCGCAGCCGGACGTCATCTTCTGGAGCAAAGCAGCGCTGCGACGCCTCAGTGATGAACGAAGATCTACATCCTCGCGGGTCGCACAGCTCGAGTCACGGCGCCGGGCGGCCCCGTCACTGCGCGCAGGTAATGAGATGCCGGCCCGTGGGCGACAGGTGTGTGGGGGCAGCACACGGCACCTGACGCCCTCAGCTTAAAGAGCATAGGACCTTCTTTCCTGCCCCTGTCTGTACTCTTCCTCCTAAATAAAAATGCACTATCACTGCTATAGTATATGAAGGCCACATTCTTGACAGTTGATGATCGCCGCGCCAATGTTTACTTTACGTTTACGTATCCATTCGCCATCAACTGGGTGCGACGAGTCAGCGCGTCCACTAGGTGCTGCTTCGTGCGGCAATTGATGAACTACTTGGGTGGCGCGGTAGGCGGCGAGAGTGTTTCGAGGGCGTGTGCAGGTTCGTTCGTAAACGCTGTAGACGAAATATATGTTACTTTAAAAATTATGTTGAGCTCGCGAAAAATAAAACTATTGGTATATGTTCGTAAATTTATTATATAAAGCAAACGAAAGCTATTCTCTTCTGGCTTGTTATACTTCGAAAAGAACCTCACAGATGGCGCGCACAACATTTCAGCGCGTGCTATGAGCCACATTTTTTCTCAAGAGGTAGCGTATTTGTGAAGCTTTCTGTTGTTCTATTACTTGCTCGGAGCGAAAGGAATTTAAAATATTTTTCGTCAGATTATTAGAAAAAATAATCCGATAATATTATGTAATATTTCTTTATGCTTTTGGAATTAATATCAAACACGTAAGGAAAACCGTGTTGAAGGAAGGGGGGTGGGGGAGGGGGATAAAACGTGAAAAAATGTTTTTGAAATTGCGTTTCATTTGGATATGGATCGTTTTAATGTGACTTTAATTTCGAGCACCTTTATATTTCTACTTTAGCAAGAAAGTTTAGTTTTCAAAACTAAAAACCGCTGTTTTATGACCCCGTAAAATAAAATGTATTAATTAACCTTGGAACTCTCTTTTTTTTATCGCGTATTATTGGCTGGTCGAATGTGCGCCAGCAGTGCATTCAGAATAGCCAACGTAATATGAACTTTTGTTTGTTCGTGCATCAGCTGATACAGGATTTTATAAATGGCACGTTGTTTGTTTGTTTTGCATACAGGAAATTACCACTCACTGATTGTCAGAATATGACCTTCTTGTATGTAATGAACTATATCGACGTCATACACGACGTCGCCTGATTCCAAAACACTTTCATGAAGTTTGTCGTAATATTTTGACGTCCCGCATTTTTTTAAACACGTTGGTGACGTAATACAACATCGCCAGCAGATTTCATGAAGTACACTGCGACGTAATCATATGTCGACAGCACTCGAAGTGAAAAATTACTCAAGAGAACAAAAACGAATTGAATGCTACGTTACCCACCAGTAAGGAACAAATCATTGGGATACTGTCTACTCGGCATTATACTGGCTGACAGCTGGTCAGTAATGAACGTTGTACAGTAGAGTAAGCGTGTCCGGTGAAGTGTGGACCGTTCGGATGGTGGTGAAAGAAAATACAGAGACCAACGTAACTGGTATTCTCTAAAGTGGTGGATATACGTCACTCACTTCTAACTTGTCTTGCATGTCTGTAAATATGAACCGCAATCAGTGCTAACACTGCCCACGATCCGCCTTTATTCGCGAGCAGAACGGGTGAAACTGTGGAATGTATCAATCCTTACTTGTATGCATAAATCAAACAGGTACAGTGAAATAAAATCAGTTCCTACAAATCTGAACATTATACTTTTAACATGACGATACGATATAGAATTACTTTACCTGATTCGTTTGGAACTTTACTACAAGTATTTTAGTCAGTCCTAACGTTAATATCTATGCAGTTATGGTCAAATGTTTTTTTTTGAGTTAATTTCAAAAGTACTTTGCTAACCGCCAACAGCCTATGCCTTGTGCCAGGCCAGGAAGTTAGCCCGAAAAAAAGAACAAAAGTCCAATGACTTAACTTACGTAATGCTCACTGGACTCAATTGTGTAACGTCACGCTATTTCTGTGTGTCCGAAGTCAGTCTTTCTTCATTGGCGTATTTTCAAACGTTGGTGTAGTATTACACATTTGCTGATACTTATTTAACTACATTTACTTACACAGACAACGCAATTGCTATGTGAAAGACTATACCAACACGAGGCTGCAGTAGCTTAGTTCCGTTTATTTTTGCGAGACATATGTTCTACGATTGTGTTCTCAGATATAACTTGAGGGATTACCAGGCAAACATTTGGTATTTTACGTCCCCAAATTAACTATTTGAAAAATGCAACAGCTCATATTAAAAATAATTATCTATGCCAAGGTGGAGTTAAAATCTGCGACATTCCCATCCTTGGTTTGGCATTCTAAAACCTTATATCGGGCATAAATGTCGGAACAGACAGCTAAAAGCGATACAATAAATGCAAACCACTCCCAATATCCACTTAATAATATAATGTTGTGCAGAACTAAAAAATTTTCTTAAGCGCATGTTTGCGTTCAAGGACATTTCCAAAAACACTATTTGAGTCATGTTTCCTCTTTTATAAGAAATACCGCAGCTTGGATACAGAAACGAAAACAGTATTCTAGCGTAATCTCCGAAATAATTCAAAACATTTTTGCTGGAATGCTGTGTAATTGACTCAATACTTCGTATCCCTTAATCAAATCAGGCAGCTCGGTCGAATCTTTAAACTTCGTAGTCTGTGTAGTGCGCTGCTAAAAAATATTTTCGAGGTCTAAGAATGGAAATAAGAGGGAAGCTGACGTCAGACGCGCTATTTTAACGAAACGCAAGGACAACAATCATGGTGTCGAGTGCAGTGAGAGGAGCCAAACGCCAGGAAGGAACACGGAGCGAGTAGGAAGAGAGGAGGCGAGATCCCTTGACCCAGCGCCTGTATCTCGTCAATGTCAGTGGCGAGGCGACACAATCAGCCGTCGCTTCCTCTGCAAGCGAGGGCCGCGCTTATCTGAGCACCACGCTCCTGCTGTCTGCCGGCCCAGGAAGCGACTATCGGCGAGGCACCCGCCACGGTTTGGAAGTCGTCGCTGCTCCAGGTCATCGTCGTCTACGCCCGCCAAGAACTACGCTGCCCGCGCTGCCGTTACAAGTCGCCGAGCAAAGCTACTGCTGACATCTGGTGGCGGAAATACGTACTGTTATGCCGGTGAGAAAATGTCTTTCCTGGTGTGATGCAGTGAATGAGATACAATAATTATTGAAGTTTATGAAATTTCTTATATAAAAAAGCAACAGAACTGCCAGATATTCAGAAAACCCGACCCTGATTACAAACGTGTAGGTACCAGAAGTGAGAAAAAACTATTTGTTAGTTCAAAATAGAATGTTGCAGTTATCTTTCATCGTGGTATAATACCCGACGAATCCTTAATAACTATTTTCCCGTATAAAATTATATCCTATGAATTAATACATTATGTTATGTTTCCCCAGAAATTCCCCTATAACAGATTACTTGATAGTCTATAAATTTATTGGTTGACAAGTTATATCCCGTGCGTTTCTGCTGAGCTGCGGTGTGGTATTATTCTCTCAAGTTTAACGCTATTTAGTTCATAACACTAGCGTGGGCGAGACGCCTACACACTGCAATACGAAAAAAATGTTCTTCCATTCAGCAACAAAAATTCTGCAAATACTTATCTTCCTTATACTGTAATCCCCCAATATCGTAGAGTTGGGGACATTTCGTAAGTATTTACATACACAATTACGTTTGATTTAAAGGACTAGAAGGGGCCACGGTGGTGTAGTGGTTAGACTACTCACCAAGGCGAACTGGGTTCGATTCCCGACGGGGTCACCCAATGATTTTCGCATGTTCACTCTAAATCTGAATCAGTGAGAATTGAACCAAATCAGTGAAAATAGTGAAAATTGAGCGACTGAGCATCAGCGCCTGATAACTTATTAATATGGTAGCTGCATTTCACTGAATTATTTGTGATTCCCACTGAATACCGATAATTCCACTGCCAGAAGTCACTTTTCCCCAGTTAATTTCCTTAATTTGTCAGTAGGCAGTAGCTTATCAACTGACTTTTTGTGAATAATATTTCACTGGTAGTTATCACTGATTCGAGTTTAGAGAATGGAAATCGTCGGACGATACCGCTGATCAGCGGGTTTTATCGGGGATCTCCCGTTCCCCCGCCCTTTTATTTCGGCGCTGCTTCATAAACGCCTTGCTTCACCCTTATCTGCTCTCAAGACCTCGATTCTCCTCAATCACTTCTCCCTCAAGGACTAGCTTTAGATTTACTACTTAAATTTATATTGAACGATTTTAATTATGACTGAATCGGCGTGTGGCCGCAAATCCAAAACAACTGAAAGCCTACCGGGTCCGAACCAACACGCCAAATCGCAAATTGCAGAAAGAAGAATCGACCAATTCGAGCAAGGTCTAAGCTCAGCTTCGAGGCCGGGCAGAAAACCTGTCACTAGCGATCTGGAAGTGCCGCCTCGGTGCCAACGTGTTGCCAAGACGACGTCACAGTCCACTGGTTACGTGGTATTTAAAAAAAAATCCTTCTCCTCTGCCGGACAAAAAAAAGGCACACACACACACGCACACACACTCACGAGACAAGTTTATAAAAATGCCGAAATACAGCTTGGCAGCAGCAGGCGCGCACACGTCACTCGTCCCGGTCGAACCGGCAGGACCGCCTTGAGCGACATCCCATTAGCTTGTTAGATCGGTTGGCGTCCGTTTCGGGAAATTATTAGAAAAAACACCCCGCCTCGCCGGGTTGCCGACGGGAAACGAGACGATCCGGCACTTGATAAGTAAATCGGTGCGCTTTGTAACAACAGCCAGCCCTCCGTCAGCTTCGGGCGAGTCTGCACTGCACTGGCTTGGCTTTGCCCGCAGCTGCGGTTTAGAACGCTTCAACGACGAAGTACACGTTCAAAAAACCTGATGCCATGGAGATGTCATCCAGTAAAGTCTATCTGTCACTATATAATGTTTCGCACAAGCTCGGCGGAAGCTTCCACGAGACCTTCTATCCGAGCCTGTGTGCACATCAGGTATACGATGTTCACGGTAAAATTAGCACTTTTGAGGCCCTAGTTACTTTTTTCCTATCAGCCGTTTTTTATCCTTCCACCACTTTTTAAAATAAATGTTATCATGTGAGTGATAAACACAATGCATATATTCCACCGGACTCGAAAGTTAACGTCTAAGACTACAATAAAATACATTTATTGACTATTATTCCAAATGAGAATGCTTCAAAAAATGCTAACTTTGCCGTGAATAGCCTATATGGAGGTTTCTATGGAACATGACTTGCCACACGATACGTGTTGCCACAAAAGTAAACGTAAGTGCATTTTTTTTTCTATTTTTCTTCTGAAAATGCGATTCCAAGACGGACTTCACTTACAGCTTCTGCAACATCTGCTGATGCAAACCCTAATTGTTCTGTTGTGATAGCTGGATTTTTTTTTGTTGGAAAGAGTTCTTACCATAACTTTTAATTAATGCTGTTGTAGTGTCAGTAGAACACATTTTCTCTGTTTTTATTTACTATTTACTCTACTCTTATTCTGTGACCTTATTGCTGTTTCTCAAAACAAGATATATCAATACCGACACCACACTCTACTACCCCTCTCTCTGACTGGCTAAAATTTCAGCCTTGTAGGAAACCCGCCAGAAATTATACACTACCGATTACGAAAAGGTTAATAAAAACTGCCAGCAGGCGGCTACATCTTCCACAGAACCATCCATGCAAGCTTGCGTGTAATATTTCAAGGAAACTTTCGTCATGGCACAGAGTAGTTAAAAATAAAAAATCTAAGGAAATGAATGTGTTTTTTCCTTGCAAAAGAACTCCAAGATGTCAAAGATGACAAACGGGTGGTCTGAGGTGGAACCCCAGGGGAATATGTGTGCCTTTCCACGTAGCAAAATCTACAGGACATTACATCCGCCCCATCCCCGGCCCCCGGGGAAAAGGTATGTTATGCGTGTAACCAGACGGCCACGGCAGCGTGGTAGTCAGATTACATTTCCCGGCAGATGTAGGGACCTCCCAAAACTAATCGCATATGGGGTATAAGCCCACTGGGAGTCTACTCTGTTTCTTACCTCCCGTGGCGCAGTCGGTTGGTGCACCGCCGGTCTGGGGTGCGGGAGGTTCTGAGTTAGAATCGCAGGTAAGGCGTGGGTGTAAGTTTAAGTTAGGTCATAAGTTAGTTTGTAAGCCGTCCCCTGATCAGCCTTCACGCATAACACCAGAGGACGTCAATAAGCAACATCCAGTCCAATACTTTGTTCCTTAAAACCATTCACATCGGGATCCTGCAGATTTATTACGCCTTTAGGCTTCCCCGGAAAAAAACATTGTTCAAGAATCGAGCCAACCCGAAACTTAGAAACTCAAAAATCATCCTTCTTGTAAATTAAATCCGTTTACTATAATCATCCCATACCAACACGGGAGGTTTCATTCATAACTGAAGTTCTCATGTCAACCTTCAACCATACCATGTAGTAGTCAGACTACTCGCCTCACGCCAAGGCGAACTGGGTTGGATTCCCGTCTGGGCCACCTGGATTTTCGCACGTGGTAAATATTACGGACGTTGCCATTGGCCGGCGTGTTTTCTCGGGGCACTCCCGCTTGCACCACCCTTGCATTCCGCCGCTGCTCCATCTTCAGCCTCACAGGAGCTTCGCAGGCGCTCAACACCTCGATGTTGAGTTGCCGGACCACCTGGTGCTTGAACTGCGCTGCAGGGTATTTGAAGCGCACGTGCGTTTAACGTGCTGATGCACGAAAAGAAAACACTTCATACGAGGCATGTTAAGTGCTTTCATGATGTCACGTACATTAGAAACACCATTTCAGAGCACTCGGACATTAGCTAACAACTGCTTTTTCACTTAGTTAAATAAATATATATATACCCGTCAGATTAATACAAAAGTACTCAAGGGCCTTTGCCAGACACTTTCCGCCAATAAAATGATAAGGTCACCGCTTAAAGTCCCATAGGTACACGCAGGCATGGCGAAAATACTGCACGCCAGTTCAGAGTCTTGCGCTTAGTGGTGATGGCGTACTTGACGCGCGTAACAGTGTATAGTCTGTCTCAGCTACGAAAGCAAGATTTTGACAGCTAGTGTGTGGTAACATTTCAGAAACGAAACTAACAGCGCTCCATATACAAAATCCTGCATCGGCTAATATGTGAACGAACGGGAGTGAATGTTATGTTGGCTATTCCATCAATCTTGTCGACGTACAGACAGAAATACGTGGGAAGGAATGTGATCATCAACAACTTATTGATATATTTTATTTTAAGCAGTCACAAAACAGCTGTTATTTGTGTTATTTGAGGAAGAAGTTAATCTATAAATACCCTAAAATTAGTTCAGTTATTTAATGGTGATGGCGGATACAGTCCGCTCACCAGCTCTTTGTTCGTGCTTGCTATATATATCGCCATGCCGTGCAGGGACAAAGAGCTGGTGAGCGGAGTGTAGATACATAAGCGGAAAGAAAACATCGGCGCTACTATCGCCGAAAACTGTCGAAATCTTGCCTCCATAACAGAGGCAGACTTTAGCCCCCACCTCTCTCGCGCTTCTCGGCTTCGAACGCATAATAACAGCTCGAGGTAGGCGCCGATGTAAACCTCTCAGCTGAACTGTGAAGCTCGTGATCAGCTACCCAACTCCGCCGACTTGCGGCGCAATGTCTCTTAGACACACTCCCTCCCCCGGCCGTTCAGCAGGGCGGCAGTAGCTATAGTCTAGTTGCGGTTTCTTCACACTTTTGGAATCGAACCTTTGGAAAATTACCCCACGTACGACGTGTTTGGCTGCTTCCTAAATCCTCTTATTGAGGAGCCGGGTGGTGAGCAGGGCACTGCTCCGGGGGCGTCCCCGTGATGACGTCAGGGGTGTGGGTAGTGCTCTGGCCAGACCACACGCTTGGTAAACTGAGAGCTAGGATCTCAGGCATTGTGGTAGGACATGCTCTGTGCGATCTGGTAAATCAGATCGGGGCTACGCTCGGTGCGGCCTGATGAACAGGTCGGAGCTACGGATTTGGTCAATTTCGGTAAGCGCCGGTCGTGTCTGCGTTTAGAGGGTGTGACCCCTCTTCACCGCCTACTGGGAGGCCGGGGTGCGGAATGGCCTCACGGCTAAGAGCGCCACGTTAACAAATAAAAGCACAACTCCGGTTGTGTCTCATATGTATGTATGCTTCCTAAATATGGCATGTACCACAAGTGTTTTATACTTCTGTTAATATAATAATCCCCACTTTTGGGTTAAATAGAACTTTAACTTATATTGTATATATAAATTATAATATTTCATTTATAATTAATATGAATAAAAACAGGGAGAAAATAGGTGTGTTGACGATGCCCAGTAAGAAAGAGTTATCATGCAAACTATTATTACACGGCGCGCACGACTGCGGTTCACTGTCCCTTTGGTGTAGTTTTCTACACTTGGCTAGGCTTTGTTACAGTGAGGCGGAAGAATATCCTGGAAGTAGAACTTTAGCAGGGCTTTATAAAAGTTGGAAGTAACCGCGAGCGGACTATAGGACCGACGCGACGCGGAGCAGAGCACGACGAGTTCGCGGAGTTCCGCAGCGGCATGTCGAGGCTGATGGCGGCCTGTCAGGGGCTCCCGGCCCGGCGATACGTCCTTACCCGGGTGGCCATCCCTCATCGTCTTCAGCGCCGGTTCTTCGCCCTGCTGTTGGCGAGCGGCGGTGGTCCGACGAGGTCAACCACGCCAAGTGCCGCGATTGGGTGGTCCCGCAGTCCCTCCACCCTTCCCAGCAACCAAGCGCCAACGTCAGCTTACGGTGAGAAACCGTCGCACGGAAATACAAGACGGGATTCCTACGTGGACGTGTTCTTAAGGGCACTAACTACTGGCTGGCAGCTGCGAAATTCAAATAGGAAATCCCATGTTAAGAAAATTTCGCCTCAGTGCGTTAATTTTCAAGATACGCGTTTCAAATAAAATGTATTCTTCACAAATTTTTTAGGATAAGATCCCTACGAGCATATATTTTCAATCTATACAGGCAGTATGTACTTTTATTGTAAAACATAAATTTAAAAATGTACTTGCTAACAGGCTATATATGTTATGGAATCATCTCCACTGTAGGGAACTTCTCCTAAGAAATTCTCGCGAAGAATACATTTTGTTTGAAACGCCTATCTTTAAAATTAACGCACCCAGGAGAAATTTCCTTGACATGGGATTTCCTATTTAAATTTCGCCCAGCCGGTAGGCAGTGTCCTTAAATGCCATTCGTATGCAGATGCCGCACAAAAATATTGAAAAGTTTTTTTTAATGACGACCATGTGACTGGAGCTGTATGCTCTGTTTTGGGGCCACCTGGTCAGACGGTCTCGAGCGCCGATGAAGGTGAAGCGAGGTGAACATGGAGCAGCGGAGGAATGCAAGAGTGGTGGAAAGGGAAGATGTCCGAAAAAAATAATTCGCCGGCCGACGGCAACGTCCACCACGTTTCCCACCTGTGAAGATCCGGGTGATCCCGCCGGAAACCGAAGCAAGTTCGCCTTGGTGGGAGGCGAGTAATCTAATATACTCTAAAATCGAAACAGTTAAAACTGCTCCAAATCACCGAAATTGACTGCTGCAGACCTGTAGAAACTACTCCACCGGAATTACTAAAATTCTACTGATAATTTTGGTTGCTGATATTCACTGAACAAACAGCGATTTCTACTCATTCCTAGTGAATTGCACTGGCCTGACAGTAAACCATCAGTGTTCTCCGCTGATTCGTCAGTACATAACAGTTCAATAACTAAAGATTCACTAAAATAAGTCTGCTGATAGAAATCACTGATTCAGATTTAGATTGTGCACCACCGCGGGCGGCCCCACGAGTACGTACGAAAATTGTGCTATCTATTTTTAGAATAGTGTTCATGTTCCAACCTGTACGTGCCGTGTGTATAGCAGGCCTTCTGTGTAGACGTGCGTACGAAATAGCCATGTTTAATTTCGATTCGTGTGCATAATAGCATTACACGAGAATAAATAACAAATGATAATTTACGTACTCTAAAATTCGTATCAGTGAAAACGGTTTCACTTAAAAACTGTGGAAACCACTGCTGGGTGTTTCACGGAAACGATTTCTCTGGTTTCTCTGGCTGCGACAGCCAACTGCATGCAGCGAATTAAATATCGTTTTTTTTATTTAATTCAGCCAAATCATTACGAGAAATAAGAATATTTCCGACAGTCACTGTCGATTTACAATTTTTTGAAAGTAAAAAAAAAAAAAATGCCTTGGTTTGGATTTGAACCCATAGTATTCTGCTTCTTAACTGTCGCCGTATCAACTAAACTAACAAGTCGACTTCGACGGTTATTGGAAAATATCTGCAGTACTATTTTTGTTGACAATATGCGGCTTTAAATATTATGCGATTTCTTTTCGTGTTTAGTTCAGATGTTAATTAGGATTGTTAAAACGATTATCACCTGTGAACGCACTCACTTCACCCCATTTAATGCAGTTAAAACTTGCAAACCGAGTGATATGATGATTATGTGAAAACAAAATTAAAGACTTAATCACATAATAAATAATACTTATTTATTCTGTGACTGAATGTTCATGTTATCTCATAAAATGGTTTTTTTTTTAACGGAACACTTATTTAAAAAGTATATCACTGAGTAATCAGTAGCACAGTTGGTTAACACGTAAGTGGAAAATGTCACGTATTTAAAAAGTGAAGAAAAACGAGTGTATTTTCACTGAATTTCCAGATAGTGTTTGAAAGTGACTCTTTTGTCGTTCAGACGTTCTTAGCTGATTTAGAAAGAGATATTCTCACTGATTCAGGTTTAGAGTGTATAATATTTTCTGCAGATTTTAGTTGAAAAGAAAACTTACGTTTTTATCTTTACTGACACTTTTATTTTAAATATATATGTCTGGATTATGATATTTAATTAATAAATCGCTACTTGACATAAATCAAGCTATTTTGAGTCGCGTTTGGGTGGTTGAATGGAAGACGATGTAAGACGAATACGTCTAGTGAGAAAAACACTACGCTCTTGTGCAGACGTCTCTTACGCACACAAAATTGCTCGCTGATGAAGGTCAGCGACCAATGGAGGTTATTTTGTTTGGAGGCTAGCAAACATCAAGACACGAAGCAGGTATGGAAATGATATTGTTTAAACGACGCCATTCGCCACCGAGAGCCGTTGGTGTAACGGCAGTTTATTCAGCCGGCTTACAAGAAGAAACAAAAAAAGACGTAAGCCCAAAGAAGGCGCGAAAAGAATTCTCACGCCAGCATGATGAAATCACTAACACCGCCGTTGCTCTGATAGAGAAAATTCCTGCCGTTCATCGGCGATAAAAGAGACATCGTTGATCTCCCAAACGCCACAAGCTGTTGCGGCATAAAGGTCGTCGGGAGTGGAATCACTTGGAAAAGCAGACAGCAATAGTAACTGTCTCAAAACCGCACCGCCGCACTGTTAAAAAAAAAAAAAAAAAAAACCCTTCATTTTACGGAAAAGTGCTGGTAAAAATGTATCCAGAAGTGTCCATAAACTCTCTGTAAAAATCAAGGACAAATTAATTTTCATAAACGGACTTTCCGTAAATTTTACAAAACTTTCCAATCTCTATTAGTTTTCTAATTAGTTTTCTGTACTTCCAGTTTTTGAAAAAGAGGTAATGAAAAAATCTTTAATTTTCGTTAGGGGGCGTTTTCTTGTGTTTAGTTAACATATTTAAACAATTTCACATATTTTATACTTTAGCAAGATTTGAACCCGAGTCAAAAAGTTGGATGCCTATGACTGCAAACTACCACCTACCGATCTCACATAATAATTCAGGTGTGCATTTTGCATTTATTGTACAGTTACGTAAGCAACTTTTTCAGTTTCTATTAAAATGATTGTATTTTATAATTCAGGTGTACATTTTGCATTTATTGTACAGTTACGTAAGCAACTTTTTCAGTTTCTATTAAAATGATTGTATTTTATAATTCAGGTGTACATTTTGCATTTATTGTACAGTTACGTAAGCAACTTTTTCAGTTTCTATTAAAATGATTGTATTTTATAATTCAGGTGTACATTTTGCATTTATTGTACAGTTACGTAAGCAACTTTTTCAGTTTCTATTAAAATGATTGTATTTTATAATTCAGGTGTACATTTTGCATTTATTGTACAGTTACGTAAGCAACTTTTTCAGTTTCTATTAAAATTATTGTATTTTATAATTCAGGTGTACATTTTGCATTTATTGTACAGTTACGTAAGCAACTTTTTCAGTTTCTATTAAAATGATTGTATTTTATAATTCAGGTGTACATTTTGCATTTATTGTACAGTTACGTAAGCAACTTTTTCAGTTTCTATTAAAATGATTGTATTTTATAATTCAGGTGTACGTTTTGCATTTATTGTACAGTTACGTAAGCAACTTTTTCAGTTTCTATTAAAATGATTGTATTTTAAGTGTTTATAAATTTTCCACACGCCGGATGCTACTTCTTAATGTTCGAAAGAATATGCCTTAGTGGCGTGGATAACCTAACTGCCGCAGAAACGATACTTTTCTGGTTGCAGTGGCGAAGGAAGCATCGTGTAGACTCGGCATTATTCGTCCCCGAAACCCGAAGCTATAGGGAATACGGATACTTTCCGTATTTTGTATTTACTGAGCTCAGCTCCGTTTACCGTCATTACGGATTACGTTTTCGTACATTTACTGTACATTTCTGTGAAAATTTCCGTAAACATGCGGAAACTTTAAACAGTGCGTATCCGTACCACGGTATCGTACATCAAATTCCAAGCACCACAAGAGAGTGTGTGTGTATTGCAGGGCTATTCAATTAGTTTTCGCACCGGGCCACTTATATTTACAATGCTTGACGGGCTACACTCGCTTATTAAAAAGTCGTGACGCACATAGTCAGTTTATTTTCCTAAAGATGTAATAAATGAAATAATATATAATTTTATTACAATTTTATGCTTTAGTCTATTCGCGGTTTCTTCGCGCGTTTTGAATCAAACTTCTCATAAATGAACACCATCTATGTCGTGTTTGATTGTTTCCGAATTACGTTATGTATCACAAGCGTTTTATACTTGTGTTAACATTAAAGTACCTTATTTTTTGTTAAATTAAAATGTTATTTATATGTTGTTTATAAATTATATTATTTGATTTATAATTATAATATGAACTAACACAGTGAGAAGATAGGTGTGTTGGTAACCTAGTAAGAAATAGTGCTTATGCAAAGTATTACTACACTGAGCGCGCACGAATGCGGTGCGTTGTCACTTTTGTGTTTTTCCAGACTCGGTTAAACTTTGTTTGCGCGAGGCGGAGGAATAGCCTGAAAGTATAACTTTAGCAGGCCTTCAAAAACTTGGACGTAACCGTGAATGGTCTGTACTCTATAGTATCAGTTCCAGTTGACACTAATTATGTAATTGTACTAAGCAATACACGTGTAAAAATTACTTGCTGATAAAATATTTTGTCCGCGGGCCAATCCGACGAGTCTGGTGGGCTTGTGGCCCACGGGCCGCTAATAGCCCTTGTGTATTGGCAAGTGAGCGATTTGCCAATACGTTGCGGGTTTCAAGCCCACGCACGTAAACATATTGGTTTTGAAGCCTACGTTCGTAGCCAAGGTCACCAAGAAATCATCTTAAGACGACGAAGGTTGGGGGTCGAATCCCAGAAAACCATGGTTGTGTGCCTTATTTTTAGACGTAAGTTTAGTTAAGCTTTCGAGCCGTTCTCGTTTACCCCGCTGCCACAAATGGAGGACAGACTGCTCTGGTTCCCGCAGATGCATTCTGAATTCTTTCAGTTACTGACATGGTGTAAATTAATCACTATAAAGATGGCTTTCATGCATTGCGTTCCTCATTAAACTGGCCATACTTGTCTCTAAAAGCAGCGTTTTGTGATAATTTTTTGAAGTTGGTATCCACTGTTTGTCGCAATGAGATAAAACAAAAATGTTAGAAAATACAACTAGCGCGGCTAAGCACGCATTTGCGTTGTAACTGCGTCCGCGGCAACGGCCTTGAAAGAGTTTAGCACATTTATTGTAAACAAAGCATTCCAGCATGAACACTTCGTTCGTTTAACCAGAATGGTTACAAAGGTAAATGATTTCGGTACCGAACGCAACTGAGCGTCTGCAAGTAAATAAAAAGTTAACGTCATGTAAGCGGAGATGCGAACAGACTTGTCAACAGACAGCAGATCGCGTCTCATTGTGTCGCTACATGTCGTGAGCAGTGTTCGTACGATCACGTGGGCAGTAGCCTATGCCGCCATCATTGTCTCCTGGTGGTAGGGTGAGGAGCCCTTTAGAGAATACTAAGATCCCTACGTGGTGCTGTGAACGCCGAATGCACGCCTAACTTTGTCCTCCGCGACGTATTGTATAAGAACTTTCTACAGTCTTCAATGTAGTTACACTCGCGATTAACGCATTCAGGTTTTACTTTGATTCCATCATTAAATACATGCCGTATGTGAGTGCACAAAGTAATTAAACAACAACCGTGCGTCTATTTCGCCGTTGATTGGTGCATAGGCGCGTTTAGAAGACGTAATAGTGTGGTTTTCAGTACGGTTAAGCTACGATATGCATATAACAGCTTTATTACCTAACTTGAGGGATGTTCCCCGTCAGCAATCCTCACCAACGCACGTGACGTCAGTGCACGAAGCATTTCAAAGACATGCAGTTGGTGCGCGAAAGGCTAGATTGGCCGGAAGTAGAACGACATATGATGCACACAGATGCGCCTCTAGACATTTAACGGAACAACTTGTTTGCGCATTTTGCGCATTGTAGACGTAACGGAATTAAGTCTATTCAAGGCACCAACGTGCATCTGAAGAGCAGTCCGGTATTTCAAAATCAAGCAAAACTACAGTACTTGCACCAAGATGGAACCAGCAAAATAGACCACGTTTCAGGGGCGATTTATGTATATATTTTTTAAATTATTACTTTTTAAGGTCTTTGATTTACGTCGCGGGGAGTGTGAGAGGACTAGTCGGGAGACGGCTTAATGAATAAACTAATCTCCTTAACATTGATACACACGATATTTTTGAATAACGTATCGAAATTCAAACCACAGCATCAATGTACTAATATAAACAACAAAAAATTGTCGTAACAAAATTTTTGGAAAGGTCATCTAGTATTTTTAATTTAAGTTGTAGTTAAGCAAAAACAACGCAGGGAGTACGCAGCTGTACGTAAGACTACTTGCTTGCACAACAAGTTGCATACAACGCAGGGAGTACGCAGCTGTACGTAAGACTACTTGCTTGCGCAACAAGTTGCATACCACGCAGGCGAACGGAATTGGCGCGCCATGCGGGAAACAAAATGCAGACACTTCTGGCAGCCTTTACTCCTCAATTGCTAATCTCCCATTGTGCGTGTAGTTTGACTCGCATGTACTAACAAGCAACAACTAGCGGCGTTCGCGTACCTCGAGTTCATGGTGACCTACGTGCAGGCGCTCTCCGCTTTCCACCCATCAAATTCCGTTGCTGACTTCAATTTCAATTTAAAAACACTAGATGAATTTTTTTTTTTTAATGTTGTTACTAGAATTTTTTGTTCATAGATGCTTTAGTTTGAATTTCGATATGCTATTTAAAAACACTATGCAAATTAATGACTTAGCAAGGATTTCAACCCTGGTCCTCGATGTACGAAAGCATCTTAGCGAGATTACAGAGCTATGTAAGAACATTTTTTTTGGCTTGCTATATCCTACCCATAAATTATTAACTGCGATGCAAAAAAACTCATGTAATTACTATCCACGCCTGAAGGAAACGCGTAGGTAAGTTGATCACTTCCTGAGATTATGTTCTGCGCCTGGAGGTTTCGCTGGCTGCTATTTCCAAGTGAAGCGGAAGTCAGATATTACTTACTACTTGAGATACCAAGTTAACCGAGCAGGCTGGCATGTTGGGAGAACGACATGTTGACTGTGGATAAAAAAATGCTACCTAACGCCTTGTTTGAGATGTTGGCTAAACTTCTACTTATGAAGTGTACAGCTTAACTGTGACTGGACTTGTGGACTATACCGCATTTGAATCAGTCACAGTTTGCACTGAAGTTTCACTGCATCACAGCCAGGTATACATACGTACCGTTAGCTGAAGAATCGCTCTACATACGTATAGGCTATTCACGGTAAACTGAGCACTTTTGAAAAACCCTGCTTAAGATCTACTTGCATGCACATTATGTATTCTTCCACTGCATGTAAAGTTAACATTGCCGTGGCTCTCGTCACTATTTGTGTGTTGGTCAAGTGAGACTGTGAAATTATTATAATAGTAAATATTTGACACATTTCCCCATTCTTAACTTATATGCATTAAAAAACACAAAAAGGAAAATAAATAATTTCAGTATTCACATATATTAACCTAACGCTTTTAAGGCAACGTTAAGTCACGGGACTACTTTCCTTCCGTCGCGTCGTTAACAACCTTGCTGGGCGCATGCCACGTAAGTTTGCCCGTTATAACTTATGCAGGTAGGGGCAGTGAAATTTTTTAAAGGTTGATTTCAAAAATGCTTATTTAATCGTGAACAGCTTTTAAAAACTTTTATCCTCGACAACACATATCAGTGCTATCTGCTGTACATGGACATTAGGAACTCGCGAGGGATTATACACACATTTCTATGTATTTGAAATCATCGCTGGTCACAAAAATATATCAACAGAAAGGAAAGAGTCACTATTTTCACCAGTATTTTAAAAAGTAGAAAAAATAAAATGTGAAAATTGCAAAGGCCTTTTCAATACTGTTTTTAAGATAAATGAAAGTATTCCTAATGGAAAACTGCGCTACATTGAAAAAACTATTCCATCAGAAAAGAAACTAGGATAATTTATTAAAACATCATGCACTGAGAACATTTATTTTTAAAAATGTGCAGAAATAAGAATGCGCATAGTTGGCCAACTCCCCTAATATTTATAGACTATATTAAAAGCATTTAACAAAGTGGGTAGAATAAAATCGTGGAGTAATAATGGGCGATCAAGGAATACCCACATACAATGCGAACGTATTAAAATAATTCTACAAAGATACAAGTATATGTGCAAAAACATAAAATGTGAATTTAAAGAACGCAAATATCATTACAGAGGTGCGAAAAGGATCTAGAGCTTTAGCCACCTTACTTAAAACATATTCCAGCAACACAGTCCAAGAACGGAAACCGCAGCTAAACAATTCACATCAACTAACTAATTATAATAGGAATTTCGTAACAACACTCTTATATACTTATTCCCGAATGATTATTTCAGATAGTGATTACATATGACAAAACGGATGTGTTAGAATTACACACTCTAACCTGCAACGAAACATCTCATGTATTTATAAATAAAACTAAATCCATGGCATTCTATGGATCCTACCCTCACACAGAGCTGATAACAAATAATAAAATAACACATGTAACAAATAAATAAAATTTTTGTGCACCACAATTTTTTTTGTTAAAGGACGGGCCATAGTAAATAGAGCTGAGAATGCTCAAAAACCTGTGGAACAGTAAAGACCCTGTTAAAAAAAATGAAGTCAAACACGATACAATGAAAAAGTTTTACAAAATTATCGCAGTCCCGATACGTACATGTGGTAGTGAGAACTGAATAATCACCAACAAAGATACAAGTATATTGCTGGCGCCAGGAAAAAAAATAAGTTTTTGAAAACAATTGTAGGAATAACAAAAAGAGACAAACTACGAAACTAAGAGATAAAAACTGTTGAATCAACAGATAGATTACTCAAGACAAAAAGCAGAAAGAATGAACGACAATAGATTCCCCAAACAAATTTTGTACTACACATCTTCAGGAAGAGACAACGCTAAAACAACGAAAAAGAGATGGACAGGGAAATAATCAAATAGAACTAGCAACAAGCCTCCGGCGGTTAATGCTTCGAGGAGGAGAACAACAAAAAGAGCCATTAGAGAAGAAAAATTATGCGTGACTGTAGCCCACATGTCATTGCAAAGAGAACCCACTAGCAGAGACATATGACGTTTGGTATATAAAAGCACATTTTTTTTCAATTGAAAACAAAAGTAACAAAACATTTGTTATAATATACCATACCAAATATCTTGCGCTATTAAAAAAAAACGTTTTCAAGTTATTAGAAAATAATTTTGATATCACATCATAACATTGGGTTGGGTGAATTCAAAGAAATGTTTTGTTGATACCACACATTTATTTGTGATAAACACAACAAAATATTTAGCACGGCAAATTACATTTTATTTTCTGTGATGCAAACGAATTCGAGGTACTTCTGAAAACTTTTAGCTGCACAGAAAGAAAAGAATTCTTGAAAAATACATTAAAACATTTTGGCAACCAGTTGCAAAGACCGGCAAAATGCTTCTGAATTTTCTAAGACAAAAATTTACATACGTGTCTGACTTTTGATAAACTTACATATTTTTGTCATGATATTGCTACATAGCTTTGCCTACGCGCTTAAATGACGATTATTTCAGACCATGTCAAGATGTACTGCGTTCTGTCGTCTCCCGGTAAGTGGAATTCTCATCAGCAAACTCTCGTGGCATTTGTAGAAACCGTAACTTAAATTTCCAAGACTTTACCATGAAGGACCTTGTTATGCTGCGTGGTCAGGCATTCGAAACCCAAATCAGCGAAAGGCGCCGTAGCAACGAAGTCGGTATTCAAGCCTTTCGCTGGGCCATGACTTTCCTCTCAAGACCTCGATGTTATGAGCTGCTCAAATCTCTTCAATCACCCCTCTTCACACGTCATAACTGTTGATAATATGGAAGATGGTAGGCCTACATCGAGACGCCAGCGATTATTTCGTCCATGTCACATGGAATATATAGCACCAACACAAATTATTTTCTAAACGTTGCAATTGCTACTTTCGTAGTGGCAATTCGCAAGAAAGTTTAAAAAAAAAAAAAAAAAAAAAAATCTTTCAGATACATGCACAGAAAGTGTTGAGCATGTAGTGGATGAGAGTTAAAATGGTACTACAGGCTAAGACATTGTCCATTTACGAGCTTTCCACAAATATAAACCGTGAAAGCAGGCAACACACACGAACAGTGTATTTATTTCTGCTGATAGTTACACTTCCGCCGAGATAAAGAAAGTGTGTTTCCGTGCTGCTGCAGCCAGTAGGACTGTAGGGGTGTGGAGGAAGGCTCGACGCAGCCCATTAAAGCCCGGACACAACACAGGCTGCCTCGTCTGCTGTATTCAGTCACGAAGGTCATATAAGTTTCGGCGCGGCCGGTGGACAAACAGGTTTCGAGAGGGGGCAAGATAAGATACAGGATGCTGCGCTGCAGGTCCACACCTGTTACGGCCGGCTCGGCGGCCATTCAATTAACATACCACAGATTGCACGCTCAACTGCCGCACATAAACTGTCCGCGGCTTTTATTTCTGTTTATCCTCCGCCCGTTCCCGACGCACTCTCGCGCAGACTTTGTAGCGCGCGTCCACCGCGGTCGGCTTCTCATCAATTTTCACTTACTCCTCCTTTCAATAGCATTGTGTTTACTACCTTCGCTTTCCTCGCTTGCTTCAACCTTGCTAACAGATCTCTCAGTGCGACACAGCCTCAGTAACTGCAGTTGCTACCATAATACAGCGCCTGGCCGCGAGGGGAATCCAGTTTAGACAATTTCTACTCTCNCCTCAGTAACTGCAGTTGCTACCATAATACAGCGCCTGGCCGCGAGGGGAATCCAGTTTAGACAATTTCTACTCTCGTCTTGTTAAAAGGAACGCAGGTGTAGTTTTAGTGCCTCTCCAAAACGCAATATTGCATGAATCGTCTCCAAAGTAACTTTAAACTATGGCGAGTGAGTGAGTGAGTGAGTGAAGAGTCTTGGGCGGCTCTTAACATCGAGGTCTTGAGAGCCGATGAGGGTGAAGCGAGGNGAGTGAGTGAGTGAGTGAAGAGTCTTGGGCGGCTCTTAACATCGAGGTCTTGAGAGCCGATGAGGGTGAAGCGAGGCGATTATGGAGCAGCGCCGGAATGCAAGGGCGGGGGAAACGAGAGATGCACAAGAAAACCCGCCGAGAGGCGGCATCCTCCAGCACTATTCCCACAGGCGGAAATCCGAGGGCGAAGCCAGAATTGTGAATTGGAATCGAACCCAGTTCGCCTTGGGGGGAGGCGAGAAGTCTAGCCACTACATCACCGCGACCCCTTAAACTATGGTTGTGGTGTAAACTTTAACACGGAATATATACATATGAGGAACTTTTGGTATATAATAACGCAAAAACTATTAGGCCTATGAGATACAGTTGTACCTTAACAATGAAACCTAAGAAACAAGTACCTAGTTACGTTAATGTTTTTTATTGGTTACAAGTTCGTAAACATCTTTCATAAACTCCGTGCACTGCGGTAACATCCTTTTTGCCATCTTAAAACCGAGCGGTTGACCCGACAACACGCTAGAATCAGACTGATTGTAATTCCAGCCTTACCTGATTTCGGTTTTCCATGCTTTTCCGGAAACACTCCAGGCGAATACTTGTGAGAATCTTTCCCGGTTCCTGTTTATCTGCACAACATGCTCCGTATCTAATGAATCCGCTGTAGGCGAGAGATTACGCGTGCTACCTACGTAACTAAGTACTTGCTTAAATTTTGTCTGTCGAAATCATTCCAACACGAAAGCCTGAAAGGACTATCTATTTAAAAAAATCTTTATTGTCTATTTATGTCCCTGCTTTATCCTAGCACGCTAGTCGGAAACTGTTTACAATCTAAATTACGTTAGTAAATGGTGTATTTATATTGTGATGTTTTCGTGTTTTACCTTATTTTCTTTCGTGCTTGAGTAATAGAGACAGTCTGTTTTCAATATGTATATATATAACACGCGAGAGAGAGAGAAAGAGAGAGAGAGATATAGAGAGACGTGTGTGTACTATTTTGCTATGTTATGTTACACACACTGCCTTGACGAGTTTGTCCCTCAGATTATATGCCTGGATAAAAATAAATCACTAAAGTTGGCTTGTGTTTCAAAAATATTTGTATAATAGAAAAAAAATTGTATATTTGTTTATTTCCCTAGATAATTTTGAGTGAGGATCTTTTATTCCATCTCTGTGCTGGTGTAGAACCATTTTATTGGTTCCTTGGCTGTAGGAGAGGTAGGTTAGGATCTTCCACGTTACAAACTTTATCAGTTGCGTAACTAGGTAGTGACTTTGGTGGGTGATAATGCTACCGGGGTGTGTGGATTGTATGGAATCGCACCCCCCCCCCACCTCCACAACCAATACGGAAGGGTTGATTTGGGGGTCTTTATCCGGTAAAACTTTAAAATCTAACCACAAAATTACGTATTTGAAACCATTTTCTGATGGGATAAGTGCCACCCATTGTAAAAATATTTCCACAAGAGACAATGTATTTTTCCCCGCCGGTAGTCGCCAGTGAGTGTCGCTGAATATGCGCACTGACTATGTCTCTGGGGGCTGATTGAGCACTCTGACAACCCCCCACAGTTAAGCAACTGGATTTTATGTATATCATAAAGGTGGCCGACTTTTGGTTCCGTAGCACCACAAAGTATTTAAAGTAGGCCCTATGTATGTGACAGTTTTATANATAAAGGTGGCCGACTTTTGGTTCCGTAGCACCACAAAGTATTTAAAGTAGGCCCTATGTATGTGACAGTTTTATAGTGTCACTTGATACGCAATCGGCACTAGAAAGAAACTAGGCAGGGCGTTTCTGTATTTTTACAAAAATTATTTGGAGTCTAGTTGCAAAGATTATTTTTGTAACGCTACAAGTAGACAGAGAGAACTTATAACACACAGTGTTGTGGAATGTGTACGACTAATTTTGAATTTTTATCAAACGAGTTATGCAGACTTAAAGTTTACTACACACATGGAGATACATCAACAGTTTTGTACGTTTCATAAAACATTGCGTTGTAAATATGCAATTTTTTTTTTGGCAACAAGTTCCCAAATAACTGATTAAAGATATCATTTTTTTTTAACAACCGTTGGCATTACTTNATTTTTTTTTTGGCAACAAGTTCCCAAATAACTGATTAAAGATATCATTTTTTTTTAACAACCGTTGGCATTACTTGCGCTTCACGCCATGGCTTTAGACCAAGGAAGACGTAAACTATGGTAACATTAGTTCTACTCAGATTGGAAAATCAATGATAAAAAGTTTGGCAACCAAAACTTTTCGCCACTAGGTAAGCGCTAGTGTCGCGTGTGTAACGGATTTTCTCTATTTTCCACATTAAAAACGAAATAATTGCAATACTTATAAATTAAATATAAAACGATTACGTAACTAAGAAAAATGTTTATCTTTTATTATTCATGTGGCTTAAAATGGTATTTAAAAGTGACCTCTTTAGAACACTGCGCACCTGGCGGGGGAAATTTTCCTTATGCTAAACTCTGCCATAAGAATCCCCGTTTTGTTCCTAACCTGAGTAGACGTAACCTTAACTGTGATAATACCTGTTGAGACGTACGTACGCCTCTGCTTGAACAAGACTTTCCTGTTGGAAGAAGAAGGCGGGGCGAACGTTTTAACTCTGGCGTGTATTCCGTTGTCGAGGCAATAGAGCACACAGACGGCCGGCCGGCGGCGATCGGCCGTAAACGACTGGTTGTTTGAATTTACATAACAGCGTGTCGCTCGTCGTCCGTGGTTTGCCGGACCACACAGGAGTCTGCCACGTCCTGTAGATATAACAGCGCCGACACGTACGCAAGCGCCGTCGTTTCCTCACGCTTCACTGCAGGCACTCCCACCGAGTGTCCTCCGAACCCCGAGCCGCAGAACAGGCGAGCATACAGAACACCAACTCACGCGCTTCAAACACTTTGGGAGCGGTACACATTTGCAGACACTCAACACGGCCCAGAAGCAAGTCGCTTACCTACCACGTGTTTCTAAAACGCGGGGACAAACTTCGGCAGGCAGTTCCTTTCGAAAATATAAGGCGAATACTCATGAGAATCTTTCCCTGTTGCTGTTTATTTGCACAAGCTCCGTATCTAATGAATCCACTGTAGGCGAGAGATTACGCGTGCTACCTACGTAACTAAGTACTTGCTCAAATTTTGTCTGTCGAAATCATTCCAACACGAAAGCCTGAAAGGCCTGACTAGTTATATTTTACCAGAGTATCAACAAATTATTTTTCCTTAACTGTAACAGCGTGACCCCTTTTGCTTTTTTTTTNTAGTTATATTTTACCAGAGTATCAACAAATTATTTTTCCTTAACTGTAACAGCGTGACCCCTTTTGCTTTTTTTTTACTTTAAAGAATACTATTTTATATTTAAACTAGCTGACGCGACAGTCGTTGCCCTGTCAATTTATACAAAAATAGATATAGATAGAAGATAGATAGATAGATTATTTTAATTAGNTAGTTATATTTTACCAGAGTATCAACAAATTATTTTTCCTTAACTGTAACAGCGTGACCCCTTTTGCTTTTTTTTTTTACTTTAAAGAATACTATTTTATATTTAAACTAGCTGACCCGACAGTCGTTGCCCTGTCAATTTATACAAAAATAGATATAGATAGAAGATAGATAGATAGATTATTTTAATTAGGATTTAATGTTGAGACCAGGTTGCATAGCACCCATATTTTAATATTACAAACATTTACAAAAATTAAGTAATGCGTTCATCGCAACGCTTGGCGATACTTCAAAATGAAGTCCTTGATCGCATTGAGTTCCTGCTTGAATACTCGTGCTGTAATGTCGTGACGATCGCTGGATGATCGACCGGGTAGTAACAGCTGTGTGATTTCGATCCATTTTGGGTTGCATGTAGAAGTGATGAATAAGTCTGGTCGACCGTATTGGCGCACGTAGGTCATAGCATCTTGCGCGTATTCGTGCATGTGCCTCGGACTTCCAACATACGTCGCTGGCAAAATGGTAATTCGGCCGACANAGCATCTTGCGCGTATTCGTGCATGTGCCTCGGACTTCCAACATACGTCGCTGGCAAAATGGTAATTCGGCCGACACTGTTTGCATTTCCATCTACATTCATGGCATCATGCAGATTGATGTATTCTTCCGAACGCAATTTTTGCTGATTTANTTTCCATCTACATTCATGGCATCATGCAGATTGATGTATTCTTCCGAACGCAATTTTTGCTGATTTAAACGTATATATGTCAGACGTTCCGTCTCGATTTTGACATGCATATCAACGACGAACTGATGAAACAGTCTGCGGCATTTCAATATGTGATTGTCCTCGTTTCGACGAATCATCAAACGGTAGGCATAAAAATTCATCGAGCTGACCTTTTTATTTGTTTCTTGACCTGTTAATGGATTAATAATCTTGATCAAAAAATGATATCCATCCTCTCCTCGGCAAAATATCAGTGGGTATTGTAATGCATCATACGAACGATGGGTTTCGTTGACACGCTGAAGGTTATTGCCATCAAACTGTGCCTCATTTCACGTAATGAAATTCTTTAACATAAAGATTTAATATAAAAATACCATCCGAATTTCCGACTTTTCCCGTGGATTTTCCAAACATTTCCTTGCATACAAACCTTGTCCTGACAATTACGAACAAAATAAAAAGGAAATCAGCCAAATCGGTCGTGCCGTTCTCAAGTGATGCTCCGTCATACATGTGGCAATTGATTTTTATTTATATAGATTTCAAAACTGCATTGTACAATAGTCGATTCTAAGTTGAATTTTTTATATTTTTCTACCGGTAGTAATTGTTAATTTAATTAATTTCAAAGTGTTTGTATTATTTTTATTTTGTTGAAACATTTTTGAGACTGAATGTACGTAAATACTTGTTTTTTGTTCTAGATGTGGATACGTTATAAAAATGTACGCTACGTGGATACTGAAGTTCACTCCGTATACACATCACTTTTTAAAATAATTGATTATGTAATTAAAAAAAGCAAACGAGATAGCTGCATTAGTAGTTGTCCACAGAGAATTAGAAAATTTTTTTGGATGTTAAATTTAATGTTTTGATTTTTCCAGATTATACTTCCTTTTCTACCTATAAAGGAGATCTTAAACCTCCAAAAATTAGGTAGGTAATATCATAACCTTTCCTTTCGGAAATGGCTGTTGGCATCCTATGTCTGCATCTAAGTTGCCTACTTATTATCACTTACGTCATGAAAACTGCTGGCTAAGTATATTACGTCGCTATAACTCAAAGTGTTTAAGACGGACCATACCCACTCAAAAATGGAAAAATGAACATTTGTACACGTAGAGTCCAGTGAATTATGTACCTTGCGAAAAAAAAAAGATCCCAAAAATCCACTACATGCCATGGATTAGCTGCCAGATACTGTAAGCCAAATCGATACATAGAAGAATATAACTTTTTGACACTAAGTAACTTGTCCAACAAAAGCACCGTCATCTTTACTAACGTCCGCATTAAAACCACCGATATTTCTTAACATCTTGAGTGGCTTTTTTATTTATATATTTAGTTTGCAAGGTTTGACGGCTAAATACTGCAGTGGATTTCAATATTTATTGTAAGATACATAATTCGCTGGAGTCTACTTTCGGATGTATTAGCAAAATTGGGTTGTTACAGACATTGTCTATTGGAAAACTTCTGATGTTGTTGATGCAACCGTTTAATTCAATCGGCTATTATAACTGTAGCTAAAGCGCCTGTAGTGAATTAACATAAAAAAGTGAAATTTGAAGTTGTTGATGAAATTTAGATGTTTGGCAAACTGCTTGGTACAGCTTGCGATACGTATTTACTTTCGTGTAGATCAACATGGCAGGGCGTCATTCGTTAATCATCACTGAAGACAACCCGGGAGAATTAATAATGAGACTTTCCACAGCGAGACTATTTTCAGTGCATCACGCATCTTATCCGCTTGATCTTATTGCTGGCTTGTTTTCCGAAGGCGTTAGAATTTTTATACCTTTTAAATTATGTCGCGTGTTGTAGTNTATACCTTTTAAATTATGTCGCGTGTTGTAGTCAGGTAAGTGTTACCCACAACTTACCTTTTAAGAAGTATTGTAGAAGTGAAAATATTCGAAATTTATAGATTTAAATCAGCTATTACAAGTGTTTGTTAAGTCAAAAATATTTAAAAAATTAAACGCTATAGTTTACATTCTCTCGGCAGCATTGGGGTTACTATGCGTGTCTGTTAACCAAGAGGTCGTCGTTCGAGTCCAAACTAGATCGTTGCTATGAAAGGTCATGCATGTCTATCATCCCACAGATGACGTCCCAGACGGTTGACAAACAACAAAAAAAGACATCTGATTTTCTCAAAAAATTTCACACATAGGCTTTATTTAACATTCTACGTGCTCGCCTGTAGACTTCCTTTGGTTATTTACCGCGTAACTTTGTGAGCAGACATTATCTAATTCGAACGGGCCAATAAGAATTAGTTAATCTGATATTGAATGTCTGAGATTTGCGGGCAGCAGCTAAGACGTGGAGCAGTAATTACAGTAAAATCAGCAAATGAGGAATGTGGATTTGAGCTAATGTGTTTGAAACACAATTAGTAAAATAATTGTCTTCGAGAAAATCAGGTCTCCCCGGCAATAATTAATGTTGAGGATGATGAATCTTCACCAGAAGTTGTGGAAGTAACCCCGCACAGTACGTCAAAGATACCAGGAGTATATTATTCTTAAAAGCAGTAAAGTTGGTAGGGACCAGTTTAAGGAACGACCCCCCACGTGTAATTACGTTAAATCTAAATTTCTCAGCTCGCGCCTTCAGGGTTCGTCTGCGGCGCACAAAAAGAAAATTAAAAAGGACAGTCGGAGAACATCAAGTCGCTCGTGACGATCCATCAGCGGCGGGCAGCGCTGCATTATAAAAACAAAGATTCGTTTCGGGTTGTCCGCAGAATTGATTGCCGTGCGTGTTAGCTTTGGCGATCACAAAAAGGAGCGGTTAATGCGGTGGGAGCGGGACGGGTCGGGGTAATTGATCGGCGGCCGGTGTGACCGTGTAACCCGGGCCCCGCCTGACTGACTGCATGTTAATTAAAGCGAGCGGCGGCGCGGATTCAGCTAAGTACTCGCGCGNTTTTTTTTTTTTTTTGTATATCTTGTTGCAAGCAGGGCAGGAGTGGCCGGACACGAGGGGAGCAAGCCAGATACCAGCTCGATTAACAGGTGTTCTTCGTTCCCTATACATCACGCCCCATTCCCTTACAAACTTAGAACAAGTCGCTTGACGTCTCACTGCGAGAACTATACACGTTACATCTACACTGAAATTCATGGGCGTCGACACCAGGGTGGCAAAGAAGCACGGAGGGTGATATCCCCCCCCCCGCCAAATAAGTATAAAGCTTGAATGGCAAGGAGAGGGCAGATTTTTCTCTAGTATTAGGAGGGTGGGGTATATAAACTATTAACACATATATTCCGTTCACGGTTACTTCACACTTTTCTGAAACCCTGCTAAAGTTCTACTTGCAGTATATTCCTCCGCCTCATGCAAATAAAGCTTAACCGAATGTAGAAAATAACATAAGAGGGACAACAACGCACCGCACTCGTGCGCACTTAATGTAATAATATTTTGCATAAGAACTATTTCTCACTAGGTATTTACCAACACACTTATTTTCTCACTGTTTTTATTCATATTAATTATAAATTAGATATTATAATTTACAGATTTAATAAAATCAATTGAAACAGAAAAATGTGTTTTTATGTTAACACAAGTACAAAACGCTTGTGATACATGCCATATTTAGGAAACAACCGACGCTATTCCCCACCTGTGGTGCACAGAGTCGTTCATAGGGTCCTCAGTTAATGTTAGATGACACAGACTATAAGGTGCCTTGAAGGTTGAGGGTATCTCAAACAATGACTCCATCACGTCTTGGTTTTAACAGGTTTATTTGGACGGGAATTTATTCATACATTCCCGGAACTTTTCCGGGAGTTTATACATCCTTTCCCGGCACCTTGTGCCGAGAATTTACTAATACGTTATCGACCCTGCGAGTTCTTGGCCTGAAGGGCTGATTACAGTGTTCTGGCTAACATTTCCGATGCTGTGGGGGCATTAGGTGACAGGAAACGTCCCTGAGTGACGACATTGTTACGTAACTGTACTTTTTGCGGGGTAGTGGTTCCGGCAGTAGTTGAGATTTGGTGAGTTGGGTGGCCCGGTTACAGGTCCTCGGACTGGCTGTTGTTGGCTTGTTGCACTCAGCTGGCTTCCTTTCGATGTGGTGCTCCTCGTTGAAGCACACCACTCGACCCCTGTTCGCGGTGTAGAGAGACCCTTGGCGGGCCTCCACCCCAGCTTTCGGCACAGTGTTGCACTGGAATACTCCCACTCGCTCGATGTGGCACTTCTCGTTGAATCTCACCACTCGACTCCGCCTTCTCGGTGCATAATTGTAACTGACTGACTCGCATCCCGGCGTGGTGATACTACTCGTCCGACGTAACTCTGGTAACTGTCTAACTGATTCTGCCGGGGCCCGAAGCCCGGCATCGGCTGACTGAATATTTCTCTCTCTCTCGGCGCGCGATAGACACTGACTTGTCCGGCTGAACGCACTGACGTAACTTTGGTAACTGACTCGGCCGGTGTCCGATTCCCCGGCCTCGGGTGACTGACTGTCCTCTCTCGGCGCTGAGATATGACTGACCTGACTGACTTGATTAAACTGATCTTCCCGGCGCAGAGTATCGCAGCTTTCGACTGCCCCGATATGACTGACCCGACCGGGGTTCCCGGCCTCAGTTAACTATTGCACGAAATTTTTCTCTCTCGGCTCGCACTTCTAACTGACTGGATGCCTGCTCTGATGTACCTGATTCTCCCGGCGCGAAGTATCGCAGCCTCAGACTGCCCCGATATGACTGACCCCTTCCTTGTCTCTAAAAATGGCTTTTAAACTATCTGGGCGCCCTCCCTGGATNATCGATGGTTTGATTAAAAAAGTGTGAAGAAACTGCAAATGTACTATAGATAAAAACCTACAGGTTTTTGGAAACGAATATAGAAAATATAAGAATCCACAGTCCTGGATAGCATTGTAAGTCAATATTTTGCAGCGAGATGCATTACTGTCGAGGTATTTCTTACGCGGTAAATATGCACGTTTTAGCACAACGTAAGAAATCGTGCCAAAGGAATGTTTCATTAGGTCAAAATATTTTTTCACAAACTGTGCAGACACTTATATTTAGGATTGTCCTTTCTTGATTAATTTATATTGGCTTACATAAACCTGTCAACTTCAGATAATGTATTCAGCGTTAATTTGCACACCACGCTTTTATGTCTAGGGAATAATTAGGTGATACATCTATATAAAAAAGACAAGCACAGCCACGTCCGTGATGGGATACGAACACGGATATCTACGACCGCGAAGGCGCATTATCAACTTCAGCCACGGAAGTTGCCTGGTACATCCTGGACTCTGTCATCTACCAATCAGTGCATTGTAAAGTCACCCAGCTCAAGTATCCAAAGAAAAATATTCTGACTATCCTTATATTGTGGCGATCCGACCGAAAAATGTTTTACACAAGCCCCCAGCCACAGATTTAATCTTTTATCCTTGTTCACAAGCTTGGGTCATCGACGTTACCCATTAAACACTCGCTGGTCTCAGGTGAATGTTGGTTAGGCAGACACAAAGCGGCAACGTTTAGTCATGGATAGCACAAATATGACATGATTGGAATACAACGCGATGCCTTGAAAAAGACGAAATACTGCAAAAGATGTAGCATTCTCGCATAGATACCAGTTGATTTGCAATCCTCTGTTGTTTCCTGGGTCGCCTGTTACTAATGGACACGAGCAAGAAATATATTTTTGTATAGCGCAAAAATGGGCCACTATTAATTATTAACGATGATTTTTATGTAATTTAAAAAAAACCTCGCGAGAGNTTGTATAGCGCAAAAATGGGCCACTATTAATTATTAACGATGATTTTTATGTAATTTAAAAAAAACCTCGCGAGAGAGAAGACGTAACAAAATGCATAAAAGAAAGTTCTGCTGTGCTGTACATGATTTTACAAGATGAATTATTTAGTGCACAAGATGGACGTACAGTAACTTTACAACTAACTGGCCATGATGACAGGATAGCCAGTCTTTCCGGAAAAGGCAACTCAGGAGAGTATTCAGGTGAAGATGATTACCTCCCTTCCCCGAGAAGGTATATTTCAATTTGTATTTACTTGTTTTAAGGTGCGGAAACAAGAGTTAAGGAAAATTAATTTATTATCACTGCGCAGTTTGTAATGCACAGGACACCATTATGTTCATTTCCTGCAAGACTGCAAACCACTCACGTCAGTGGTGAAAATAAATGAACTTGACTAATAACACTACTACTTTATTTTGCTAGACTAAACATTGGAGAAACGTGTTGAGAAACCTTAAACGGCAGATATATATATATATATATATATATATATATATATA
>NQII01001766.1:293199-311198 GCA_002778355.1 Clitarchus hookeri | reverse complement strand
CATGGCATTGTTTCTCTTCAAAAATAAATTTTGGTAGTTCCCACATGGACACTGTTAATAAAATATTTGACAGTTCCCACATGGCACTGTTTGTTTACAAAATATTTGACAGTTCCCACATGGCACTGTTTCTGTTTACAAAACGTTTGACAGGTGTCACATGGCAATGTTTTGTTTACATACTGCGGAAGGATACATAATCGGGTCCCTGAAAGTAGATATTTAGCAGGGCTTCAGAAAATCTTGAAGTTACCGTGAATACATTATAAGCAGTATTGTGAAGATGGGATTTTATACGCTTCATGTATCATCGGCATTGTTCGTGTCTTAAAACCGAAGCCATGAGAATACGAAGAACTTCCGTATTTCATATTTACGGAGCTTATTTCCGTTATTCGTCATCACGGGGTGCCTTTCCTTAAATTAACTCTACATATATGTAAAAGTTTCCGCAAATCTACCGAAATGTCTAACAGTGCAGTCAGTCCCAAGGGTAGGCCCAAGTCGTCAGTTTGATGCGGAGTGCATGTTTGTTGCATCTAACCAGAAATCTCGGAATGCTTGTCATAGTCGGCGTGTACGGTGGCGATGACAGTAACTCCAGTCCTAGTGAATACTCAAAGTAGGCGTGTAGGAGCAACGTGTCCACAGAGTTTTGCGTTTATAATGTCTCACTTCTTCAGTAGAAATGGCGAAGGGCAGAAACTCATTTTGATGCCATGTTATCCAGAAAACATAACTCGCCGTATTAGATAACGTTTCTTTGCAAAAGCACTTGCGTATGATCTGGAACTTCTAATTACGGCGCTACCTATTGGCGTATATTCAAACCAAATGAATAATTAGTCTAGAGAGTTATGAGGGAACGTGGAAGCTATCCTGTGTTCTGGTCGGTCAACTTGAATTCGGCAACTACCATATGGTTCAAATAACAATGGCCCGCCGGTATTCGTACGATTAGTTTCTGAATTATGAGGGTTTATGTGGCGTCCCCACAAGAAATGGCAGTACGGTCCATAGTACCATGGGAAGGGAAAAACGTAAAGAAACTTCTGCATCGTGTGTCGTATTTGGAAAATTAGGATTCTACCCGACCGAGCTTGGAATCCGTGTCAGACCAGGAGTGGGGGTGGGGGAATAAATGCTAGGTATAAGATCCCTGGACGGATTCGTTAAGTCATCCTACAAGTTTCGCTCCACTTCGGCTTTTATATTTTTGGTTGTCGCCTAACATCCCACTGGAAAAAAAAACCTGAAGAAAATTTCTTGTGCATAACCTTCCCAGACTGTTAACGTGTGAGAGCNATAACCTTCCCAGACTGTTAACGTGTGAGAGCAATCAGATGGATTATTATCACCATCTAAATATTATTAACGTAAATCTTAATACCAAGGGAACTTTCGAGATGTAGTCAATGATTCTATCTGCACTGTGAAAATATAATTATTACAGCAGAACACTCTGTTCCCACTACAGTTCCTTCAAAATTAATACCTGCAGATATTTGGATTGTTTCCTCAAACACAAAACGTGTATAATAAACTGACGTGTCAAATTTCTGATGCTGCTACTCTGGAAACTGATTAGAAAACTTTTCTGTAAATTTCTATACGCAGATTTCTCAGAGTCGGGAGTATTCATCTTCGTGTGGAGAGGATTCGTAGGAGAAGGGGGGATGAAGGGAGATCGTATTCCACGTAGGAGCCTTCACGCGTGGGAACGTGAATTTCAATTTGTTCGCTCTTCAAGAACAAATAGCCGAAGTCTAAAAGCGAAAGGGCTGAAGTTGAAAGCTACGTAGGTGCGTCTACGTGCCATTACCAAAGTGCCATTACCAAAATGACAATGAATGCAATATTTACGCCTGTCAGCCGTGCGCCGGGAAGGCAACTTCTGTAATGTAAGAAGTAGAAACGTTTTTTTTCCTCTCTCCCGCGAGTGTTGCTAGTCGCCGGCGTGTTTTCACGCGCGGGCACCCACGCCTCGCAGCGCGCACAATGCCACAATGAGGACGCCACTTCAGTAGCCCGCATTATTCGGCGCTGCGAGTCCAGCCAGCCGATTCAATGAAAGTACAGGGCGGGGGGTACGCGACGGGAAAATAAGAGAAGAGGACGAGGAATAAGAGTAAGAGGCCAAAGTAGCGACGACTTTCTTGTTGCACGACTCGCTTTTCACGCCGGCGGGAGATTGGAACCGGCGGCCACAAAGACCGCCGCATCTCCTGGCTCGCCATGACGACCAGCAGCGCGAAGGTTACTGGTCCAGGGCGGGACAATACCTCGCCGAGGTCACTCTTGTCTCCACGGGAAAACACGGCCTTGCGAGTGGAAAGGTTTGGGCGGCTCTTAACAACGAGGTCTTGAGAGCCGAAGAGCGTGAAATGAGGTGAGAATGGACCAGCGCCGGAATGCAAGGGCGTGGGAGACGAGAGATCCCCGAGAAAACCCGCCGGCCAGCAGAATCATCCGTCATGGGAAGGGGGAGGGGGATACGTTTATTTAAGGAGCGAACTACTTTAATATGAGTTTGGATATAGTCAGTATAATACCAGTTCCAAAAACTCACCTACATTAATTTGCGTCATAATTAAACTTATAACGAAGGCAGTATAGTACTCCGTGAAGAGACACTTTAATATCGTTGCAGTAATGTATGTCCGTCCAGTCATTGGTTATTCTGTAAGGCTTAGAATGTTTTTTTTTCTGAACAAAATATACATTGTCAATGGTCATTACTTCAAACAAGCAAAAGGAGTCAGTGTTGTAACATGCACGGCGGATAATAGATAAAAAAGAAATAAATAAATAAAGGGTGGGGCGAAGGAGAACCTGCGCGCACAGTAGCGGCCGCGTGGCGAGCAGAAAGTCCGCCAGTGCCAAAGATGTGAACAGTAGTATTTGCACTATAATTTACAGCTTTGTACGATATAGTATAGCAGATTCATTATACGGTACGCAGAATACTAGAGTTTAAAATGAAACATGCCAACAACTTTACATCTTTTAACTTTAGGTTGCACAGAGCTAGATTCGCAATGGTACTTCACACCTCGACGTAGCGAGTTATCGTCCAAGACAATAAGGATACTAATATAAAAGTTTTGTGAATAAATTTGAACATTATGTGATGGTAGAATCGGCAAAGGTGTTAAGTGTTATATTAGGATTCTTAATTTATCAAGATTATAACACGTAATAAATCTAAAATGGCTGGCGAGTGCACAATTGATCCCGGTACGCCATGTGAGCAAGCGCAGGACAACTCGCGCTGGCAGTAGTCAGAAGGGATGGAGGGTCGTGGTGGGGCCAAGGAGAACGTGCGCGCACAGTAGCGGCGACGCAGCTAGCGGCACGTCCGGCGGCGNGGCCGGCTAACCTGATTGATAGCGCTTCGACCGCGGCGAGACGTGACCGCAGGGGACCATGGGAACCCGGGAGTCGGTGGCCCGGGGTTCGAGTCCGCACGTGCTGCGCGCCTGTGTGGTCGCCACCGCGTACAGGCATTTTTTTTTTTTATTTCTCTCGCTAATGGGAACCAACTTCGTAGCAGTGAGAACGCTCTTCGCCTGTTGGGCGGGAGGCCGAAACTCTTGGCCTCTAGGTGTGTGTGCATGTATTATTAGATTGACTTTTGTATACACACACACACACACAAGTCAATCTAATAAGACGACGTAATTCAAAAGGAAAAAAGCCAACATTACCCAAACTGCACGAAAATCTAAAAGACTGGGTTTTACGTCACAAGGTTGGGAAACTCAAGGATGGGAAACTCCTCCTCATTACAATGGGTTCCGAACCACTCGGTAGAGGTGCCCGACTCGTTGCTTAGAATATCCGAGCGATGCTGAGGGTTCGGCTGGAGCCTTAACGACCACAGTCACCTATCGCCATGAAGTTTGTAGATATTTTCAAAATACGCTGGCCAACTTTAATGTCAGCATATAGGGGCCTAGCTGGTTGGCGGTTTAACGGGCGTTTTAAAAATCAACACGTATTTACACGCTTTTAGAAAAGTCGGCAGATGTACAGAGAAAGTAATTCGATGTCTTGAGACCGTGTTAAAAGTGCAGTGTCTGAACTCGTAGGCGGTAAATTCGTTAAATTTAATTATTCTTTGTGCGAATAAAAACTTTAGTTGGTTTATTAGTAACATATTTAATTTCTTAACAATTTATTTCATTCCTCAATGTGCTCGTGTATAAACGTGAACTGATCGGGCCCACGGCAAGGTAAATTCTACAATGAAGAAAGGATACAAAATGGGTAGGCCCTATAAAAATACTATGCGAACAATACGTCGATCAAGTAATTATGTGAAATTTTCGGATGTATAAATCTGTTACTTTTACGACACTTTTTTTTGTCAGATGGATATAAAACAAAGAAATTAACCTTTCAGTGGCCATCAATTAAACCATTACAATGCTGGTAAGGCGTTAATAATTTAACTCTTTCATTTCCCCATTGATTTATGGTTCCTGGTATTGGAAATAGGAAATTTTTTTGAGACTTTCTGTACATAGGGTGGCAAAGAACGTATTTCATTATCACAACCAATAAGCTATGGACTTTGTGTTCGGTGATCAGATATATGAATCAGTCATAAAGTAGAGAAGTAGCACGGTTTATAAATAATTGCCGCCAGGGAAGACCATCGGGCACTGACCTTCGTAGTGTACAGCACCGGGCAAGTATAACATTCAATGTNGTACAGCACCGGGCAAGTATAACATTCAATGTGCAACATGTAGACAATTGGGTGTATTACAGTGGCGTGTGGTGAAGTGTTGCAAGGTGAGCTGGTGCTTGCTCAGTGCTGTACACATTCGGCGAGCGCAGCAGGAACCTTGGGTGTATTACAGTGGCGTGTGGTGAAGTGTTGCAAGGTGAGCTGGTGCTTGCTCAGTTCTGTACACATTCGGNCTTGGGTGTATTACAGTGGCGTGTGGTGAAGTGTTGCAAGGTGAGCTGGTGCTTGCTCAGTTCTGTACACATTCGGCGCACGCAGCAGGAACCCGTATCCAGAGTGGAGACGGAAGAAAACAAATGTATTGCGGCCACTCATGAGAGAGCGGCGAGGCACCCATTACACCACGTGCTGTGACGTCAAATTCACGACTACGTTTGAGTGGTCGATGTGTAAACTAGCAAACGACTAGATATAGCACAGAGCAAAACACAGCTTCCCTTGTAACAGTTCGCCAAAAGCCGTTGGTGTATTACAATGATAGACACGTCTGAAGATCTACATTTTTGATCTACATTTTTGNACAGTTCGCCAAAAGCCGTTGGTGTATTACAATGATAGACACGTCTGAAGATCTACATTTTTGATCTACATTTTTGGGTATTTGTGTATGCATTATTTCAGACTAGGAAGAAAAAAAACCCTCGAATAATAAATTTAACGTGTTAAAAAAAGTAACGCGTAGGGTAACGACATTTGCGTTATTTAGAGAGCTAAAATGTAAGTCAGTTATTGTTAACGTTATACTGAGACCTCAAAGTAAAGGCGTTACCATATTCGTTACTGAAAAAAAAAAAGAGCCGTTACAAGTAACAACGTGACCTCCGGTGTCTGTAACTTCTCATCAATTGCTACCAACATTGTGTGGGGCTGAAGTGAAACTACGCGCTAGTAGGAAGAAGGAATTTTTTTTTTCTTTGAAACATTGATTTTTCAAGCGCTCAATTAACGGCGAGGCATGTAGGTGTGCGTAGAGCCGATGGCGCTCCTATTCGCGGAAAGAGGATCGGTTCCCACGGCGCGGCGGCTGGCAGCTTCATTCCTTCGTGCGGGGGTGACGCGCGGACAGCGGGGTAGGGAACCCGGCGGGGCGGGCGACGAACTGCGCAGTCGCAGGCCGCAAGGGCTGGGTTCTCACGCACGTGCTGCGGCGACAACCGCAGTGCCACCGGCGCTCTTGTTGTCCGTGACTTCTTTCCCTGGTAGCAGGTCCGCCGACGCTGTGACGCGAGGGCGGAACAGATGGGACCTGCCCACCGCCGCAGTCATTACCTCGCTGCTGCGCCGAGGAGAGGAAATGGTCGGTCGCCGAGGATTCGCATCATCCCCTCTCTCGTTTCTCTCCGACGTCACGCACACAGCTGACGCCGAAAGGCACGTAATCATGCATGGTCACAGCTATCGGAAGTAATTTATGTACGTCCGAAACTAATTCACACGTTGATGAAAACAGTTAAAAGGATTCATTTACATGGTAAGGAGTGACGCGCTTTTCGCTCAGAAAGCTACTATGACATTCAAACTCTGAAACAATGNATGGTAAGGAGTGACGCGCTTTTCGCTCAGAAAGCTACTATGACATTCAAACTCTGAAACAATGTAAACAAATATGACGAGTTGTCAGAGAGTGCGAAATAGCGCCAGCGAGTTACACAACTTCGTGCTCTCTCTGACTAATTGAGACGACCGGAGTGTGTTCTCTCTGACGTCATAATAACGTCAACGAGAGAGAGAGAGAGAGAGAGAGAGAGAGAGAGAGGGAGAGAGAGAGAGGGAGAGAGAGAGAGAGAGAGAGAGCACGAGAGAGCGTTCTCTTGGCTAATAAAGTAAGTTAATTTTTTTCCATAACTTTCTCAGATAACACTAGCAGTATTTTTTTAGTGTGTCGGATATTTTTTTCATTTTTATTGAAATTGGTAGTGTAGGTGAATTCCGATCTGTACATCCACAGTATGGTACATGACAGTGCACAGACGATAGTAACATAAGTTTCGCCATTATGAACAACTCTACTGACGTGTGGGAATAGGAAGGGACAACGCATACATGTCTAATGTGAANATAAGTTTCGCCATTATGAACAACTCTACTGACGTGTGGGAATAGGAAGGGACAACGCATACATGTCTAATGTGAAATAACGTTGCTTACCGCCTTTTAAATTTAAGACGTGTCACAGCTCTCGCGCCAGCGTACGTTCCACGCTCTTGCCATATTCATAAAAAAATTCTAACAAGCGACTGCTCCCCCTTGACGCCCCGAAGAAACTTATTAACCGCTCATTACAATTTCTCCGAATCGACGAGGTGCGCGCGACGGGACGCCCCGGCGTCGTAACTCAGTCGCAAGCACCGTAACAAATGACGCAGGGCCGAAGGGTGGGAATGTTCCGAGGAGCGAAGCTCGAGCCGTCGAGGCAGCCACTTGGAGCACCGACACGCTTGTCTGGAGAACGCCGCCTTCTAACTATTTACAGGTAGGTTCCAGTCAAACGGGTTGAGCTGGTGGCAGCGGACGTACCGAAACAGGGGAGCGGTTCATTAGCCATACGACTCCGCGCTGCCCTGCAGCAGTCTCCGATCCAGTCTCTACACTTCCGGCCACTTTGCGCTCTGTAAACGGGGCCGCGGTGGTGGAGCGGTTAGACTTCTCGCCTCCCAACGAGGCGAACCGGGTTCAATCCCCGGCCGGGTCACTCCCGGATCTTCGCAAGTAGGAATCTTGCCGGACGATGCCGTTGGTCGACGGGGTTTCTCGGTGATCTCCCGTTTCCCTCGCCCTTGCATTGTGGCGCTGCTCCATTCTCACCTCACTTCACCCTCATCGGCTCTCAAGACCTCGTTTTTAAGAGCCGCCCAAACCTCTCGACTCAACTACCTGTGTAGTTGTGAATCAATAGGTTGGAAAACATGGCGGTCGGTTATTTAATAAACTAGTTAGTGTGTTATTGAAGACATGTTGGCTCAAAACATTTACGCGATTTTCCATCACCTCTACTCGTGTTCTGCGGTCACTGGCATGCTTTCAATTGTGAAGCAAGCTTAGGGCGAGGGAAGGTCAGCCGACAGGCACGGCTAGTCTGGAAGAAAGTCGCAGGCAGAGCGGAGCTGACGCCAGGGCCCGGGCAGGCACCCCGTGGCGCCCACATCGTCCCCTCCCCCCCATCCGCATCTGTTTGCTTCAAATCTTATCTTAAGTCCTATAAAAACACCTCCCACCTAACAACACCCCGACTTCTCAGGTGGGCCTCGCTGTCTACATAGCTGCGCCCCGGACACAATAAACCTCATCACGGTACAGCCCGCGTCCACCACAACTGGAACACTACATCCTTCGCCTTTCGCCTCGTTCTCGCCTCTATGTTGCCAACCACACAAACCTTAATTTTTAACAGGAGACATGTCAGCCATATTGAATTTATCCGTTTGTTTTTTCGAGGCACCTGTTTATCGCGAAAAGATTTCAGAACAAGTTGCGCTCCAACGCACTGTGGTTCAGAACCACTTTCGTGATTGGATCGTTTGAATTGTTACGCGTCTTATCTGTCTGTCCGCGAATCACGGACGGTACGTTTCAGAGAGACGTATTTCTGATTAGCTCACTCANTTACGCGTCTTATCTGTCTGTCCGCGAATCACGGACGGTACGTTTCAGAGAGACGTATTTCTGATTAGCTCACTCATGTAACATACTAACTTCACTCAAAGACAAGCGGCCAGTAGTCAAATGAAGACTGCGAGTGTGCACATAGGATATTGAAGTCTAGCCTCCACGTAAATCTTTTCGCAAAAAAACAGGTGGTCCTATTCATAGGTTAAGAGAGGCTAAAATTTTGACAGCTATAATGAACTTCTTTCCGAGTTCTGGCTATAGTAACCGCTGCCGAACATCAGTAATTTCAGTAACTATATTAAACTACATCGAGCTCTAAAACAAAGCCACGAATTCCTAACTAAATCTGGAGCAACGGTAAAAAAAGGGGGGGGGGGGCTGGAATGAAAATGTACGGAGGAAATTTATGATAAATCCTAGATTACGGATTCAGTGATTCTACTTACGAATAAGAGGTAACTAGAGTGGGTACGCACCGTTAATACTTTTAATCCAGCTCGAATTATTAGGATGATATATACGAGTTGTTTTTGTACAGCTAAATAAACGATTTTATTTACAATATATTAAGTTAAATGGAAAGTATAAAATAAAAAATTGCGTACTAAACATCGCACAAAAAAATTTTGATCCACTCCAAAGAAAAATGTGAGACAACCACATTTTTGCCCGACACTAGCATCCTCCTTTAAGGACTGCTGCCTAACCATGAGTGACTTGCATGCGTCCGAAAGTTACGCCTTGATGACCTAAGTCGTGGAAACCTTTCAACTGTGAGATAAGTTTTTTTAAGTTATTTCTTTTAAAGCATTAGACATACTGGATACGTTTAAGTAAAACTTAATACTCAAGGCAGGTCAAAAAATTCATCTGGGCAATTACCACTATAAAATCTGGTGGTACAGACTGACATGTGTACGAGCTTTCTGAAGTATCCAGCATGTTCGTGTAGGTTGTTGCAAACTGAAAACTAGTTTTTGGAAATTATAGCAACGAACATTGGCTTGTAGGGATGCGCCATATACGACTCTAGGAGTGTTACTATGTTCGTTCAATCTCAGTTAGGCTGCTCGCGGTTAACTTTAACTATTAAGTAAATTATTACTTCAATGTGCATAAAACAAAAAGAACTAGAATTAAGATTCATTCAATAATACGGTAAAACATAGAATTAGTTTTTCTTTTTAAATTCAATGCCAACTATGTTGGGCGTACAGTGTTTAATTTAAAATGCATGCAATTAAGAGCAGGGATTTTTCTTTTAAAGTTTGATATGATAAGTGCTTAACTAACCACGAAAAGACCAAATAATATTTGAGTAATTTTTTGTAGTCAAAATATTTGCCTTTTAATTACATTTCATACACTGTAAATACATGTTTTAAAAAATATTTTTATTTATTACTTAGTACAAGTCATAACAGCCTAGTGGCTTTTTATTTCCATTTATATATATATATATATATATATATACATTGCATAAATTATTGTATTACAATAATAAGAAAGAGTAGCAAAACAATTTAAATTGTGGAAAATAAGTGAAAAAATGGGATGCGACACACTCCACCTTCTACTGGTATAATAATCTGATAGCTCACGGCATTGGAAATATCGTAACTATAATTAAGGAATTTTTTATTCTTAAATTATTGCATGTGAAGATTTTAAGATGTGTGTGTAGATTTGCTAGGGCCACTTTTTTTTTTTTTGCGAAAATATATATGCGCACAGAAAAATTTAAAAAGAAAGCGGATTTGAGCTAGATTATTTAGGAGCGCAACTAGTAGTGGCATAATTTCGCGGAAAGCAGGTGTCCCCTAAGTAATCTTTTCGTCTAAGTTTTCCATCATCGGCTTTTGAAGTACGCTAGAAAGCAGGCAGACGTGTCCAGCGTCCGTGTATGAACCACACAGGCTGATAAGGTATTCCGTAAATACGACACATGAGGATGGGTGACGTGGGAACGCAGATGCGATGGTCGATAGGGCGGTCGCGTGCTAGCAGGTGAAACACAGCCAGCCGCGCATGGCGTACGAGGAGGACGTGATGTCATGTGTTCCCATCCCGCCCACGCACACTCACGGCTACACCGGGAGGACATGCTGAGCCCGGGAAACCCGGATCATCGGCTAGGCATGTTGATATCGGAAACAAATAGCCATTTTATTGATATCGGTTATTTATAAAAGTATTGTTTCAGAAAATGATATATCGAAAAAAAAATATCAATAAGTAAACATAGTAATTTTTTAAATAATTTTTTTTTGTATTCAAAAGAGTGCTTATTAAAATAGTATTTCAGAAGTACTTATTCTCTGTACCTGGCAAAATGTATTGATTTCGATCAAATATCCTTGAAGTATACCGATGATTTATATCGATGTATCGTTGAAATAATATCGTTATTTCGATATATCGATATTTTACCAACATCCGTAACATGGGCGAGTTCAAAGCTCCCGTCCACGCCAACCCAAAACTGCGCGCTAGACAATCGCTAGAGATCAGGAAAGGTTGCGGATTCATCCGTCAAGCTAGACTCTACAATTCTTTGTGCATTTGAGCATCAGCTGGTAGCTCGTTGGTTGTTGCCCACGCCACGCATTAAAAACGCCATATTTGTGACTAAGAATGAAATTTATTTTACAGTTTTATCTTAGAAATAACGAAATTTTACATTAATTTCACTTAATTATTAAATAATCACGTTTCTTTGAAAGATTTTCATTAAAACGCTCTCATATATTTTTGAATCTAATATATAGGGCCAGTGACTTTTCGCGTAAAAAATCTGAGCACACTTCAATACTATATACACACCTTAGCTGTTGTTATACCTCCATTGGCTGCTGGTGCCGTGTCCGTCTTTGACCAAGCCACTCAGGACTAAGTAACTCTGACGCTGAACCTTCGTGATTCGTGCGCAACGGACACGGGCCAGAACATTTTTTAGCCAATCAAAAAAACTGGACGACCCTACAGTGCTTTGGACTGTATCTTGTCTCGAAATATTTTCACGAAATATCACTGCCCCTACTAATATATTAGCATTAACTATAAATTGTGACTAAGAAAACACTTCTTTGCAAGAATTTTGTTAAAAATAACATTATTTTACTTTAATGTAATAAAAATATTAAAGAATAGTGTATTTATAGTTACTTTGTAATGTTTACATTAATTTTCTTTAAAACTTCCCTAATATTTCTTCTCACAAATATAATTTCTTAGCAGAAATGCATTGTTTATCATTTACAGTAGTTACGTCTTAATATTTAAACGGATTACTGGCAGCATTTTGACTTCAAATTTTATAAAAATGTGTAATGCCCAGAAGTACCTAACTTTTTTTTCCAAGATTCACGATTGTTCTGTATGTAGGTATTTCCATTCGGTCATTTTCTTTGTGCGCGCGAAGAAAGCTATGCATCGTGAATGATGGCGGAAGAATTTGTGTCCAAGATACTAGAGGAATGGGGTTCTGCAGACCTCTTAGAGAAATTTAAAGGTAAGTTGATTGAAATAATTTTATTTTATGTATGCATTTTAATTTATTTAATTTTGTATTGGCTTTTTCCGACGAACCAGACTACCTTGGTAGGTATACGAAGCGCATAAGTTAAAAAGATGTGAAATGTGTGTACCAAAATAAGTTTACAGTAATTAAAGCGCAGAAATAACGTGAGTTCAGTTAAGTTGCCGGTTAACATTATTGGTCATATAAAAACAGTTTTATACGATTTAGAGGTTTACAAAATGGCGGTATCTTAAAATAGCTGTAAAAAAACGTTTATTAGATATGGAATGGTTAGGACGTGTCTGGTTAATGGAAAACTTATTTTAACAAATTTTTCTGTTTTATTATTAAAATACCTTCCCCTCAAAAAACAAACATTTACGTGCATGTCACATTTAAGATGTATTTTTTAAACATTGTTATTTTACCGGTTTACGACAATCACGCTATATTTGTTACAAGACGGAGTGTTATGCATTATGTACCCAGCGTTATGCACTAATCCCTATACAGTTATTCTATTTAAACTAATTGAGCCACTGTTTTAGCGTAATATCTTTGTATGATGTTGCAGTCCAAGCCAGACATAATCTGACCGACAATTACTTAAAATAATATTTTTGGAATGCGAAAACTCGAAATTTAACTATAGACCTCATATGACACTAACACACTATCTTCCATCCATGTCCATGTCAATGTACGAAGTCTCAGAAGTAAAATGGAAGACCTGAAATTTCTACTGGTGCAAAGAGGTTAAAACCCACATCTCGGAAAATTGGCTAAAGAACACAGATACAGCTTGTTACAACTTACCCTCCTGCATGCCATATTTCTTTCTTGTAGTCAGTCTAAAGCCTAATACACACGGGTCGCCTTCTTGTTCAAGAAGTTGAACACCTAAATGTAGCGTAGTTCAATGTTTGAAGCCGACGTGGCAAGACTACGACCACGCGTACGCAATATTTACCGACAAGAGGAAAACACACATGGAATATTGACGCATATTCAGAAGAAAAGAACACTTTGCTAACTCGACGTTATTGTGGGTTTGTGTATTGCAACCGTCAGCCACATTCGGTGTTTATCCAGGCGAGGTGTACGCAATAACGTCAATGTCGAAGCATCCCTGGGGATACCTCTCTTAGCGTAACCCTGCATGCGAAAGTACGAAAAACTGCGACGCAGAACAGGATGGACTCTGTCAAATTAAATAAAGAATCATCGCAGCTACCATGACGGTTCTTGTTAATACGCTCGTAGTAGCAGTTGTACAAGTTTAATAAATTAATAAACAATAGGGATGGGAATAACAAGTGCCGGCATAATGACCTCAGGGCCAGAGCCCTCGCTCCTCTGCATGCTCAAGACACCGTGGTATTGTCATCGGCTGCTGCAGCATTATATGACATTCCGTTGTTTTTCTCGGAGGTTTACCATGTATCATTAATTGCGATTGTAGGCGCCGACTTCTTCTCTCTCATACTGTGCGTTGTATGTTTGTGCATGTGGCTATGCACACACATATGTAAGAATTTTTTCAAATGTGCCGAGTTTTTAAATGCTTAAATAAAATAACTCTACTGGTTTACTGAAGTTTTTGGTAATATCAAGATCTATTAACACACCTATACATATAATTTTTAATAAGGCAGCAGTCTATAACAGGTTACAACTACTTAGTACAGACTGAAGTAGTGGGCGACCACTGTTTATCAACCCAGAGGAACAACGCTCTTGCTGGCAGAAAAGTGGAGGGGCGACCGCCCCCCTCCACCCACCAACCCCGACCACCTGCCTCGGCGTCTATGACTGCGAGTCTTCCAGAACGCATTAAATGATTTTAACTTAAAGCGTCCCGACGGATAAATATTTTAATGTGCCACATTCGTATTTATGAATAACCTAATCTTTGCCTGAACTAAGGACACAAGTTTCTGTTGCTGCACCGCAGCAACCAACTGGCAGTAGTCAATTATGAAACTCCGATGTAGGCCTACCAGCAATGCCCAACAGTACCATTAGCACGAAAGCGCTGATTCTATTGTTGTTGATTAACTTTATTACATTGCACAACACCGGCCATGATTTTACCTTATGAAAGGGCCATTAATCGGTGATTACTACGGCTGATGACATTTTGCGATAAGATTTCAAGACAAGTTATATTTCAAAATACTGTAGGGTAGTTTATTATCTTGACTGGCTGAATTAATTTTTGACATGTGTTAACTGTCTGCACACGATTCACGTAAGAGCCGTGCCGATGCTGCCGAATTATGAGTGGCCCGGTCAAATGTGAAAACGCCTTCTCAAGCAGACAGCAACCAATGGCAATAGATAAACTGCTGTTGAGTGCTTATATAGTATTGAAGTCTAACGTGTACTCATTTTTTTTTTCTCGCGAAAAATCACTAGCTCTAGTAATTACATTTATACGAATACCAATTTCATGCAGACGCAGAGGCGCAGGAACAGGGGGTTACAGAGGTACATTGTACCTGCACCCCTAAATTTTGTGGTTTTGGGGTACAACATAGCACTTAAATCCCCAGAATTGTATTTTCTTAGTGAATTGTACAGTTACAGCAATATTAATTGCAGTAAACTTTCGTGGCCTGCTGCAGCAGGAAAGTTTCGTATCCCGTTAAGAGACGACTAAAGAAAAAATATATAAAGCGATAAAGTTTTGATCAAAAGAATATAAAACTTTTGCACAGGCAAAATAGGTATCCAGAATATATTTTCCCCTACTCCGCCTTATCTTAGCAGTCTTTTCAAAATGTGTCGTGCAGATTTCTTGCTCGGGTATTAACCTATCTCTAACTTCTAACCTCAACATCAAACCCCACCCCACAAACCATTTCTTAATGTTCCAACGCCACTGCAGATACATATACATAATCATTTGCAATTTCCGTCTACAAGTGGTGTATAGATCGTAAAGGGAATATCGTGTAGAGTGCGCTCGGAGGCTAAACATAGCTACTCTCGGTGTACTAACTTGGACTGATTTTCTGCCAATAGCACTATCGCAAATAACGTGGATACGATTTGAGGGTTGAAATACTGTTTATGTAAGAAAATGCTTCGAAATGTTTGAACACATCCTCTAACGTGGTTTTAATGAAAATTGAATATAATTATTCAAGTCAGTCAAAGTATTCCATTAATTTAAAAGTTTGGGTCCGTAGAAAATGCAATAGTATGTATAGGTTACAAGGAGCTGACTGGCAAACGGATGACCAGTGACGCCATTTTGATAATTGTGGGGCTGGAGTTCGCGGTATAGGCGAATGTATTCTTACGTACTCTGTGGTGTGGTTTTGCTTTGTTCGTGTATGGATAAAACCACGGCCATAGAACACGCGTATTTATTGCAAACCCTAACCTAGGCGTGCGTGGTATAATATTTAATTGCATCCATTGTGTTGTCGAAAATACTCTTACTGCTTTTCTTAAGCTTCCAAAATTGAATTAATGTAACATATCATACACAAAAAGTTTGAAAATATTCTGAATAAATTCTTTTATTATCCTATACGTGACATGTAAAACTAGCACTGCTTCGATATAGTCTATTCGCTGTATCTTCACACTTTTATAATCAAAATTTTAAACAATTTATTTATGTTGCTATGGCGTATTTGGCTGCTTCCTAAATATGTCATGCATCACAAGCGTTTCATACTTCTGTTAACATAAAATATCTCATTTTTTTATTAAATGAACTTTTGCTTATACATAATGTATCTGAACGTCACCCTGAAAATGAAGCCACGGCATCTGTGGGCCTAAGCAACCAGAAAACCCTAGTAACATACTGTCCGGAAGAGCAATCTTGTATTACTAAAGCGACGTTGAAGTTAGGTGCAGCATTGCCGGTAGTTGGAAATAATACGAACAAATTAATGTACTTATTACATTTTCTAAACAAAGGTACGGGTTTTTAATTTTAGAAAAAGTAACGTAGTGTAGTACATTCTGCACAGCAATGCACTACAATAACGTAGTACCTCGTGTCCCCTTGAGCATAACGTCGTCACTTTGGTAATACAAAATTACTTTTCCGGACATTTTGTTACTATGGTTTTATGGTTATTTAGAACCACAGATGCTGTAGCTTCATTTTCTGCACGAAGTTCAGATATATCCCGTATAGTAACTATAAATTATATTTCATTTATAAATAATATGAATAAACCCAGAAAGAAAAAAAGTGTGCTGGAAATGCCTAGTAAGAAATAGTTCTTATGCAAATTATTATTAAACTGAGTGCGCACGAATGTGGTGCATTGTCCCTTTGTGTAATTTTCTAGACTCGGTAAAGCTCTGTTTGCATTAGGCGGAGGAATATACTGGAACTACAGAAAAGTTGCAAGTAACCGTTAATGGACTATAACTGTGTGAATCGGTGCAGCGCGTATGTGAAGACAAGACAGGTGGTGCGCAGGGGAGTGTTGCAGACTGGGGTGGCTGGACGGGACAGTGTTGTGGGCGCGACTGTACCTGCGGGAGATAATCTCCGACATGCCGCCCGGTCCAGGCCGGGGTGCTGCTCTCTCCTCCTCGCGCACTTACACACACACGCACACACACGCGCGCGGAGGTGGTTCGGGGACCGGTCCGCGTCTTCGGCAGGGCTGTGGGGAGTATCGGATACTCGCCTGTCGACAACCGGTCGCCGGACGCCGCGCACCTGAGAGATCTGAACGCCGCCTCCACTGCTCCCTTCTCTCTCCTAGGAACTCTCCCTGCCAGGCTGCTGTCAGAACTTAGGAATAGCTAACTTAGAAACACATAAGATGTAATTTTCTTAAGTTATGCCTGTTCTAAGTTACGTGGTTCTAACTTGTGAACTTTCTAACTGGTGTATTTCTAACATATGATAGTTCTAAGTTGTACGTTTCTACTGTACGACTAAGTTGTGCGTTTATAAGTTATGATAGTTCTAGGTAGCGTGTTTCTAAGTTGTGATAATTGTAAGTTATGATTTTCTAAGCTACGACGTTTCTAAGTTATGTGATTCTGCAACGTGTGTTTCTAAGTCGTATGTTTCTGAGTTATGATAGTTATAAGTTGTGTATTTCTAAGTTGTGATCGTTCTAAGTTACAACATTTCTTAGTTATGTGATTCTGCGTTGTTTTTTTTTTTCTAAGTTGTGTGTTTCTAAGTTGTGATAGTTCGAAGTTGTGTGTTTCTATGATATGCTTTTCTAAGTTACAACTNTGTTTTTTTTCTTCTAAGTTGTGTGTTTCTAAGTTGTGATAGTTCGAAGTTGTGTGTTTCTATGATATGCTTTTCTAAGTTACAACTGGTCTAAGTTGTGATTTTCTAAGTTACAATGGATCTAAGTTATGATTTTCTAAGTCGTGGTGGTTTTAAGTTATAATAGTTCTAACTTACGTGAATTTGTTCACGAATTCTAAGTTGCGACTGTTTTAAGTTATGTGTGGTTCCCTGCCTGCCCACCTGCCGCTTACGAAATTTGCCCACATTCAACTATGGATCTGCTCCACGCTTCGCTGAACACTTAAGAAACCGGCCTCCGAAGAAAATATACGCCCTTAATTGCATATATTTTTCCGGCAAACCTGACTGGAATACCATTACTAACGTTGGCAGCGAAGCAAAAAAAAAAAATGTTATATCACGTCTTCACTTACCTGAAATCATTAAAGCCATGGGCAAGGTTCATTCTACTTAGGTTGGCAACTAAAATTTTTCGCCACTAGGTAAGCGCTAGTGTCGCATGTGTACCTGATTTTCTCTAGTTTCTACGTTAAAAAGCAAAATAATTGCAATAATCATAAATCAAATATACAATAACTCCGTAACTATGTAAAATGATTATCTTTTATTAATCATGTAGCGTAAAATTCTAACTATAGGCGACCTTGGAACAAATTTTTCCTTATGCCAAACTCTCTCATAAGAAAACTCGTTTTGTTCCTAACCTGTGTAGAATAAACCTTAGCCATGGGAATGCCAATTTGTATATGTGGTGGAAGGCTACATTCACAATGGGCAAAAAGATGTAAAAAAAGGCAAAACCTTCGAAAATGCTAAATTAATAACGAACAAGCTACTGTCACAGCAGTGGTCTAACTACG
>NQII01001766.1:261950-293028 GCA_002778355.1 Clitarchus hookeri | reverse complement strand
CCCCCCCCATACACACCCAGCAGTATGTCATACCTCAAAGCCAATGCCTAGTTACGTTAGAGTGGCACGACTATCACAACTTCTAAAATCGAACGACAGGACGTTATTTAAGATAAAGACTAACTATGTATATAACTTCGTGATGGAAATTACACAAAGGCGTGAATCCTGGACACCAGTTATAATTCAGTGTTCAAGTAGGTCATCACCTTCTCAGTTTGAATAAGGATAATAATGTTCATAATTCGAAAATATTTAATTTACATATAGGCATACAAAAATAATTCCGAGAATGCAAAATAAGCTAACAAGCACATGTGCATACAGCTAGATGCAGGATGACCGTGATCGCTTATGGTGGAATGGCGATAATGCCGAATATCGATTTCCAGTCGCCGTTAAATTTGTCCGTACATGCCATCTAGGCTAGAAATACAGGCTGAGTATAAAAGAATATCCCAACTTTGAAGGTCTATAATATCAAAACCAAACAACCTACAACCTTGATTGGTCAATAAAATGAACCGTGGGACCGTGAAGTTTGTTTACCACACATTCATACATGATCAATGTGACCACCATGAGCGGCCCGAACGACATCTACGCGATAATAAAACTCGTTCCACGCTCTTGTCAGCATGTCCGGTGTTACGGTTGGGATGGCGTTCGTATCTCTCAGTTTGAGGTGGTGAAGGGGTAGCAGAGTGGTTGTTTACTCAGTTAGAAGAGGCGGCGGGGGACCTCATTTTCCAGCAGGATGGTGCGCCACCCCATTGGCACCTAGCTGTTAGCGGATACCTGAACGAGACGTTGCCGCAACGCTGGATTGGTCGAGGAGCAGCTTGTGACCAGGCTCTTCATCACTGGCCTCCAAGAAGTCCGGATCTACCCCGTGGGTTTTTTTCTATGGGGGCACATAAAGGATCAAGTGTTTCGTCCACCATTTCCGGCTAACATTTACAACCTCAAAACGAGAATTACGGACGTCATCCAAACCGTAACACCAGACCTGCTGACAAGAGTGTGGAACGAGTTTGATTATCGCGTAGATGTCGTTCGGGCCGCTCATGGTGGTCACATTGAACATTTATGGATGTATGGTAAACAAACTTCACGGTTCCACGGTTCATTTGATTGGTCAACCAAGGTTGTAGGTTGTTTGGTTTAGATATTATAGACCTTCAAAGTTAGGGTATTCTTTTATACTCACGCTGTAGAATACGAGGCCGCGGAAAAACTGGCGTCATAAAACAATGCCCCCCCCCCCACCACAGCTCACACACAGTCTGAAAAGTCCCTGTGATTTCAGCGTAAAGCCAGTCCACGCATTTCTCGACTGTAATGGTGCAACCTCCACTCTCAGACCTTGGCCTTCTACCTATAACTATTCTGAATGACTACTCACGTCTAAACAGCCTACAGGTTAGCTCCGAATTTAAGGACAACGAAATAAAGCACAGCCACTTTAAATATATTTACAGGCGCGACGTCCTCGAACCAGGTTACTGCAATGATTGGTGGAACTAGGGGTTATTTCCATAGTTCATACGTCTTCGAGTCAGACTATGTCATCACACATAAAATACTAATTGTTTGGACAAAATTGTTTAGATACCTGAAAACTGAGTGTTCCGCATACAGAATTGTTGCTGCAGCTGGACATCGTACAAATATGAATATGCCGTCCTTCTACAATGGAGACGGATGTTTCCTGCCACAATGTACAGTTCAGTTTACTGGTTCTCCTGCGTAGGCGTGGCTGATTATGAGGGAAATTTTTTTGGCTTGATTGTATGTGATAGGGATTTTCTGTTGAAACCAAACAACGTTTGACTACATCCTGAAGAAAGCAGTTTCCCGTAAAACGATGAGATTTAGAAAAAATAAACACACTTCGTGAAAAATTGAAAAATAGAGAAACTTTTAAAAAAAAAATGACCCACAAGGACAAGCGCTTCTGCTTGTCACGGTTACCTGACCGGCGTTCACGTGGAATGTGTAAAATTTTAATTCTATCTAATATTTCACTTTTTTTGTCACACACTTGTAAACTACACCAACGCGTATCAAATAACGTATTTCACGCTACTCGACTATACTAATAGTCCATAGCATTATACGACTGAACTAAAAAAAAAAAACGAACCTACATATCTCTATGTTTATGGAACTCAAGAGATCCAGTAACTCCTAGACGTGCACAGACGTTTTTACTTGTAAAGAACTAATAGCAAAAATAGTCATAGATACTTGCTCAGTTTTGTTATACGCCTCTCTTGCAATTCATTACGATTAGCAATGGGATTCTGCTGTAGAATTTTTGCTGTTGAATTTGATTAGTAATTCACAGTATATAGGAATGTATTTCTAACTTTGACAGGAGTAAAATTAAAATAAGAATTCAATACCTTGCCGGTTGTTTATAGGGTTACTGAAGTTACACATCGCCGCAGTTTATCCCTACCCACACGCAATAGTTGAGACGTGCGCAATAGCGCTTGCACGCCACACATTAACTGTATCGATTCGGTGTAAATGTCCAATCAAGAATCAAGTGCAGCTTCAATTCAGAATCAGCGGGGAGGCGATATAAACTCCGGAACACACTGGGAGCAGTCGGAACAGTGTGCGTGCGGCCCGCCTAGGCACCCGGTCGCGGACTACACAAGACACTGATCCAGCCAGTTGTCCGCTACGCATGTTGTGCGGCGTTGTGCGTGACGTGCCGGAAACGCAGCGCCTGCCACGCCGAGCTACTCGCGTCGGAGCGTAAGGCCGTCGAGGAGAACATTCCTACTGGATCCCGGGGGAGGCTGTCGTGGAACAGAGAACACGATGGAACAGCGGAGTTGTTCGGATAAGGAGCGCCGACGACGGCACTTTACCACGAAGGGCAGACAGGTCTGGGCGCGCCCGTTGAAGAAGTTGGGTCACGAAATATTTATTTTATATTTGTACCACATACTGTTCAACTTTTATACATTATTAGTAGAGACCTGAAAAATTCGCGGATTCATTTCGGGGCAAGCTAGAATTCGAAACACGTGTGTTGATAAAACTTCAAGCATTGGTCTACGCGGTGTTTGACACCTCCTGGAGAAGGTTGGTCCAATCGTCGCCTTCTACCGTGACAGCAGACAACCAATGCGCAGTTGAGATCGGCATATTTGTACATACGACTGGAGAGTCTAGCCTGTAGGTCATTGAACTCGCGAATTTTGCTGGTCTCTAATTATTAGCAGAGACACGGAAATTTCACGGTTTCACTTGGCGACAAGCTTGACTCCACAAGCCTACGTGCACCCGAGCCTCAGTTAATTGGATATTGGCTGATGATCCAGTTATACCCAGGAACAGGTAGCACGGGATTCGGCCCTTGTTTTCTTGCAGGTTAGTTATTGGCTTACATTCGTCCAGGGCGTGGCTTACAAACTGCGGGCCAATGGAAAAGAAAGTCAAATGCATGTGTGTTTAAAGTCTAACTTGTCTTCAAATTAATTCGCGATATTTCCGGGTCTCTAATTATTAGAAGAGACCTGAAAATTTCGCGATTTAAGTGAGCTGTAGGTTAAAATTCACAGACTTATGTTCAAACAATCAAATATCAACGTCTCATTTGTTACTTTCTGTCAGGGTGGATGGCATTGATTGGGCACACATTTTGTTTCAGTGTTTTATTGGCCCAGGAATCCAAGGACGTGTCAACGCTTGGACCAATTGCAAAAGTGACCATACGTACTCGTTTTTGATTTCTAGCTTGTCCCGAAAAAAATCCGCGAATTTTTCAGGTCTCTTAATTACTTGTAGGACCACCTATTTTCCGCAAAAAGATTCTACTACTTGTACTGGAAAACACGTTAATTCAAACCCTGTTTCGTGGTTGGATGATTTCAACGCACACGCGTCTTAGGTGTTTGCCAGCCAATCACCGACGTTCGGTGTGGGGATAACGTAATTCTGATTGGCCCAGCCGAGTAGAATATGTTTTCCCATACAGACGGCCAATATAAGAGTACAAAGCAAATTTGCAAGTGTGCAAGTGCGAATTTGAAGTACAGCCTGCTCATAAATGTTTTGGCGAAAAACTGTGGCTTTAATTAATAGTACTTACTCTTTCCACGCAAAAAAAAAATGAGCACGTCATTTTCTTATAAATACATGTCAAAACCACAATTTTACCATTTTAGAAATGTACAAATAATGAAAAACTAACTTACGTACAGAAACTAGATAATTCACACTGAAAGAAGTTGCCAAGAGCTAATTGAAGACGTCTATAAAATCGTACAAGGTAATGGTTTTACAACGTTATAATTGCTGAAAATAAGAAAATTTTCTCATACTTATGATTTGTAGCTGCCCCTGGATTTTTGTAAAATGACTTTTGCTAAATAAACCTTGAAATTCATTAAGACAAGGCATTTCAGTTGTTCTTGTTAAATCTTCTGCGAATATGCAGTTTTATTTATTTTATTTGTACTTTACAAAAACAGCAAAATATTAACTTTCACATGTCATTTTGCAAAAACCATTTAATCTGAAAAAAAAATTATGATGGCCAAATAGTTATTGATACTGTCTACATTTTGAACAGTACGTTGTACAAATATAAAATAAATGTTTTCGTGGCCAATGCTCTTAAAATCTGGACTCCTTATGGACTGAGTCATCTCAGTAACTACCACAAGCTGTACGATTACGTCAGGCAACTTTCTATAAGGCATATAAAAAAAATAGTGCATTCGCGAACAATTAAAGAGACGTAGTAAAACACACATAACTAAATTCTGCATTGTGAGCATTGCTTCAGTGAACTTCCTAAACTCTAATGGAAGACTTTAACCTATACACAAAATGGAAAATGTACCTTATAGCAGGCTGTAAATATAAAAATGTTACTATTGTATGTTAGGAACTTCTATATCTACGCTCTAGACTCTTTCCTGAAAAAAATGTACGAAAGTTACGCTGGTAGTACGAGAACTATCTTTACTATTCGTGTTTTCTCAGTACACACATACAATATGGTAAATAGTCAAAAAAATTCTGACTAGTGTAGAAATTTTTTACATTATATAAGTAAATTTTACGCATTTACCTCAGAGCGTTATCTTGAATTAGAAACAGCATGCACTAAATTAATTAACGGGATTTTTGAAAAATGTGTATACCAAATATTTTTTTCTTCAGACACGATCCATGTCGGAAAATTTTTAGCAAAGGTAAAGAGGAAATTGACAGGAATTTATTATCAACAACAGTATTCACAATTTTTTATGGTTACTCAAATAAATATAATTATAAATTCGATTAAATATCATTTAAGAAGTGGCATAAAGCATTATCGGCTCGCAAACCGTCGGTTCATCTGTGAATTAAAACGGTCTGTTACGAGCGAGTGGGAGATACATTAACGCAAGCTAAAAAGTTTGATAAAGACTGTTCACGTTAAACTGAGCATTTTTGAAAGCCTTGCTTAAGATCTACTTGTATGTACATTGTGTATTCTTCTACCATACGTAAAATTAACATTGTCATGGGCCTGATCGCTTTATTCATGCGTCGGGTCAAGGACAACTGTAAAATTAAAATAAATTTACAAATTTGCTAATTTTTACACTTACATGCATGAAAAACAGAAAGCAAAAGAAAAATCATTTCAGTCCTCACGAACGTTTGCCTAACACTTTTAATTAAACGTTAAGACAAAGAACTACTTTCCATCCGTCGTTACCAACTTACTGGGCGCATGCTAGTCAGTGTTTCTGTTAAAATATATGCAGGTAAAGGCAGTAACATTTTTCAGAGGTTGATTTCACAAGTGCTCGGTTAACCGTGAATCACCTATAAAGGCTGCAGGATTTTTTGAAGTCAATATAGGAATTTTGAAAGATGGCAATGATAGCAAACGAGTTATTTTCAACTTGGTGAGCAAATACGCTGACAGTGTGCCTGCGTGCCAGCTACCGGTTCGTATACTAACAAATTAATGGATGGATAGAATGAAACGCGGGATAGCAAGATCTCAGGCCTGCGCAGAAAAGCGCTGCGGCAATTACGAAATTCCAAGCCACGCATTAACTCTGCACGTTAATTTGCTATTACCTGAAGTTCTCTGCGAGCACACGGCTAATTATACGGAAGAATGGCGTGAACTTCCTGCTCGCTTAGAATCGCCATTTCACCCTCTTTACCGGAGGCAACTCTTCCCTCCCTCATTCTACATCGTTTCGGTGGACGAGCGTCGCATTCATCGTAATCGAACCGCCTCGCTACTCTCACACACGAGCAATAAACTAGGGTCTCTAACACTATTATTATTAAGTTTATACCAACATATTTTATAATGCAAACAATCGTAGCACACAGAACTTTAACTGCCTCGTTTGCGCAGGATGAACTTCCTTAAAATTCATGAGTAGTGCGTTACGAGAAATGAAAACTTTAAATCTGTAAGCGGATGTTGTAACTTCCTTTTGATAAACTATACGGTATCGTTCGTGAACCTGAACAATTCACAATTTCAGCGACCTGTTCACGTAGATGCCCGCTCTTAATTGGTTGTTTGCAGTCACGTAGGAAAGTAATTATTGGGGCAGAATTATGTACAGTATATGTCATTGGCTCAGAGTTCTCCACGATAACGTGTTTAATACCGCGTGGACCAATTGCAAAGTAACCGAAACATTAGATATTCCATTCTCGCTTGTCCCGAAATTAATCCGCGAATTTTTAAAATCTCTAGTGAAAAGAGAACACGTAGTATTTTTCGGTCGTGTGGATAATAAAAACTAACTCGCTTACCAAATTGTGATCATTCACATTGAAATAATATACCGTGAGTCACTTCAAGAAATCTTTTAAAATCACGCTATGAAATGTTTTCGCAGTTTTTAAAAATCGCTCACAATAGAGAAATTTTCGCATATGTTTGATTTGCAGCAGTCTATGTTTTTTTAAATATAATTTTCTAAGCATGCCTTAAAATGAATCAAGACTTGACGTTTCAGTCACACGTGTTAAATTTCCTGTAAAAGTTTTCGCTTACTTTATCTGTACATCCCAAAAACACAAAAAAAAATTGTGATTTTTAAATGCTATAACGCAAAAACTATGCGATTTAAATTTTTTTTTATTAGAGTAAAAATTACATACAAGCAATGTCTACAAGTTGAATCGTATCTCGTACAAATATAAAATATTGAATATTATTTTTGGGGAAGAGCGGCCTTAAGGATGTTGGATATGAAAAAATGGAATTATTTTTGTATATGATGGCATTTTCCTAGAATAAAAAAATTCTACACTTCATATTTTGTTTAGTAGTTTGATGTCGTAGATTATATTGTAAAATTTTTAATTTGTACAACTTTGTTATTATTTGTTGCTACAGCTGCAGCAAAACAAAAATCTTGCATTTGACATGAAATTATTTTTAAAAAATATGAAAGGTAAGATTTTTTATTCTAGGAAAATGGCATCACATACAATGCGTACAAGTTGAACAATGTTTGGAACAAATATAAAATAGTTCCTTTTTTGGTATTTGGCATCCTTAAGGCTCCCGCCTACCTGGAGCATTTTTCAGCGATTGAGGCCGAGAAGCGCGGGGGCAATAAGGACGACACTGCCACGCGTATAAAGTTCACTATCGCCGCTAATCGTAAGGCTCTGAACTGGCGCGCAGTGTTACATACGCACTGCGTGCACCTATGGGACTTTCAACGGCGACTCTATTATTTTATTGGTGGAAAGTCTGTCGGAAGGTTCAGTGCAGGGCCCTTGAGTAGTTTTGTATGTATCTGATACTTATATTTTGAGATACGGCGCTTTGAAAAAGCCGTTTTTAACCGTTTTCGAGTACTCTGAAATTGTGTTTCCATTGTGCGTGGCATATCGAAGGTACTAAACAACCCTCGTCGGAAGAGTGTGTTCCTTTCGTAGAACAGCACATTGGACTCACGTTTGATAGTTTCGTGGGAAAACTTATTATTTGAAATACACTTTAACGCAGTTCAAGAGCCAGGTAGGCGGGAGCCTTAATCAGAACTGCTCAGTTTACCGTGAACAGACTTAACTCCTTAATTAGCACATTAACTACTCGTTCTAGGTGTTGCAAAAGAGGAGATTTTTGGTCTGAGAAGTACTTGCGATTTCTTTGTAATAACTTACTTTATGGAACCCATATAACGAATTTATATTTGTATATGGCATTGACAGCAACCGATAATAACATTCTGTTGTGCTAGCGGCAACTAATAGCATTATCCTGTAAAAAAAATACGCTGACTGTGTTTGTGCTAGCTTCCGACCTTGTACAGCACTCACCGCGATGTTATATATCTTGCAACACGTCATACTTGAACGAGTATGCTCGGGATGATATGTTAGGGGGTTAAGCCAGATGTAAGCTGCGTGGAAGGAAGGGAGGGGCCTCGAGAGGAGCCCTCGGGCTGGATGGGACCGGCGTCGTGAGACTGCGTACCTGTACGTGACAAAGTCGCCTGGTCGTCTCCTCTCGTTGTTTGCTCGCCCCGCCTGTGCCCACACGGCCGTGTATGGCGAGCCTGCGGGGTGAAATAACAATAAGATGGCTGCGGTGAGTCAGCTAATAAAGCCTGCCTGAGACCTAGGTGCAGGGGGAAGGGGGGCGGAGAGGTGAAAAAACACCGGTCGTCGCCGCCACTCGTATGCGGGGGAGATGTTCTCTCTTGCCGCGCGCACTTGTCGACTGGCGGTTCTCTTTGCTCGTCGACGCCATGTCCGCGATCCGCCAGTGATGTCCGCGCTGACGCTGCATGGACGGGGCCTTCCCAGCGAAGTGAAGAGAACTGCTCGGCTTCTGGCTTGGGAATTCCGGGAGCAGCCTATTGTGAGACGTGATCGTTAATGTTTCGCCAATCAACTTACTAACTTTAAGGTTTATCCTACTCAGGTTGGGAAGCTCAATTCTTTTAGTTCGGCAACTAAAATCTTTTGTCTCTGGGTAAGTACTAGTGTCGCATGTGTATCGTATTTTCTCTAGTTTCTACGTTAAAAAACAAAATAATTACAATAATCATAAATCAAATATATAATAACTACGTAACTATGTAAAATGATTATCTTTTATTATTCAGGTAGCGCAAAATTTTAACTATAGAAGACCTCTTTGGAACACTGCGCACCTAGCGGCAGAAATGTTCCCTATGCCACACTCTTCCATAAGAAAACTCGTTTTTCCCCCNTTTGGAACACTGCGCACCTAGCGGCAGAAATGTTCCCTATGCCACACTCTTCCATAAGAAAACTCGTTTTTCCCCCAACCTCAGAAGAAGTAACCTTATCAATTTACAGAGGATTGCGTTAATATGATCAAAAAATACAGAACGTGTAAAAAACCTTTTCCAATTGATAAGGAACATACCCGGGATTTTACCAAAAACACACACGTGAAACAATGCTCCTTTTACTACAGGCACCTCACAGATCTGTAGGTTGGCGCAAGAAAATTACCTTATAATTTTAATAGTTCCAGCATTTCAGACGTACAATATAATCCCAATAGCCCAATTTACTTCAAGGCTAATTTCTTTATGGTTCTAGCAATAAAAGCGATATAAAGTTATACATTATCTTTGCATCCTACGAAAGTTATAGTGCTCGAAATCAGGCATTACTGATCATTTGATCACAGTCTTGCTAATCACCCATATCCTTCAAATGTGTAATGAAACCGGTCCGTTAAACCAGATTTCAGACAACGACTTTCACACAGTAGCGACTGCACCTTCATAATAACACCTACATAATTTATAAATTTTTATTACGTTTATTTCTAGAACCATAGGCAAATCAGCCTTGAATTTCATGCGTACAGATGATGGTTTATCGCGGGAAAAGTTGACTGTTTGCTAGGATGCAACGCACTGTACGCATGTCCGACAGTTTTCTTTACTTATTGGCTGTCATGCGTGTATGAATATACTACCGCAATTCACTGTGCCAATAAGGATTCTGATGCTATATGGCGGAACGTTCGTGATTGGTATGCAAAAAACTTAGACGAGCCAAAATCTTGTTCAACAAATCATAAAAGAATAAAATAGNCGTGTATGAATATACTACCGCAATTCACTGTGCCAATAAGGATTCTGATGCTATATGGCGGAACGTTCGTGATTGGTATGCAAAAAACTTAGACGAGCCAAAATCTTGTTCAACAAATCATAAAANAAAAGTTGACTGTTTGCTAGGATGCAACGCACTGTACGCATGTCCGACAGTTTTCTTTACTTATTGGCTGTCATGCATGTATGAATATACTACCGCAATTCACTGTGCCAATAAGGATTCTGATACTATATGGCGGAACGTTCGTGATTGGTATGCAAAAAACTTAGACGAGCCAAAATCTTGTTCAACAAATCATAAAANACTATATGGCGGAACGTTCGTGATTGGTATGCAAAAAACTTAGACGAGCCAAAATCTTGTTCAACAAATCATAAAAGAATAAAATAGCTAGAATGTTATCGAAGATATGTTGGCTCAAATAATTTTCGCCATTTTCCACCATTTCTGTTCATGCGGTATTGCGGGCTGCGTGGTGTCCCTGGCCACTACTGCTACGCCACGGAGTAGATAAGTACGCACCGACAAAATGGCGTGGCGGTTCGTTTGATGAGGTCGTACCCATTCTCGGGTTGGCGGCGCGAGGTTCTGGGAACGGTTCTTGTGTCTGATTGGCTACTGCACACTGTGGAAAGTTCGTTATTGGCTGGGCGGCCACCTGGTCAATAGACTAGTAGGCGCTGAGTGAAGAACGGCGTCCAAGAAGTTGCTGACCAGCGCCACCATTTTGTTGGCGTGTGCAGCTTGGAGTTCGCGGTATAGACGGCTGTTTCGCATCTGTGTTCTTAGTTACTCTGTGGCCATCACACGATATTGGGTGCACTTGGCAGGTAAAGCTCTGCTGCAGCGCTGCCTATTACTGCTGTTACTGCTAGTAACAATGCTGATAAACAAAAAAAGACGCTATTTGTTCAGTTACTGCAGCGTGGTTTTGAGATGCTGAAAGTGAATATTTTTATGTATTCATGTGCCAATTCCATATCTAAAGTAATAAAAATAATAATGGCACGAATGGGTAACATTGTAAAACTTTTTACTAATTTCGTGCACCTTCTTCGTCCTGGTTGTGTGAATATTTCATTTCCAGTATAAATATGCGTAATTCAATACAGAGCAAAATATTTACAAACGTCAGGTCTTAACCTAATGTCTTTATCTGATGTATGTCNATATGCGTAATTCAATACAGAGCAAAATATTTACAAACGTCAGGTCTTAACCTAATGTCTTTATCTGATGTATGTCGTCTGCTAGCAGAGTAGATGTAGCGGGGCGGCTTTCTCTTCCCGCTTAACGTGCCCATTATCTTCCTGCGCTCTGCTTCTCACGGCAGTTAGGTTCATATCCCAGGGCAGGTTGTCCTCGAAGGACCGGCGNTCAATACAGAGCAAAATATTTACAAACGTCAGGTCTTAACCTAATGTCTTTATCTGATGTATGTCGTCTGCTAGCAGAGTAGATGTAGCGGGGCGGCTTTCTCTTCCCGCTTAACGTGCCCATTATCTTCCTGCGCTCTGCTTCTCACGGCAGTTAGGTTCATATCCCAGGGCAGGTTGTCCTCGAAGGACCGGCGCTAATGAATGTAGGCCTGCACCCACGGCATGTCACCTGCGGACCCTCCCCGCGGCGTCGGTTTCCCCACCCCTAGCTCGAGGCCTTCACCTCCAGGGGCGGGGAGATAGGACCCCGACATGCCGGCACTTGAGCCGGGCTGTAATAATCATCCATCATTAGGTTCTCGATGCGCCGTCAGCCGGGCCCACAATCCATCAACAGATCGCTATCTTGGCCGCGTCCACAAAACAAACTGCCTCCGAGGCAAAGTGCAGCCGACGTCACCGCAGCTCGCTGACAGCGCTGCCGACCAGTACAATCACCCCGAGGCAGCGTCAAGACATCGATAGCGCTTCGGCACGCATCCGAGTACACACCTGCGCCGCGTCTCTCAAGTAGCGCTGTGCGATATGGCGATGTATCGATCACGAAACAATATTTACGGAATGCCGCAACTGCCGTTCAACTGTTGTTGATTAGCTAGGAAAGTCATTCAGGTCCTGCCACACAAATTGTCAGTGCATGACATGACAGGCATAATGCGAGAGCACGGCAGCTTCTTTAGTCTGCTGTCGGATGAAAACGCGAATTTCGCAGGCTTCTGTGTATACGGTACATAGTGGCATATTTAGCGAAATTATTTCGAGAAAAGATACAATTCAAAGTACTATTGGGTCTTTCAGCTTTCTCGATTGGCTTGTTGGTTGTTTGTGCACGAATCACGTGGGATCCGTAGACTGAATATGGGGTAGTGATCACGCTAACTGCGCAGACACCAGCCTCCGCGCACCAAAATTTAACTGCTTTTCTGCCAACACGACTATCATAAACGACTAGGATTGGGATTTGAGGTTAGAACACTTTTAGTAAACAATTCCCCAACACTGACACTCCCTAAACCAAAACAACTGTTAAAAGTCACATGGTCGACAGTGATGAACGTGTTTGTTCGTATCTTAATTTTCAAAAGACAAGCCCACACACATGAATAAAATACTTGTTACCAATTTGAATTCAATCAAACTGTATTACAATCTGGTTAGAGGAAGTATACAAATATCTCAACGGAAGACGAAGAATCGGTTCATCTCATATTTAGCCTATAGTAGGTTCAGTGGCGGAGTTACAGAATCCTGTGGGGCTTGGTCAAATGCGGAAACGGATTTCAATGCAGGCAGCAGCCAATGCAGGTTAAAGAACAGCTGGGGATGTATACATAGTATTGAAGTTCCAGTTTTTTTTGTGATAAGTTACTGGCCCCACCGATAGGCTGAGCACTGTGCGATGTGACCAGCAAGGACTACCCAGTAGGGCGGCCGCCNGGGCGGCCGCCTCTCGGCTCGCGACGGCCGACGGCGGGGCGCTACCGTAATTAATCCGGGCCGCACGGCGTATGGTAATGACGGCAGTCGTACGAGCCACGTGGCCTTACCCGGTACCGTAATGGCGCGCGCTCGTTAAACACGATAATTGGCGCTGCGAGGAACAATGGCGGCACCGGACCAGCGCTGGGCTAATGAAGAGTTGCAGCCGCCCGCTCCTTTGCCGTTTCTTCTGCCTCCTCGAGGTCACCCCGATTCGAGCTGCGCTCACCACTGCTTTCCCTCCATGTTGTAATGGAGCTGCTCGAAATATCAGCTTCCTTTCTGACCGCCAGCAAGATGGCGTCAGTAACCAGCGACATGTCGGAACACGCCGTTCGCCAATCAGTTCCTGGTAATCTACTCGCCAGTGGGCTCAACCCGACCAACAGGGACCCTTCCTCAGCAGGCGGTAGCCAATCAGATACAAAGCCCATTCTCGGAGACTCGCGCAGCCAATCAGAGAATGGGCACGCTCACATAAAGGAGCCGCCACGTCTGTGTTCTTCTTTGCCCTGTTTTCAAGCGCAGTTCTCCATCAGCGCCTCGAAACCTACTCGCTAGCCGGCAGCAGAAACCCTAAAAAAAAAACCAACTTTCCTTGCTGCAAAGCGTGATTTGTTGCCACAAAGAAATTTAATGTTAAATATGAGCCACTTCAAATTAGGTTTGCCACATGCAAGATTAATGTTTGAGTTAGATATTAATGGCAAATATAATCTTGCATTATCGCTAAAATAGTTCAACAGTACTCCTTCTGGTAAAATCAGTTGCTATATTTTGAAATTTATAGCCTATAAATGCTAAGTTATCAAATAAATTACATAGAACATAAACATAATTAGTGTTTCGTTACGTAATAAAAACTAAAATGTAGGAAAGAAAACTTTCAAAATTACTTGAAAATTTCCTTTGGTATACAGCTAGGTTTCTTTACTGTAAACAAAACAAGCTCTTTGCTTTAAAGCGAGGTAATATTGACATAATAAAAACATTAGCAAACGAACACTTAAATTTCTTTAACCTTCCCGTTGAATGAAAGCAATTTTGTTAGTGTAAATAAAACAGCCTCAAAGAAATATTTTTCTTTGCTATAAAGATATATTTGCACACATTTGTTTTTTACAGTGCAGCAATTGGTACAGGTACGTTTATTTCGCGATTTCGTTTGGTAGCAGCTTAGACGTCAGTCCTTTACATACCTGTCATATAAAGACTTCATTAAATTAAAGTACCATTCGTAACGTGCAGTAGCCAATCAGATCCAAGGCCTGTTCCCATACTCTAAGAAATTATTANTTTCGTTACGTAATAAAAACTAAAATGTAGGAAAGAAAACTTTCAAAATTACTTGAAAATTTCCTTTGGTATACAGGTAGGTTTCTTTACTGTAAACAAAACAAGCTCTTTGCTTTAAAGCGAGGTAATATTGACATAATAAAAACATTAGCAAACGAACACTTAAATTTCTTTAACCTTCCCGTTGAATGAAAGCAATTTTGTTAGTGTAAATAAAACAGCCTCAAAGAAATATTTTTCTTTGCTATAAAGATATATTTGCACACATTTTTTTTTACAGTGCAGCAATTGGTACAGGTACGTTTATTTCGCGATTTCGTTTGGTAGCAGCTTAGACGTCAGTCCTTTACATACCTGCCATATAAAGACTTCGTGAAATTAAAGTACCATTCGTAACGTGCAGTAGCCAATCAGATCCAAGGCCTGTTCCCATACTCTAAGAAATTATTANTAAATTAAAGTACCATTCGTAACGTGCAGTAGCCAATCAGATCCAAGGCCTGTTCCCATACTCTAAGAAATTATTAGTAAAATTACCATATCAATGTACACGAATAGTGAGAATGTGCGAATGGTAAACTATTTTCCCATAAATCCATGGTAGCGCTCCTTCGTTTGCTCATGAAACAGTCAAATGCGTAGGGAAATCCCCAACCTTGATAGTAACGACACTCAACATTCCAACATCTGCAGTCTGAATTGTGGTATTTTTTTTTCTCCATAAACTGTATAGGTTTAAAACTTCCATTAGAGTTTAGAAAGTTTACCAGGCAATGTTTTACAGTGCAGATACTCGCACTCCCAATCAGAGAATGGGTAAGCCCACGTCACAGAAACCGCCACGACATTTCGTCTCTGTGTAAACTGTAGATGGAACCCCTCCCCCTTCCATTTTTTTTACCACCACCGTCAAGGGTAGAAGAATAAATGGGTTTGCAAAAGCAATTTACAACAGATTTTCTTTTCTGTGCTACATATGGAGTCAGAAATATTTTATTTATTTTATAAACTTCCCCGTTAATATCACAAAGTACATTACTCACAGACCAAGATTCACCAAAATACTAACATAGATATAATAAAAACGTATAAAAGTTTTTTTACAAGAGAAGCCCTCAGTTAAATAGTGAATTACACGGTAATACACTTTTAAAGGTTTATTATTACATAAAATTGAAAAACCCACTAGTGAAAATAAAGTATCTTTGGCTATAGCGTATTTCGGAACGTTCCACCCCCCCCCCCNAGCGCGAAGCAGCAGCACACACACGCCCAGGTAAGGTTCCGCGTACCCGACATCTGCAGCAACTCTCCGCGTGGACCAGCAATCTTGGGACGTGATTTTCTTTAAAACAGGTGCTCGTTGTCGATGTGGCGAAATGTGAACACAAAAATACTACAACGAATGATGGAAACATTTTCGCCGTATATGTATTGGATTTACCGAACAAAATTTGTCAATTTGACAACTGCACGTTACTACGCTGGTTAGCAGATAATTAAGTACTTTTGAAAATCCTGATTAGGATCTACTTTTCTGGCCGTTTTGTTTTCTTTCGTCACATGTAAAATTAGCGTTCCCATACTGACCAGACTGATTTAAAAGTGCTTACTTAATCACAAACCAGAAACATCAGCGAACACAATCATTGCGGAAAGGACCTCCATGGAGTCGGGTAAGAGAAGAAGACATAGGCCATGCAACAAATAGAAGGCGGTGGAACAGTATCGTAGTTATCGCTCTATACATCTTTCACTTCACGTGATGGGCACAACCAAGCTTAAACACCAGATCCAACGACTAAAAATTCACTGATTTAGATCAGAATAACAATAGAATGGTGAACGAAAAAATCTCTAGGCTAGTCTTTGCAACAATTGCCTTGTTTGCAATGGAATTAAAGTAGTTGCAGTACAGTATTTTCAAAACTATTCTTTATTTTACTTTTACTGGGAAAAGCGTACGTAATATAGCCACTGTAGGTGTGAGCAATTTGTATATTCACTTTACTAAAATATACTGCTTGTATGCATTATAAATGAGGCGGCGAATTCCAAAACTTTATTAGTATCTAGGCTACATATTATATTATTTTTCAGAAAATACAAAAAAAACATATCTCTTAATCAAGACTCAACATGCTGAATTTTGTACCATCAAATGTAAACGTAAGTCAATACAAGCAAGTCCAATAAAAAAAATCCATGATTTTCTCATATTTTCTGAAGTTACAAAACATTAAAATGTGCATGTAACAAGTTTTTATTGCAGGAGAGCCCATCTTTAAAGTTTTCAGTCGAAACCGTGTGAAAATATGAAGTTATGCTGCTGTCTAAAAATCAAATCAGAATGAGGTAACAAACCGAGAATCTCTTTCGCTCATCGGCATAATAATGTATAAAGTTTCGACTCAACACGGCGATTTTTCACGTATGAAGTCTTGGAACAAAATCACGGCATAAAATGTAAAGTTTTAAAACAAAATTCAAAATTTTAATAAACTGTTAAGATGCAAATGATTTGTGTAATATGGAGCAGAAGCAACATCTGAAACCAACCAAATAGAAAATTCGTTATTTTTAATTTCATATCTTATCTAGTTTTGGAACTCACTGCCTCAAATATTCGTAGATATACGCGATTCACAGTAAAACGAGCACATTTTGAAGCCCTCTCATATGGAATAATTATCAATAAATATGTTTTATTGTAGTCTTATACGTTAACTTTCGTTTACGGTGAAATATATAGGTACACTGTGTTTATTACTTGCATGGCAATATTTATTCTAAAAAGTTGCGGGAGGATGTAAAATGGCTGATATGGAAAAAATTGACTAGGGCCTGAAAAGTGCTCACTTTACCGTGAACAGCCTATACACCATCCTCACTGTCAAAAGTCCATCCGCGGTAGACGGCCGCTACTCGTGTCGGTCCATATCACTTTTTTTTAATTTATTTTCTCGTGGCCTCGCTCTCTCTAGCGAAGGCTGAGTGGCGTGCCACGGCAAGTAACCGGAAAACGTTAATTTCTGCGGTCGAGCTGCGCTGCGGGGCCCATTAATCTTTCACATATTACCTGCCAGCTAGAGCTAAGGAAGTATCTTCGCGAGGGTTGGCGAGTCCCGTGCACTCCACCAAAAGAGGAAACGAAAACATATCCGGGTCTAAAGTTCAAACAGATTGAGTTGCGATGGCAATAATAGCGATGCCCACACATGGATGGCCGTGTCTGCGGCGTTGACACCTAGAGGGTGGCCGGACAGGTCATCATCATCATCATCCTCGGGTGGATTACAGTGCTTCAGAATTACCGGTTTTGAGAAAGCCTCACGCGGAAAGTCCCTGTACTTTCCAGAGTTTTATACTTGCGATTGTTCAACTGCAAATAAGAAAGGTAAGCCCCGGGGGAGATAAGGAGGGTGAATTCACTTTGAATATAACTTGATTGTTTTCTAAAATGAAATAACATTATCATGTAGTCCTACTTAATATTGCCAATAATAATAATGGAGTTAAAGTATGACATTAAATGAAAAAAAATCCATATATTTCCGTCTGTGAATAATCGACAATGCCGTACGAGTGTGAGGCGGAGTGTGTTCGATACAACTGCAAATTGTTCTACATAAGCAAGAGACAAGGATAATGACAGCAAAGAAAATCTGTATGAAAATTTACGGAGACTGTATGATTCTCTACCAGGAAACTCTTTATTAACTGGTCGTTGGAGATTTCAATGCCCAAGTCGGATAAGAAATCGTGTACAAACCAACCACTGACTCGGTCAGATGGTTTACGGACCATCGGACGAGGCAATAGTTATATATTTATCACTGAACAAAGTTTGCGATGGTAGCACGAACTTCAACTAGTGCTGATATCACCGTAAGTGTACATAGGAAGCACATTCTGACAATAATAGAACAATATTAAGACAGTAACAGTATCGATGTAGACCGACACTACTGACAGAGCAATGCAGAATGAAATTTGCTCGTCTGCAGATAAATATAAAGATGTAGTACAGAAAAAAACATCGGTATAAAGCGAGAGTGATGATGTTTGACTCAAGAAAACGTGGACAGGTATGAAAGCAGAATCTTGGTAAAGTTGGTAAAAGGAAGACATTGCAACAGGCAAAGAGATCTACAAAGAAGAAAACTGCAACTATTTGCAGTCTGGATGCACCCAAAAAAACTCAACACGGGAAATGTGAATTGACAACAGGATTTAAATATAGGTATGAGGCTCCGAAACAATTCATAAGTTCAGAACTACTCAAAGTTTGGACATGCACGATGCAAATGAGAGCTAACTGTTTGAAAGCGAAACGTTGACAAGCGGAGATGAAGTCAAGGAGTTTGTAGTCGTGTCTGAGACGCCGCGCAGATGAAAGGAGCTGCTGTACTAATCTTGGCAGTCGCGAGTGTGAAAGCAGGTTCCTCTGAGCCGTCAGATGTGCGCGTCTCAGAAAGCCCTCCGTCGCGTCGCTTTCAAAAGACGCGTCGGCCCGAGACAGGAGGGGCCATTCGCGCCGAGTGGCCATCCATATTCGTCAGGGCCGCGGCGCACGGAACAAACCGGGACCAATTTGCGCGCGCATCTGAAACAACCTGAAGAGGGGAGGGGAGGGGGTGGCGCAGGTGGAAACGAAGCATCGCCTCTTCAGCTGTGTCCAATCAATCGGCCCGACGATGGCGTCAGTGGCGTCACAAAGAGGCAGCGACGTCGTCTGCAGACCAAGAGACGCGCGGGACACCCACGGGTCGTCCCAGGCCCGGCGCAATTACATCCTGTATTTCCATAAGGACCTCAGCATCCTCTCCCCACCTCACTTCTCCATCTCCCTCTCCCTCTCCCGCCAGTGTTGTCAGGCAGCTAACGAATGAAAGGTGTGAAGCCATCTGCATATGAAAAGACCGCCCGGAGGGTTTGAGTGCCTGCACATCATAACGGTGCAAGCTCATAAAGATCTCGGCGAGTTTTCGAGTACTCTCTCGCTAGGCACGAANACATGCCACGACGGCTCTGGATGACATTCCGCCGATCTTTCATACGTACCTGGAAGGCCGTGCTGTCTTGAGACCACGAACCGAAGTTCCCATAACTCGATTAAGGAGGTTTACAAATCTAGTTGACAGCCCGACAGACTCGGATCTAATCACACAGCTAGTGGCGGGTTTTCGTGTTTCAGCTTGGGCGCCGGGCCCGTATTTATAGCTGTTAACCACTGTTGCTATCTTATAGGGGAGTAAAGCTCTCCACCAATCTTCCAACTGGCGTGTTGTAGTGTCGTGATGTCTGTAGAGCATGTCGTGGTGTCTGTAGAGCATCTCGTGGTGTTGCCCACAGACGAAATGGCGTTGCGGTTCCTTTTATGTGGTGTACTCATTCTCCGATTGGCTGCGCGAGACTCTGGGAACGGGCCTGCCATACGACTCGGTACTGCGTGCTGCGGAAGGTTCCCTATTGGCTGGGCTGTCGGGGGAAGAGAATATTACCAGGTACTGATTGCCGAACGGAGTACCAACTAGAGAAAGGTCGTTACAGCTGTTTTTTTTATACCTGTTACAGACTGATGCTGAATTATATGCGATATGAAGTATCTGATATTTTCTGTATCAGATACGGGAATTCCCGAGTACGTCGCTACTTCACTTCACCAGTCTCGCATAGCCTGGTCCGTGCATGTTATCAGGTAAACGTTATCATGTACGTCTGTTATCACGTACGGGCGGTATCAAGTTCGTGTTTTGGGTTGGAGTACTGTGTGCTCTCTGTTATACAGTGACATAAAGTATTGATAAGAATAAGAGCAGGGAAAAAAAAGACTTCATCTGCGCGAAATTTTTTTAAAGAGGATAATGAACTTGCTAAATGTCAATTGTTTAAACGAAATGTAAGTTATGATATATCCTCCATTTTTTTTTAACGAAAACACCTAACTGTGCAGTCGTCAAATATAAACCAAGAAATTGGACATTAACTTAAACGTAAATTTTAAATATAATTAAAATTGTATGAGTGTTACATGAACAGCAGGCGCGAACACACTGGCGAATGTTAAACTACTACTGAATGTATCTGATAGTTCGGCAGTGTACTCGTTTACATTACCTGATACAAGTGGGTATCAGATACAAAGTAACAGGTTGATACTACGTGACCCACCTCTAGTACCAGCATATTGCTGGCCGGTGACGCCATTTTGCTGGCGTGTGCGGCTGGAGTTCGCGATACACGCGGCCGTTTCACCTCTGTATTCCCGAATACTCTGTGACGCTGCTATCTCGCGGAGAACAAACGAAACTCGCTCACTGATTACCGTTGGCGCCAATTCCGCACGTTGGTCGGCACGAATATTGAATCTGCCAGACAAAGCATTCGGAAAGACTCGTTAAAAAACCCTCCGCGAGCCCGCCTCGTTCAAATGAGCTTTTCAGTCCGCGAATTTTCGAAACGGCAGTAAAAAATCTAGAAAATTAGAACGCGCGTCCGAGATGAGGCGTACCGCTGCCCATCAAACTGGGCAACTATTCGCCATATGTAAATGACTGCGTTTGCAGTAGGTTGTTAGAATTTCAAGAATGATTTACATCCATGCCTACATTTAAAAGGCAGCATATTTTGTAATCCATACTTCTGTTATTCCGTGCCGCAATAAGGTAACATAAAAAATAAACTATTTATAAATTTTATTTAACGACAACTTAAAATTGAGTTAATTATTTTAGTGGTTACAGGTTTGGAACGCGGAGGGTGGGGGGAGGCAAATGCCTTCGTAATAACACACACGGAAATTACAGCATTCTTTGCATTGAAACCACAGACAACCGTCGTCTCTGAACGCATTAAAATGGAAAACAAAATGTTATGCTGGGGGAGCAATGGAATGCACTGATGCAGAAAATGGAAGCACCTCTATAAATCGACCGGGTGTCGGTTATATCCGACACGTTTTCCCACGAGCTAATATCGAGTAATCGGGTCAGCCGGGTATCGAACACGGGAATGTCGTGATGGGAGGTCAGTGTGTTAATGGCACTGTCGCCGCGAGGTCCCTTGATATTAATTCTAGTTCAACTTATTTTAAATTGCGATATATCTGAGTGGCGCTTAACAGCTGCGATCTTCAACTCCGATGAGAGCGAAGTGAGGTGACGAAGGAGCTGCGAAGGAATTAAGTGGTGTGGGGAAATTGGAGTACTCAGTAAAACTGCAGGCAAATGGCAGCGTCCGCCATGTTTCCTACATGCAAAAATCCGTGTTTGCCCTGCCGAAAATCGAATCTGGTTCGCCGTTTGGGAGGCGAGTGGTTGGAACTGACCCCCCCCCCTTCCCCCTTGGCGGTAACTGGTATGAAAGGTAATTGGTAGATACACTCTATGATGTAACTGAAGTTTTGGATGACAGTTCTGAAAACTATTGTATGCAAACTTTTAGACACGGGAACAATACACTAGGTAAAGATTTTATGGACGAAATTTATTTTGTTTAAATAATTACAATTAAGTATTAAACCAACGTCTACCATGGCGATAAAAATTTTTTCTTATTTATTTGATATATGTATTGACTACCTTTTTTAAACCTCTTTATTAATGTCTAAAATTAACCAAATTAATTGTATAATTATCTAATGAAACAGTCAGTTGCAACAACTGGATGGTATAGGACTACAAACGTAACGTCATACATAACACCGTGTATTACTCCTTTGCTAGGCGCGAACCCGATATGCTTGAGTGAAAGCAAGTATACACTTCAACAGGCCCAAGTATAACTGTAAGTTAAATATGCAAAAAATTGAAAGTGTACCATTGACTATCTGATGTTCCCGCTGAGCATGGAGATATGACGCAGAGGGACTATCGGTTTGAGAAGTTTTGTAGATATCTTGTAGATGAGGGCGAAAAATTGGAAGATCCTCACTGAAACTGCAATTTTCTTGTTGCTCTTAGCGCATTTCGCAGTTGCCTGCCTGCAGCAAAACACACTCGCTCGTCTATTGTTCACTTACAAGGTACTTTACTGAATCAATTGAGGGCAATAAGGAAGACATCGCAAGTAGTTACGAGAATTATTTCAGCAACAAACACAACTACATTGATGAAGCAAGGAAAAAAGCCTTTTAACAAGCATCCAGATATCGCACAACTTTTTGTCATAATGCTACGAGCCTCTCAGCTGTCGTGTGGCAGTGTGACGAGGATAGCATACTAAGCCGTATCTTTGAAATCGGTTGTTCATAAACACCTTGCAATATTAGTCAACGAGTGTACAAAAAACTTCGNTCGTCTATTGTTCACTTACAAGGTACTTTACTGAATCAATTGAGGGCAATAAGGAAGACATCGCAAGTAGTTACGATAATTATTTCAGCAACAAACACAACTACATTGATGAAGCAAGGAAAAAAGCCTTTTAACAAGCATCCAGATATCGCACAACTTTTTGTCATAATGCTACGAGCCTCTCAGCTGTCGTGTGGCAGTGTGACGAGGATAGCACACTAAGCCGTATCTTTGAAATCGGTTGTTCATAAACACCTTGCAATATTAGTCAACGAGTGTACAAAAAACTTCGNTACTAAGCCGTATCTTTGAAATCGGTTGTTCATAAACACCTTGCAATATTAGTCAACGAGTGTACAAAAAACTTCGAATCTTATTATACGCCTAACTATGTCACGCAATTTGCTGTGAAGACAGCCAACGGTCAGAGGGTACTTGGGTTCGAATCCCTGGCTATACATGCACGTGTCCTACATTTTAAGTGTACGGTTACGTGAATTTTTCAGTGTAAGGTGTCCTCCTCCCCAAACCCGTTAAGCATAAAGCGGGTCGTTAATAAGCAACAATGAAAAAAAAAAACGCTGAACTCCATTAATATCTTTTATAATTTTATATTTATCAGGCAAAACTGGGAAGCGAAACAGCCGCAAAGAAAGCAGGATTCGTCTTGATTTATCTTGCAAAACTGCTATATGTATTGTTTGGGGGAAATCTGGTGACAGGGTGAACCTTAAATAATTGTAGTTATGTTTTTGCGACTTCTGCATTCGGAAAAAAATTCACCCGACACGCCCTTCAGTCCTGTGGGTCAATAACAAGCCCGTAACAAAAGAGACATCGAATTACGTGTAACCCAGTACCGAGTAAATCAGCCTCTCACTAAGACAACAGCGAAAATCGGCAGATTCAACCAGCATGAGTATAACGGGGTTAGCATATAAGTCATTGAACTCGCGGATCTTCCCGTTCTGTGATCATTAAACTTTTACTAATTTTCGGTGGATGATTTTTTTTTTTTTTTTTTGTTCATCTTGAGAGTATGAGAACTGGCTGCAGGGATGATAAAGGCCTAACACACAATAAATACACAAGAGCGAAGTTATGCAGGGTTTCTTTTGGCATACCGTGTTTTCTCTGATCGGTTGTGTCGTCTCGAGAAAAAAATCGTTCTGCCTGACTGGATGTGATGTGTGGAAGTTTCCTTACGTGTCCACTCAGCGCCTGACAAACTCACCTCTAAGCTCTGCGACTGTTTTTGAGGTATAGTGGTCCCGTAATGAGACGAAAGTTTCTGTATTTCCACTCTCAGGCCAGTTGCAATGTTTTTAGACGCAAGACACTTGTCCCCTGTCCTGTTTTCAGCGGCGGAGGGAATCGAGAATAGGAATTGTACTGATGTCCCTGATTCTTAATGAATTCACCGAAGGAGAATCATCGGCAACTAAGAACTATTTGCGTCTTTGGATGTCAATATTCCTGCTCTCCAGTGTGATGGCATCTCAGGAGCGCGTGTCTAAAAATGTGATGTGTGTCCCTGCAACGCTACAACCCGCAACGCTGTTGTGTATTAAAGATAACGCGACTTTCTTGATCTCTACGGAGGCAACTAACACGTTCTAGCATTTTCCCGAACTAACTGGGACGCTGCAGCGCTGATAAAAACCGCGCTGCTAGTTTCGAGATCAGAAATCTTCTATTCCTCAGCGCAAAAATGGGAGGATACCCCAAGCTTACGGCCCTGGAGATGAATAATATGGATCGAACTCATTAGACAAGAATGCTGCGCACTTCTACTGATATACCCGCTTAAGACAAATAGCTCAACAAGGAAGACCTACGAAATATTCTGGCTACCAAATTAGCCCAGACTTTTGAAGAAGTGCTGGAATCTTACAGTAGGGGGAATCGTTCCAATAACGCGTAATCCTTAATAAATTAAACCTAAAACATATTTTTTTTTATTTCTTCGGCGGTTAGCGGACGATAAGATGGGTGTACCCGGATATCGGGATCATAACGTATTTAAAACATCATCTGTTAAAATAATAGAGAGTAAATTCAAACAGATCTTTCATGAAATGGAAGGAAAGTTTGCCGTTCGGTAAAGCATACGGCAACGATACATTCTGCGGTAACTGTTAATATTGCATGCAGTTTATGGTTTTAAGCTACTTTACGCAAGCGAGAGCACACTTGGTGTACACAATTGCTTGCAATAATTATTAATACGTGTTTCAATTTTAAACCAAGTTAGGATCGCAAAGAGAAGATGCATTCTACTCGGATACAAAATAGATACATCAAAAGACTTATTAATACGTAAACTGGGAAACAACCAGCTAACATCATAATACGCCGCAACTGTTAAACGTCCGCCAGGGGCCTCTGCACAAGTACGCAAAAGTAATTTCAAGTATACTCCGTTCATTGTTACTTCCAACTTTTGTAGAAGTCTTACTAAAGTTGTGCATTCAGACTCATACAAACTGACTTTAACCAATCCTAGAAAATTGCACCTAAGGGACAACTCTTCACATGCGTGCGCATTTTCGTTCGGATTTTCGCAAGTGGGGAATCGTGCCAGACGATGCCGCTGGTAGGCGGGTTTTCTCGGGGATCTCCCGTTTCCCCCGCCCTTGCATTCTGGCGCCTCTCCGTTCTCACCACACTTCCCAAAGGAAAAAAAAGTTAAGATGATTTTTACCAGTGAGCAGTACACGTCATACATGGGGTGGTTTCCCAAAGTGTTAAGATACCGCGAATGGACTGCGTACTGGCAAGCGGAGGTGTCAGGGAGTGTAGCGGGGCGAGCTCGCGGGCCGGCACAATGGCGCTGGAGGAGCGCGGTTTGCCGAGGCGTTACGAAAACAAACACGGGTTGGCGCGAACACAAAGCGCCTCCTGAAAACACTCAGGACCGGCGACTCACCGTCGCTGTTGAACGAAAGAACAGCGGACAAATGCGCGGCGGACGGCCGCCACAATGGGACGTCTCTGGGACTCGCGTCGTGATGCTCGGGCCAAACTGCGCTCGGCGTCGAAAACGTCGGCCAGGAATGAAAATAAAATAATATAAAAAAAAGAAGGCGTCCGGCATTCACGGAGGTGCGCGCGTCGCAACAGACGCATTAACACTCTTGACCTCCCGAGCCGAAACAATAATGCGGGCTCGCCGTCGCCGAAGAAGGAAGAGGTATAACTGTGAGCGTTTTGGTATGAACCCGTGTTTCAATGGCAGGTATCGGAAGAACTTGCGGGTTGAATGACCTGCATTCTAGAATTCACTCTCCTCTGAAAAGTGAATTATCGTTATTTCGGCGAGAAGATGACAATTTTTCTCGCTTGATTACACGCAATTTGTAGTCCAATCATAAACTACGTAGTCATGAAATAGGCTAACAAGATTTTGTACTCTTTAATTTTATAGTCGCCTTTTTCTATCCTATCCCCACCAAGGCGAACCGGGTTCAATCCCCGGCCGGGTCACTCCCGAATCTTCGCAAGTGGGAATCGTGCCCGACGATGCCGCTGGTCGGCGGGTTTTCTCGGGGATCTCATATTTTTTCCCGCCCTTACATTCCGGTGCTGCTCCATTCTCACCTCATTTCACCCTCATCGGCTCTCAAGACCTCGTTGTTAAGAGCCGCCCAAATNGCTGCTCCATTCTCACCTCATTTCACCCTCATCGGCTCTCAAGACCTCGTTGTTAAGAGCCGCCCAAATCTCTCAATTCAACTCAACTCCATCCTGTACCTCCCCTCGCCCAAACAGTTTTATCAGAAATCAGATGTAGCATTAAAGGCGGGCGCAATCTGCAATACAGATTATTACTCTGGGAGACACATTCTGATTTTGCAAGCATTTACTTTTTACTTTGCTTAGGGCTAGTACAGAATAAAAACATTTAATTTCCCTGACTTTACCAGGTTTTACAGACAAAAATAGAGAAATTCCCAGCCTTTTAAAACATGTATTTAAAAAAATTAACAATATGCGCCCTGTTTTATAAAATGTGATTAAAATGAAAATCGTGCAGAACTTACTGTTCCTGAAAATAGCCTACAGCAAGAGAAGCACAATTCTTTATTTGCAAAACGATTTGTTTCAGAGCACAACTTTTTTTCTTGTATATAGCAGGTTTAAATCTCCAGGATTAGTCGCTAGTTTCCCTACCTTTTCTAAGCGTGCCCTTAACATCTTCAAATTCCCCGACTTCTTCAGGTTTTTAAGGTTTTCCAGAATTGCAGAAACCTTGTCGCTGGTGTTCGGGGACCTCGTAAAAAAAATTACCAGCGAACCAGCTGAAGCAGTAGACCGTACTATACGAGATGACCGCGACAGATACTATTTGCTCGGCGGCCACGCCACATGTGGATTACGCACGTGGAGGTCGACCGTATATCACACACGCATGGTGGAATCTAATCTGGCCAGGGCGCCCACGCGTGCAATTCCCCCACCCCCCGCACAAGCACAATGGACGCGACCCGACGGCGCGGCGGCTCGCTTTGGACGCGGGCGGAGAGATAGCGGGCGAGGCCGCAAGCACGGTGTGGGCTCGAGAGTATAGGCTACTCGCGGTAAAGTGAACACTTTCGAAAGCTCTCTCATTTGGAATGATAGTTAATAAATATATTTTATTTTAACTTTAGACGTTAATTCCCAAGTGCCGTGGAATGTGAACACTGTGTTTATTACATAAATGGCAATATATATTTAAAAAGATGTTTAAAGGATTTTAAAAAATGCTGAAAGAAAACAGTAACTAGGACCTCAAAAGTGCTCACTTTACCGTTAACAGCCTATGCTTAAAAATACAGACGTGAAACAGTAGTAGAGATCCAGACGTCTCTTAAGAACCCGTGTCACCTGCCCTATTGAATGTTTTATTAATTTCTTCCTGAGCCAAATTTATAAGTATTTATTAAAAAATGCGACAATAGAAGCTTAGCTAATTGCATTACACACCATTACGGACATAATTTATGAACTACTAACGCATATTTATGCAAACATTTACTAATTACTAAATTGTATATATTAGTTAATGTTCATATTTTAATAACAAACAAGGAGCACCTATTAACAATAAGGTACCAAAAAATTGCACATAACTATTAAATGTGATGCTTCTATAATGAAACCTTTTCAGCGATTAGCCTGACGCTTCTGTTTTGACACTAAAACGAATCATTTCTGTACCAGAGATGATACAGCCTCTTAACATCGAGGTATTGAGAAACGACGAGGAAGAAGCGAGGTGAGTATGGGGCAGCGCCGAAATGCAGGGGCGGGGGAAACTGGAGATTCCCCGAGAAAACCCGCTGACAGGCAGCATCGTCTGTCACGATTCCCACGTGCGAAAATCCGGGTGACCCCGCCCGGAATCGAACCCGGTTGGTGGGAGGCGAGTAGTCTGACCACCGCGGCCTCGCAGGTTATTCCGCCAACTCCAGGCGTACACGCCAGCAAAATGACGTAGCTGGCCAACAAAATGTTGGGACTCCGTCCTCGAATCAGCGCTGGTAACCTACTCGCCAGCCGTCAGGCGAGCCAATAGGGAACTTCCCGCATAATGCAGTATCCAATCAGACAAAAGGGCCGTTCCCAGAGCCTCGCAGCTTATCCACATCAGAAGACTCTACTCCGCGGCGATACTGATGGCACGTGAGGTTGACATTAGCCGCACAGTTCTGCTCTTACGCTTCTGTATTCTTTAATAGTGTGCCACACGGGTCTTTGCAGACACTCTGTATACTTACCCAACGACATGTATACGCTGTTCGCTGTATCTTCACACTTTTTCCATTAAACCTTTGAAAAATCGCGCCATGTGTAACCGGTTTGGTTCTCTCTTGAACATGGCATGTACCGCGAACGTTTTATATTTATGTTAACATAAAAGTAAGCCTATCTTTTTTTGATTAAATTAAACTTTTTATATGTATTATTTATGTTTAAATTGTAATATTTCATTTACAACCAGCATTAAGAAAACAGAGAACATAAGTTTGTTGGTGATGCCTAGTAAAAAATAGTTCTCATGCAAAATATTATTAAACTGAGTGCGCATGAATGCAGTACATTGTCCCTTTTGTGTAATTTTCTAGACTTAGTTAAGCTTTGTCTGCACTTGGCGGAGGAATGGCCTGAAAGCATAACTTTAGCAAGGCTTCAGACAAGTTTGAAGTAATTGAGCATTCACTCTCTACCGACATTCGTAGTCCTTGTACAACTAGATATTGTGCAAAAAAAGAACCAGCCCACGGAACGTTAGAACTGGTGGATAGTGCGATTTGTTTATTTTGTTTTACGCTCGCCTGGATAAAAATTGGAACCTAGAAAAAGGGGGGCGGGGGGGGGCAACAAGGTAAAGGCTGTTCGCGGTAAACTGAGCACTTTCGAAAGCCCAGCTTAAAGATCTGCTTGTAGACACGGTGTGTATTCTTCCGCCTTATGTAAAATTAACACTGCAATTTGGTTTCATCACTTTATTCATGAGACGGTCGAGTGAAACTATGAAATTGTTAGAAAAGTAAGTACTTTACAAATCTGATAATTCTTACACTTAGGTGCATTAAAAAAATACAGAAAGTGAAAGAACTCATTTAAGTTATCACAAATATGTATCTGAAACTTTTCATTCGACGTTAAGCCATTGAACTACTTTCCCTCCATCGTTATCAACTTTACTGGGCACATGGCACTCAGCGCGCCTGTTAAAACATATGCAGGTATAAGCTCACTGTAAAGCGAGCACTTTTTGAAACCCTCTCACTTGGAAAATTAGACAACTATATTTTATTGTAGCCTTAGATGTTAAACTCGAGTCCAGTGAAATATGGACACTGTACTTATTACTTACATGGCAATATTTATTTTAAAAAGTGGTGGAAGGATAAAAAAATGGTTGATAGGTAAAAAGTAACTAGGGCCTCAAAAGTGCTCATTTTGCCGTAAACTTGTTTCTAAGGTTGATTTCAAAAGTGCTTACTTAATCGTGAACAGTCTTTATGTATATTTCCAGTACCTCCATAGTGACAACTGACGGCTGAGCGTAGTAAACTCGGCACATCACAGGAAACCACAGAGTTCGCCCTAAGTCGACTAACCAACCACCCCCAGCGGCAAAGGTGATTTGTTCACAAAATGGGGGTGGGGGCGAACGTTTGATCTCGTGCAACCAATTTCTCCCTCCTCGCAGGCAGCTGGGCGCGAAGAGCCAACCCAGCATCTGAGAAGCGGCTCCCTCGAGATAAGCGGGTGAGTTAGCGGTAATGGGAGCTGCTCCCGGGGGTGGTGTTGAGAGGAGGGGGTGAGCGAGATGTGCGGTTACCACGGCGCCGTGAGAATTAAACAAGAGGGCGTGATGACGAGAACAAGGGCGCTGTGTCGGACTCGGATCACTGGCGCAGGGTAACCTCCCACCCCTCACCACCACTCTCGCGTGCAACATGGGCACACGATACGTTGCCGGTTTCACTGACGGTTGTTACGAGAAATTCATCTTACCGGGAATGCACAACGCAGCGTTGGGAGGGCCCATCACAATTTATTTCATATCGCACCTTGAAAGCAAGACTGGCGGTAACTCAAAATATCTTATACATTCTTATTTTTAACAAGTTTCGAAAATACTATATTATAAAGTGAATGTGAAGTATTAAAATTATGTTACTATATAACTGTGTGCCATTTAGGCCCTGCTAAATTTTTCCTTTCGACTTATCTCCATCTTCCCACCACTTTTTAATACAAACATTACAATGTGATTAATAACTACAGTGTATACATTCCACCACTCTCAAAAGTTAACGTCTGAAGCCGCAATAAAACATATTTATTAGGAGGTAATGCGTTTTCGGAGGGCCTTAATAAGTGCTCACTTTAACGTGAACATCCTATACTTTTAAAACACATGCATGTGTAAATATGAAATTGTTAATGTTTACAAATTAACTATATTTTTACGAAGTGGAATATCAATGCCGTATATTCAGTAAAATAAACAGAATGTTGCGGCAATATTTTTCTGTCTAGTGATATATATTTTTCCCCTTCCGGCACAAATATTGCACAAAAACTCATTTTTTTTTTTTTTTAGTTACGGTTGTCTTGAATTCAGGGTGCAATATAACCAGACGAGACGTTGAGGAGTTTAACAATGTTACTAAGGATTCCCTCTCAAGCCCGCATCTTACTTATGCAGTGTTCCTAGTCTCAGCAACCTCGGCGTGGCGAGGCACGTGCCCCGGGAGGATCCACCTCTAACGCGCGGCTGGAGCACGCACCAAGGCCGCCACCTGCCAGACGTCCGGAAGACGTGCTGCTGCCATGACGCAAGCCCGCGGCCTCCCGCTGCCCGCCTTGAAGACCGATACGAAATCGGAAGACGTTCGCGCACGAATATATTACACGGCGCGGCGTGGCTGGGAACCGGTCGTCCGTCCGCGC
>NQII01001766.1:238738-259245 GCA_002778355.1 Clitarchus hookeri | reverse complement strand
GGGGACTTGATTTACGGAACGGTAGCCCGGCGCGGAGGCCATGTAGGGCCGTCGCGCGGGAGACCCGCCAGTCCCTCCTATGATCCGCCGACGCCGCTGAGTTACGGCTCCTCATGAATAATAAACCACCGATATTTCCTCCGCGCATTACCGCGCTGCGCCTCTTCTAGCATCCAACCCCCCACCCCTCCACCTTCTACCTACAAGAGTAGCGACCGCTGAGCCTTACCTTTTTTTTTTTGCAAGTAACTGTGACAACTGTTACTGCGGCACGTAAATATATGTGACGTATATGTACCTGCGACTTTGTCACAGCAACAAAAATGTATATAAAAAAATGTCACAAATGTAACAGCGGTAACGATATCATTACCAGCGTTGATTTGAAAACATCTGTATTTAGTTAAAATTATAATAAAGGTTCCTTTTGTGAGGTTTAATCATTTTCCGTGGTAATTTTTTTGTTACTACAAACATAATGGTAATCAACCAAAAAAAATGGAGTTAGTTGGCCAGACCAATCATGACGGCGTCCACAATTAAGTTGTTACGAATTTCTGTTTGCCAAAAATAACATAACAGTACATATAAAAATATTGCAGTGCATTTATTAGCATCCAATGTCTTGCAGACTAGCTATAAAAATATAGTAGTGGGTCGGATCAAACATAATAAATGTAAAACTAAAGGAATTCATGTAAAGAGATTTCTTACCGTTTCAAACAGAAGCTATGATTACTCACTGAATAGTTTGTTTAAAAGCAGTCAGCCGCCATCTTTTGGTAAACATGCAAGGCTGGATGTGGCGCTGCGACATGTCACAGGCAGCTGAAATAAACCGTGACAAAAGAAGCTGCTTCGCTTGTCACGATTCGTTTCACAAGCTGTGAACCATAGACTGAAGATGAGGTAGACCGATCTCAGCCAATCTCCGTGTCCCAACATTGAACTGCTTTTCCGCCAACACGTCTAGCGAAAACGGCATGGTTTTGGATTTTAAGTTAGAAAACTGATTTGTACACAAGAGCTTAGAGATATTTTTATACATCCTCTAACCAATTTGTAATACAGTTTGACTAAATTTTAAATTGGTAAAAGTATTTCATTGATATAATAGTGTTTGTCGTTTAAAAATTAAGATATAAACAAACACTTTCATCGGTGTTGGCCACGTGACTTTGACAGTTGTGTATGATTGGGGTAGGTCAATGCCGTGTACATGCGCAGATGACGAATAAGCGGTCTACCTCATCTTTAGTCTATGCTGTGAACCTGTCACTATGCGATATCTCAGTCCCAGATATTTCAATGACTTCGTCACAGTTACATTTGCGACAACGAAATATCTGCGACAAAGTAGCAGGCTGCGATTTATCTGCCATCTCTAAGCGTCCTGTTTGTTCCCGCAAAACCCGACACACCGGCCACATCTCAGCGCGCGCGCCGGCACGTCGCGCGTGACGGCCGCCAATGGGAGCGAGTGTTACGTGAATCTTCAAAGAAGCCTGGGTGAGGTATGGACTCTGGCCGGCGAAGGAGGGTCTGAGAGTCGCCACTAACTTCCCGTAGAACAGACTAACGGCGCATGATGTAAATACTGTGGGCGAGAGATGTGTGCAACTGATTCCTGACGCAGCTCGGTTGTCGGAGGGATGGAGTGAGCACAGGCGTGTTGGCAAGTGTAGGCTGTTTACGATCAAGTGAGTATTTTTGAAATTAACCTTTGAAAAACGTTACTACCTCTAAACTGCATATATTTTAACGGCAACGCCGACCGGCATGAGCCCAGTAAAGTTGGTAACGACGGAGGGAAAGTAGTTACATGGCTTAACGTTGAATTAAAAGTGTTTGGTAAATATTTGTGAATACTGAAATTACTTAATTTGCTTTCCGTTTTTTTAATGCATATAAGTGTAAGAATAAGGAAATCTGGAAAATATTTATTTTTCTAATAATTTCATAGTTATACTTGACCGACGCATAGATAAAGTGATAAGGTCCATGGCAATGCAAATTTTACGTGTGGCAGAAGAATACCACGATGTTCATACACGTAGATCCTAAGCAGGGCTTTCAAAAGTGCTCAGTTTACCGTGAACAGCCTATATCAAGAACTCGTAGGTAGGCAAGGAGCACGGAAGGACTTCGATTCTTATGGGCTGGCCGGATTTGGGGCCACAGCATGTGATCCCTTTCTTCATAATTTACAGACACGTTTAGGCTACTTATAACACGTGGAATAATAGAAAACAGTTTGTAAGAAAACGTTACGAGCGTATTCGAGTGTATTATTAATACTGTTTCTAAAAATATTTCTCTTTTCAAAATTTTAAAACAATTTTTTTGTTTTTGTACTTTCCGCAGAACATCGTTATAGATACATAGCCTACTTACGCTACGCTGTCGGAAAACATGTAAACTACAGATATATATTGTGAACAGTAAGAAACAACCGCAATGCTTGAGAAAGGAATGAAAGTAAACAATTGAGACACTAGGAGTTTGCAGGAGTACAGGCTGGGAGCAATAACATTTTTTGCACTTATTATGGGGTTGGAAATGTTGTAGTGAAGCACTCAAAATCTTATTACACGCGTATTTTCGAATCCACATTTTTGTATAAATTTTACATAAAAAATGTGTATTTGTTGCACAACTAATGTACTCAAAAACTATTAAAAAACTTCTTATTACGACTTTCAAAGCAATGCGAAGTAACAAAGTGCAAAGCACGAATTGGAATGAAGTTTTGTATTGGCTAAGCTAGTTAAAATATAAAAGGAATATCTTCAAAACAGCTTAAGTACATCCTGCTCCATAAACCGATAATGTATTTACATATTATTTTATCAGTGGTATTGACTTACATAAGTGAAGCCAGTATTATTGCAATAATAACACAGATCAATAGTTTGCCAGATAACCAATTAAATTTTAATGGGTGAGTGAAAAAAGGATAAAATTCCACAGAATGGGGAAAGTAAACTGATATAGTCATTTTGTAGTATTTATTATAATTCATCTATTGAGTGTAAGAAAGGAAATATTCCAGTCACATAGCATTGTTAAAACCGGTCTGGAAGTATTCTTTGAATGGAAGAAAGATAACATTCCAGGAATGTTATCTTTCTTCCACACAACGTTGCGCTAGTTGTCCCAGGAATGTTGACTGTCTTCAACACAGTATTGCATGTTATTGTGTCCCTTATACTACGGTCGTTTTCTCTTTTTATGCTTTATGTTGCTCTGTGTCGAGGTAATACGGAATCTTGAGTTGACTGGTATTAGGCAGTATTTCGAGACCGTTAGGTTTCGACACACTTACAACTTTTAATGCGGTCTTAATGCAATGAAACTTGCACTATTTTGTGTATATTGTGCAAAATGTCCTATTCAGAGGAGGAAATTCCAGGACCTAATGACAATGTGCCACTGCCCAACGGAAAAGCATACATTGGAAACTTCCTATCAATCCAAGCAAACGTCACGATTTCTCCAAAGTCACATACTACGTACCTGAAGAATATGGACCATTTTATGAGGAGATTCTTCAGTGGACTACATCAAACACAGCATATAGCGACAATGACGAGTGAACCGGCTCAAAAACAGCCATCGTAAACAAAAAATATGTACACGAGTATCAAATATGTTGTTCACTGCAGTAGTGTTTTCTTAAATACAGTGATATTCAGTGTCTTTGTGATGTAAATATATTTTTCGTTACGTTTTTGGGTATTGTTATGCATTGAGTGGAAAAAAGATAACATTCCGGCACTTTTAACTGTTTATATTTAATTACTTAATATGTCATTTCATTTGGATATACTGCAGAATGACTCTTTACTACTAGCGCTATAATTGTATAATAGTAAAGTTTTAAATCCAACTTATAATTTGTCAGGAAAACAGTTTTTTTTTCTCTAGAAACTAGAGTAAATGGAATATTATCCTTTTCCTTCTCGCCCATTAATTTGCAAATGATGCCGGTGTGTATGTCACTCCAACATGTTGGTGTACACACAATCGTCAGTGCTCGATAACACTGTAGGCTCCCCTACTCGTGATGGTTACGCGGGGCTTCATATCACCAATGACACGCATCGTCTATCATAGTGTCTTTAACCGATGATGCCACTAAATATTGCCTGAGATCAAACTGCGACCAATCGCATACAATTTTAACAAACTACCGCTAATATACTGTCAGTTCTCCCACTTTCAGCTAAAGTAGAAATTAAAAAATTTCAACAAAAAAATGTTGTATTAAAGAAGAAATAAGATTGCAGACTTTTTTAAAAAGGCCTATGGGGGAGGGAAGAGCAAGCCTGGCTTTGATACTTTAAATAATATAGCACAAATACAATAAACAAAAAAACTATAATTTTATATTCGTTATAGTAGAAAACTTATCGTCAAGTGAAATCAGGCTACATCACCAGCATTTTGTTGCGGTTTCTCGGACGTGTCTGTGGTCGGACGGGATCAATTCCAGTTGGACGAGAAGAGGAGCTGGTTGACCGAGTCAGGTTCGTGGGCGCGGGCGGCCTCCGAAGTATAGAGTTCCGCCCCAACCGCAGTAAGCCGGGCGTGTCTTCCTACACTTCATACATTCCTAGGTGGCCGCAGAGATACACATCGCCAGCGAAATTTCCGTCATTGGCTGGCTAGTGCGTTCACATTATGATCGCATCAGAAAATAGTTCCGAGAGTATTTTGTAATTTTTAAAGACAAACATAGTAAGTTCAAATTATTAGGTGCGTTCTTGAATGATCTCGTGATATAATCCATTCACGGTATCTTCGATACTTTTGAAACGAACCTTTGAAAAATCACCCTAGGAGTTACATGTTCAATTGGTTATAAAAAAATTGTATATGGAAAAAGGTTTTGTCTTGCTTTTAGCACTGAAGCACTATATAAATTGGTTGTTTTAAGTTTTAAGTATATTTTTTCAATAAATTATAATAATTTGTTAAAAGTCCGTACGAATTAACAACGGATTTTGAAGGGACATGTTGGTTATAGCTGAAAAGAAATAGTTCGTAGGTTAAATATTAATATGTATAAATTTAATGCCGTAATTGTAAAGTTAATATTGCTAAACTATATATTTACATTTTTACGTAGCACTCATGGGTAAAGATTTCACTGTTATTAATTGAAATTAAATAAATTTCAGTGTCTGTCCAGCGGACTCATACACTCCATCTTGTCTGTTTGGGCACGTTTTTTTCAGAAGTATAACCACGCCATATTGGATATTGGAGACGCTGAATTGTGGTTATAAAACTAATGTAACACATCTTTCTACTTATAAGATAATTCTAGGTTAAGACGTAATTTTAGTATTAGCGTTGTTATTTCCGCAGNACGCCGACCGGCATGAGCCCAGTAAAGTTGGTAACGACGGAGGGAAAGTAGTTACATGGCTTAACGTTGAATTAAACGTGTTTGGTAAATATTTGTGAATACTGAAATTACTTAATTTGCTTTCCGTTTTTTTTAATGCATATAAGTGTAAGAATAAGGAAATCTGGAAAATATTTATTTTTCTAATAATTTCATAGTTATACTTGACCGACGCATAGATAAAGTGATAAGGTCCATGGCAATGCAAATTTTACGTGTGGCAGAAGAATACCACGATGTTCATACACGTAGATCCTAAGCAGGGCTTTCAAAAGTGCTCAGTTTACCGTGAACAGCCTATATCAAGAACTCGTAGGTAGGCAAGGAGCACGGAAGGACTTCGATTCTTATGGGCTGGCCGGATTTGGGGCCACTAACGATTATTTGCTGCCAACCACACAGCATGATCCCTTTCTTCATAATTTACAGACACGTTTATGCTACGTATAACAAGTGCAATCATAGAAAACAGTTTGTAAGAAAACGTTACGAGCGTATTCGAGTGTATTAACAATAAATACTATTTCTAAAAATATTTCTTTTTTCAAAATTGTAAAACAATTTTTTTGTTTTTGTACTTTCCGCAGAACATCGTTATAGATACATAGCCTACTTACGCTACGCTGCTAGAAAACATGTAAAGTACTAATATATATTGTGAACAGTAAGAAACAACCGTAATGCTTGAGAAAGGAATGAAAGTAAACAATTGAGACACTAGGAGTTTGCAGGAGTACAGGCTGGGAGCAATAACATTTTTTGCACTTATTATGGGGTTGGAAATGTTGTAGTGAAGCACTCAAAATCTTATTACACGCGTATTTTCGAATCCACATTTTTGTATAAATTTTACATAAAAAATGTGTATTTGTTGCACAACTAATGTACTCAAAAACTATTAAAAAACTTCTTATTACGACTTTCAAAGCAATGCGAAGTAACAAAGTGCAAAGCACGAATTGGAATGAAGTTTTGTATTGGCTAAGCTAGTTAAAATATAAAAGGAATATCTTCAAAACAGCTTAAGTACATCCTGCTCCATAAACCGATAATGTATTTACATATTATTTTATCAGTGGTATTGACTTACATAAGTGAAGCCAGTATTATTGCAATAATAATACAGATCAATAGTTTGCCAGATAACCAATTAAATTGTAATGGCTGAGTGGAAAAAGGACAACATTCCACAAAATGGGGAAAGTAAACTGAGATAGTCATTTTGTAGTATTTATTATAATCCATCTATTGAGTGTAAGAAAGGAAATATTCCAGTCACGTAGCATTGTTGAAACTGGCCTGGAAGTATTCTTTGAATGGAAGAAAGATAACATTCTAGGAATGTTATCTTTCTTCCACACAACGTTGCGCTAGTTGTCCCAGGAATGTTGACTGTCTTCAACACAGTATTGCATGTTATTGTGACACTTATACTATCGTCGTTTTCTCTTTTTATGCTTTATGTTGCTCTGTGTCGAGGTAATGCGGAATCTCGAGTTGACTGGTATTGTACAGTATTTCGATACCGTTAGGTTTCAACACATTTAAAACTTTTAATGCGGTGTTAATACAATGAAACTTGCACTATTTTGTGTATATTGTGCAAAATGTCCGATCCAGAGGAGAAAATTCCGGGACCTTAAGACTATGTGCCACTGCCCAGCGGAAAAGCATACATTGGGAAACTTCCTATCAATCCAAACAAACGTCACAATTTCTCCAAAGTCACATACTACGTACCTGAAGAATATGGACCATTTTATGAGGAGATTCTTCAGTGGACTACATAAAACACAGCATATAGCGACAATGATGAGTGAAATGGCTCAAAAGCAGCCATCGTAAACAAAAACTATGTGCACGAGTATCAAATATGTTGTTCACTGCAGTAGTGTTTTCTTAAATACAGTGATATTCAGTGTATTTGTGACGTAAATATATTTTTCGTTACGTTTTTGGGTATTGTTGTGCATTGAGTGGAAAAAAGATAACATTCCGGCACTTTTAACTGTTTATATTTAATTACTTAATTTGTCATTTCATTTGGATATACTGCATAATGACTCTTTACTACTAGCGATATAATTGTATAATAGTAAAGTTTTAAATCCAACTTATAATTTGTCAGGAAAACAGTTTTTTTTTCTCTAGAAACTAGAGTAAATGGAATATTATCCTTTTCCTTCTCGCCTATTAATTTGCAAATGATGCCGGTGTGTATGTCACTCCAACATGTTGGTGTACACACAATCGTCAGTGCTCGATAACACTGTAGGCTCCCCTACTCGTGATGGTTACGCAGGGCTTCATATCACCAATGACACGCATCGTCTATCATAGTGTGTCTAACCGATTATGCCACTAAATATTGCCTCAGATCAAACTGCGACCAATCGCATACAATTTTAACAAACTACCGCTAATATACTGTCAGTTCTCCCACTTTCAGCTAAAGTAGAAATTAAAAAATTTCAAAAAAAAAATGTTGCATTAAAGAAGAAATAAGATTGCAGACTTTTTTAAAAAGGCCTATGGGGGAGGGAAGAGCAAGCCTGGCTTTGATACTTTAAATAATATAGCACAAATACAATAAACAAAAAAACTATAATTTTATATTCGTTATAGTAGAAAACTTATCGTCAAGTGAAATCACGCTACATCACCAGCATTTTGTTGCGGTTTCTCGGACGTGTCTGTGGTCGGACGGGATCAATTCCAGTTGGACGAGAAGAGGAGCTGGTTGACCGAGTCAGGTTCGTGGGCGCGGGCGGCCTCCGAAGTATAGAGTTTCGCCCCAACCGCAGTAAGCCGGGCGTGTCTTCCTACACTTCATACATTCCAAGGTGGCCGCAGAGATATGCATTGCCAGCGAAATTTCCGTCATTGGCTGGCTAGTGCGTTCACGTTATGATCGCGTCAGAAAATAGTTCCGAGAGTATTTTGTAATTTTCAAAGACAAACATAGTAAGTTAAAATTATTAGGTGCGTTCTTGAATGATCTCGTGATACTAATAATCTATATACGTATTCAGGAGTACATGTGTTTGCAGGTTGGAAATATTTTTATTTGTCAGTTTTTTTCGGGGTAAAAATATCACCAAGTGTCAAGTGTGCAAGACGACGGACGCGGCAAGTCGGGTTGAATTGTCACCACGCGTCGAAGAACATAGAAGCAGTCGGAAAATAGTAACAATTTATACAATTATTGGCTAGCTTACAAATACGCAATTAAAAATACATATAATTTGAAAGCAACGTGGGAAGCTGACTGCCCCACGGACAGACGGAGTGATACAGGGGTNAAAATGCGTGGCATCAGTTGGTTGTATGTACGAGGGTTATTCGGAAAGTAAGGTCCGAATCGCCCTAGCTAATCGAATGTCGCGTGAACGTTATAACCCGCATGAGCACCGACTCCCAGCATGCCTTGCTCGTCAAACGACGCCATTTGCATTGGTATTGTTACAGTGTGCTGTTTACAGTGTCAGTTCAAAATGTTTAACAATTTATCAGCCCGCCGACTGTGAAATACGGTCAGTGATTCTGTTTTTGACAGCAAGGAACATTTCAGCAGCGGAAGTTCGTCGACAGATATGGCCCCAATGCGATGAGTGACAGTAAAGTGCGTAAGTGGGTGGTAGATTTCAATGACGGACGGGAAAATGTCCATGATGAACCGCGATCAGGCCGACCATCAGTGATCACAGAACATTTGGTCAAAGCCGTGGACGAAAAGATTCGTGAAGACCGGCGATTCACAATTTCAACTTTAGCATTGCAATTACCGAATGTGGGTAGAACAACTTTGCACAAAATTGTCTCTGGAAATTTGCAATATCACAAATTGTCCGCACGTTGGGTTCCCAGGCTGCTAGATGAGGAACACCAAATGAAAATAATGGCTTGTGCTCTTGATTTTTTGGACCGATATCATAAGGAAGGTGATAATTTTTTTAGAGAAGATTGTCACAGGGGACGAGACGTGGGTCTCTCACATGACCCCAGAGTCTAAACGTCAGTAAATGGAATGACATGACCCGACATCACCAGTCAAAGTCAAGGCCAAGCGGACAATCTCAACACGCAAGGTTATGGCAACCGTGTTTTGGGATAGACATGGAGTCTTATTAGTCGAATTTATGCAGCAAGGGACAACAATCAATGCAGCCGCTTACTGCGCTACCCTGTCTAAACTTCGATGTGCAATACGAAATAAGCGACGTGGCCTTCTGACGTCTGGAGTTTTGTTGCTGCATGACAATGTCAGACCCCATTCTGCCATTCGCACCCAAAATCTGATCAGATTTTTTGGATGGGAACATATTGACCACCCACCGTACAGTCCAGACGTGGCGCCGAGCGATTTTCACTTGTTCCGCTACCTATAGGCAAAAGCCTTTACGTAGGCAAGCGCTTCGCCACAGACGACGAGGTGAAAGAAGCAGTTGCAGACTGGTTATCCTCACAGGTGGCAGACGTCTATGACTTAGGCATACAAAAGCTTGTAGAACGTCATGACAAATGTTTATTAAATAAAACATGATTTTTGAAAAAATCTGTGATAAGAAATCGAACCTTACTTTCTGAATAACCCTCGTACAATCCATTCATGAGTACTTCCAAATTTTATACAGTTCTGCTGAAGTTCTCTTGTGTGGCTATTGCTCTGCCTCGTGCGTACAAAGCTTAACTAACTCTAGAAAATTACACCAAATGGGCCCCAATCCACCGCATTCATGTGCACACATTTTGATAATATTTTGCACAAGAATTATATCTTATTGAGCATTACCAACACAATTATTTTTTCACTTGTTTCTATTCATATTAATTAATTTAAAATGAAACATTAANCTTATTGAGCATTACCAACACAATTATTTTTTCACTTGTTTCTATTCATATTAATTAATTTAAAATGAAACATTAAAATTTATAGATAAGACTTGAATAATAGGACAATTTAGTAAAGGTTAAGATACATAATATAAAATGCGTGTAATGCACTGACATATTTAGGAAACAACCAGACATGTAATACACAGGATGATTTTAAAGCGTGAATATCCCGCGAATATATTATACAACACTTGCGAGCACGGACCGAAGAAGACGTCTTCGCCTGCGACAGATGGCGACTCCGTGTCTGCTACTTGTGCCACTGCTGCGCGCAGCGCCCGGGTCGTCCCCCATTGTTTCCACCTTTCTCCCGAGAGCGCCGAGCGCCTCTCGTCTGACGTTTCCGCAACACATGCGACACACGCCCCGCCCACGCCGTGACTCAAAACATTTGTACGTACTTTGAGAGCGGCTGTTGCGACACACGCCGAGGGGATTCGTGGGGAGTCACGGCAAACCGCGGGATTAACCCCGTCGCAACTCGAGCGCAGGGCAGAGCAACCCCGGCTGATCGCTGCGTCACCGCGCCATTGTTCTTCCCGGACGGAGCGATCCTCCGCATGCGTGTGTCACGTCGACTGGAAGTGATCCTCCTCGGGCATTAGCCGCGGAAACAATACGCACTCTCGGCGTCTCCGGCCAGAGGGGGCCCGGGCGGTGTGTCCCCAGGGGTGGGGAAACTGCCTGCTGGGACGCGAGCGTCCTCTGCAGGTGTCGTCCCATCGACGTTACCTAATACAACGAAATTAAGCTCTTGTAAATACAGTCCTTGCTATTCCGCATCGTGTTCGGCCAGCAGACNGAGGGGGCCCGGGCGGTGTGTCCCCAGGGGTGGGGAAACTGCCTGCTGGGACGCGAGCGTCCTCTGCAGGTGTCGTCCCATCGACGTTACCTAATACAACGAAATTAAGCTCTTGTAAATACAGTCCTTGCTATTCCGCATCGTGTTCGGCCAGCAGACTACACTTCTCACGCCTATTCGTCTTCGAGCGAGTGAGTGGAGAGATTTGGGCGGCTCTTAACAACGAGGTCTTGAGAGCCGATGAGGATGAAGCGAGGTGAGTGTAGGGCAGCGCCGGAATGAAAGGGAGGAGAAAACTGGAGATCCCCAAGAAAACCCGCCGACCAGCGACATCGTCCGTCTGAGCAGATAAGTACGCAGAGACGAAATTATGTGCAAGTGTTTTTAACGTGGGCATACCCATTATCTGATTGTCTGCCCGAAGATCTGGAAACGGACTTCGTATCTAATTGGATACTACATGCTGCTACGAAAGGTTCCAATATGTTGCTGGCCAGCGACGCAATTTTCCTGGCTCATATGCGTCTGCAGCTCACAGTTTAAGCGGCTGTTTCACCTCTGTTACCTTACCTACTCTGTGGCTGCGTATACAGTATCTTAACGAAGTACCCACTGAAATACTCCTGGTAAAGTTTGCAGTGAAACCGTGAAAGTCGTTCCACGTATTAACGTCGAATACAAGGTGCTATGTTTAGATGTGTTGGCACTGCAATTACACAGTTTATTTTCTGTTTGTTGTTTGCACTTAAAAATAAGAATAGACCTGCCACCTTCATATTTACGTTCGTATTTACACTCGATTGGAGCATACATAAAGTGAGAGGGTTCACGGTAATACTAATTTTACGTATGGCGGGAGAATACCTAAAGCGAAGAAAAATTAGAACTTGAGCAGCAGGACTTTCAAAAGTGCTCAATTTACAGCGAACGGCTTATACACAGAAATAAGCTGTTATAAATCGCAACCCTGCTGTATGATGTTACGTCTGAATCGCAGATTACACTTCTCTAGCCCTGTTCGTGTTTGAATTTTCCTTATTTGACCTGGCAATACGAAATAAGACCACTTTAAAGATAAAAGTTTACCTAGACCCACATTATTATAGGACGTGTCAAATTAGTGATATCCGATCACAAGTAAAAGAGACGTCGAGTCCTGGTGCCAAAAATAAAGCGAAATAATTTTGTCACCAATTGCAGAAAAAGGTGCACTCACGCAGTTCCCCTGACGCATTTTCTACTCTTTTTGTTTGCTTGCACATTTCACTATACGGTAGGAAAACAAAAACACAAAGTGGCATTCGCAGGTTTAATTCCCTGGATTCAGTCCCACGTAATAAACCACGCGAAATTGCGTGCTGACTCCAGTATTGTCAGACGAGCACTAGTCAATCTAATTGTAGAGTAGGCCACTTTTATGTAAGGGAAATAAAGCGAAATATCGATAACAGAGATGCCGACTCAAATGGAAGAGTTGTTTGTTTAACCAAACAAAAATTAGTTTCAAAAATGCCGCCATAATTGAAACGGCTATTTCATTAGCAAAACTTAATTTGACGTGTTTTGTTGTTGGATTCAGACGATTTATTAAATTTTAATTTCATTGGCACAAAATAATTTGTTTTGTTTTTAACAATATTTTGTTTTGTCGACAAATCAATTGCATCAACTGTTGTTAATCTGTTTGGCCATCAAGCCTTTTGTAGAAGCAAACAACACTTTGTTACGAGTTGTGGTCAGGCCCTTAGCTGAGAGGTCTGCCTGATCACACCTTCACTTATTTATCCTCCAGGACACGGGCCGTGATAGCTGAAATTAGTTATTAAATCGCAAACCACAGAAATCCCCCTCCACCGGCCAGTAAACGGGGACGACGCAGCCTATATAGGGCAGTGTAGTCCCTGGGTGGTGTCTTTTGTCGCTGGGCCATTGGAACGAGAAGACCACTGAAGATGGGTGTGTCCGGCCGTCGACTTGCGCCATCTTAATCAGCCTCCGGAATCATGGGCAAGGTGGGGACTCTCCAATTAGGCTTTACTCAGAACGTGGCTGGTTAAATCTATATAAAATAATATTTAATATTTCAGTATATTTGTATAGCTCCTCCCGTTCATATTCAATCATATTTATATTGAAATAATATTGTACAACCTTAATGTTAAATAAACCTCTTTTATATAGTGTTCATTACATAACTCTTATCAATAACTTNTTTTCAGTACATAACTCTTATCAATAACTTGTTACGCATATATATCCCGTTAAGGATAAATATCAACAAAATGCCAAATTCATAACAACTTGCATTGTACATGGCGTATTTGTAATAGCGTAAATAACTTACTTGTTTCCCTGTATTCGTGGTTTTAAATGTAAAAATAATGTTATGACACATACTTGCACCCACAAAACCTTAATAAAATAAACACTCAGATATACTTTGAATTTCTGGCAACAAAATGTATTCATTACTTGTTATTAAGACAATCAACACTGGGCATTATGCTTCAGTTACAAAACTCGCAAATGAGTTCGGCTGTTGGCGTGCTTATAACCGATTTGTACCGTTCCAAACAAAATGGTTTAAAGGTCGAAGAGCGAAGGTTTCAGTAAATAAAATCGTACTTCGCGTTGACTTATGGTAATAGCAAGCTGTCCCAGAACTTAACGCACCAATTAACACACGGAAGCAACGAGTATTGACATTATACAGTTTTCCTAACTGTATCGCAGTTTGGCGACTCTTTGCAAGTGTCACCCGTTAACTCGGGCAAATCCACCTACTTCCTTATATGGAACACTGCTTTATAATCAGTCGCCAAGATTGCAGCCCGCTCCAACCTATTAATTTACTAGCTACGGTCAACTGTAATCACCGTGATTACACATAATTACTTCAGATTACAGGAATCTTGTGGCCCTCAGTGCGTCCAGCTTTAATAATTAATATCGTGGCTTTAAAGTGCTATGTTTGCCATTAACAATTACAGAACGTGCAAATAAATCATGCAACGGCTAAAGAGACCTTTTTACAGGTAATAAATTTTATAGCAAATACCATACAAATCGTAATGTTGAAATAGCGCAGTACGTTAATGATCTCGGATCGCCGAGATGAGTTGGCTATAAGATACATCAATATAATTTGAAATGAGTTCTGGTCTATAAAACCACCATACCGTGATAGCGAAAACGAAAAAACTTGCATTTTTACGATTTCGTATTCCGTATAGCACTCTATATATTAAAAATAGACTTAAAATTAGATTATTTAGGTCCCTTAGCTCTTGTGGATAAACGTTACACTATCACACCAACGTCATCTACAATTTTATCCCTATTTAATATGTCAAAAAATAAATCTTGCCGTAAATGGCACTCCCTGCACAGCTACACGTAATTTGCACGTGGCGGTTATAAAGACGCAAGTGCAGTTGAAATACGTGGAAATAACAACTTTATTGGCCGTTCTAGGGCACACTAACACACCCCGTATACAGCGTAATCCAGAATACCCTAGGAACGGACTGAGAACGGTTATGGGAATTGCTGAGGACTTGAAACTAGTCAGTTAAAGTTCATGAACGCATTCACAATTCACAATTAGTGGTTTTTAGACGCGACGGGTCTAAGGAACAGGGCATATTTACAAAGAGGAACGTCCTGATTTAAATTCAGAATCACCGTAAAGTTTAAAAGAATTTAATTTTTTTTTTTTTTAGGTACCTTGAGTTACCCCGGACCGTGACAATACCTTGGTTGGAGAACGCTAAACATTCAGGAACGGGGAAGGAATCAACCAGGGCACGTATTAAGGAGCCATTCCAGCATTCTCCTGGAGTGATTCCCAAAAAAAACCAGGGAAGCTGAATCGGGAATTGAACCCGGATCCTCCCGAATGCGATTCCATGGTTTTTGCCACTACGCCACCTTCCTCAGTGTTCATTTGTGCGTGGTAATCACTTGAAATGAGTTATTTTATCTTAGCACAGTAAACAGTTATACTAATTTATTTTTAAACCTACAAAGACAAGTTTCAAAGTTTCGATCTCTCATTCGCATGTAAAGTTACCGTCATGATCAGGCTCTGCATTAAAACATTTTAAACAAAATTATCTTTACTAGCTGGAAAAATGTTGCTCTAATTTTTGTAGAATAAAATTGGTGTGTCAACAAGCAAAACAAGGTGGGAACGACAATTCCGGTCATTTACATCTGCGGTGACAAAACTACCGACTTGTCTCTATGTCTCAGCGGACCCTTAGGTATTCATTATCCTCCGGAATGAAAACAAGAGGATGCATGTATAGCGAAGTTGCCAGAAATATATTATTCTATTAAGATGCGATTACTAGGATTACAGACTTCAAGAATCGCATAGTCGTAGCTGTCACTACCCCAAATGTAACAAACNATAGTCGTAGCTGTCACTACCCCAAATGTAACAAACTGTACTCGGAGATTAGTTGACCGCAATTATAGCAATTTTCGTGTTGACCGCAAATGTAGCTGACAGCAAATGTCGTGCACCTAACTACCTCTCTGTAAATAACGAATTCTTTAAAATGCTGTCGTCGCAAATATTCAATGTTATTTAATATTTCATTATGTAATTATTTTTTGTATAATACCTTGTTATCAAATCATGTATGATTTCATTCATTTATGTTATACCATGAAAACAAAATTTCCACTAATCTTTAACAAAAAAAAAACCTTTCTAATTATTTTACCATGGTGCAAAGTAAATAAATGCAAACTAATACTGTACATCATAATGTAGTAGACGGACTAAGTTTCCACTAATATCCGAAAGTGACATTCACAAACAGTTTTTTCCTGTTAACACCAGAATCACGCCCCATTGAACCAAGATCGAGATATACGATACGAACTCGACCAATAGCACTAGTGTAAAGCTTTTATCCTGGAACTCTTCATCTGATTGGAGAATGTGCTGGAACAAATATCACGCGGCTACAGTCGTAGGGCAGTTGTTCGTGCAAATGGGCGATTTACAGGGACTTGCGACGCCGTATTCAAGATCTGTCCTCCCGAAATCTTGCTAAAGCTCGGTTCGCGATGAAAAAGTGTGCATGGCGAACGTGTACGTATCGAAATGAAAGTAGGTGTTGTTTGTTGCACGGTTCGTGGCCATTTTGTGTACATAAACAGCATTGACGTACATGATGATCATTAATCGTGACAAAAAGGATACCTTCTTTCATTTCGATACGTAAACGTTTCATTGTGCAGACGTTTTTCATAGTGAACAGAGCGCTTAAGCCTACAAACAATGTAGCAGCTACAGCCCAGGCAGAAAATACACTTCCTGCAAGGTTACAGGTCAGTGGCAGTTCCATCCAAACTTTCCTAACTATACGCTATATATATATATATACATACACACACCCACCCACGCACAAGGTGTTTTTGAATAACATATCGAAATTCAAACCACAGCATCTATGGACCAATANCACACACACCCACCCACGCACAAGGTGTTTTTGAATAACATATCGAAATTCAAACCACAGCATCTATGGACCAATATAACCAACAAATCCTAGAGACAAAATTTTTTGGAAGGTCATCTAGTATTTAATCATTTAAATTGAAGTTAGCAAAACAGTGCCGGGAGTCCGTAACTTCACATACCTACGTGCAACAGGTCGCATATCACGAAGGCGAACGGAACTGGCGCATCATTTGGCGATCGCCTGTACATAGGCCGCCACGATAACCCTACTTCGCCAATACTGCTGTGTGTCTGTTGTTGGAAAAAAAANGCGATCGCCTGTACATAGGCCGCCACGATAACCCTACTTCGCCAATACTGCTGTGTGTCTGTTGTTGGAAAAAAAAATGCAATCACTTCTGGCAGCCTGTACTAGTAAATTGCTAGTCCCACTTTTATGGTGTTCTGTGTGCAGNGAAAAAAAATGCAATCACTTCTGGCAGCCTGTACTAGTAAATTGCTAGTCCCACTTTTATGGTGTTCTGTGTGCAGGCACTCTCCGCATGGTGCGCCAGTTCCGTTCGCATTCGTGATATGCAACTTGTTGTGCACTTAGGTGCGTAAACCTCCTACGGCCCTGCGTTGTTTTGCCTAACTGCACCTTAAATTAAAAATTACTGGATGACCGCCCCAAACATTTGGATACTAAGATTTATTGTTTCTATTAGCCAATACATACTGTGGTTTTAATTTAGACATGCTCGCGTGGACTACAAAATTATTGTTTAGGTTTTTTTAAATAAAGTTGACTTTTACTTAGTGTTAATCTTCTGTACTCTATACACATTATAAAACTTTACGTCTCGGTGAATAAAATGGTAAAAACACNTTACTTAGTGTTAATCTTCTGTACTCTATACACATTATAAAACTTTACGTCTCGGTGAATAAAATGGTAAAAACACATATTAGTATTTCTCTGTTATATACAAATATATGCTACCAGGGAGTTTTTTTAGGTCTCTTTAATCTACATAATTCTTTACTACATGATATTGTTCCATCTTTAACGGTTTAGACAGCGTATTGCAAGAGAGCGTGCTGGCGGCAAACTTTTTTTCCGACTTGATTCACTATTATCGTTTGTAAATTTTCTGAGAGATGTTCTCGCGATAAAAAGTAGCAAATATCAACTTTCAGCCCTCCAACTATTTCTGTGCAAGAAATTACGTCGATCTGATGCTCGGTTCCGACGTTGCATCGTTATTCCGTTTGTGTACTTTTTCATTTTACAATATGAATTTCCCCGAGGGAATGAGATACTTNTTACTTAGTGTTAATCTTCTGTACTCTATACACATTATAAAACTTTACGTCTCGGTGAATAAAATGGTAAAAACACTTATTAGTATTTCTCTGTTATATACAAATATATGCTACCAGGGAGTTTTTTTAGGTCTCTTTAATCTACATAATTCTTTACTACATGATATTGTTCCATCTTTAACGGTTTAGACAGCAAGAGAGCGTGCTGGCGGCAAACTTTTTTTCCGACTTGATTCACTATTATCGTTTGTAAATTTTCTGAGAGATGTTCTCGCGATAAAAAGTAGCAAATATCAACTTTCAGCCCTCCAACTATTTCTGTGCAAGAAATTACGTCGATCTGATGCTCGGTTGCGACGTTGCATCGTTATTCCGTTTGTGTACTTTTTCATTTTACAATATGAATTTCCCCGAGGGAATGAGATACTTTCTCGGGATAAAAAGTAGCCTATGTCACTTCCCGGCCCTCCAACTATCTCTGTACAAAATATCATCACGTCGACCCATTGCTCCGTTGCGACATGAAAGAAGGACAGACAAACAAACAAACAAACACACTTTCGCATTTATAATATTAGTTAGGACACACACACACACACACATATATATACACACACACAAACTTGTGGATTTAGTGACTTCTGCTGACGTACAGGATTTCGTCATTTTGTAGCCTGCTTAAAATCGAAATCGGAAGCAGTTTCCCCTACATTCTTGCTGACTTCCCCGCTTCACCGTAACAGCGGCTAAAGCAGAATTTATTGGAGAGGAAACCAGGAGTTTCATGACTGACATCGATACAGCAAGCTAATCTGCAAGAAAATGACACATGAAGAAACTTTCGCATTTCGGGAAGGGGAAGTAGCGCCAAAATCACATTACTTTTACTGTCAACGTCAGAGGTTTCCCGGAAGTTTTCTGTTAGATCAATAGTTTTTTCTCTCTAATTTGCTAGGAAAGGTTGTAGGAGGCACAAAAATATAAAGACTTCCAGTGATGTAATCTCACAAACGAACATATATCAGCCCAGCAATTTACTTAGTATTCGTGGAAACTACTGGGTACCAAAATGAGACAAAGAAAACTTAATATTCCAACCTAAGTAAGGAAAGAGGNAAGTATTCGTGGAAACTACTGGGTACCAAAATGAGACAAAGAAAACTTAATATTCCAACCTAAGTAAGGAAAGAGGTATGAACATGGGTGAGCTAAGTAGTTGGTGTCAGGAAAAGACCGAAAAACGAAACTTTAAGTTAAAAGTAGAGTCGCTTTCGCAGTGCATTCAACTGTACAACATGCAGGATTCAACAAGTAGTAAACACACTACTAAAATTATCAGAAAATTACGATTAGTGCCTGTCGATTTATGTTGCGTATGAAAGAAGAATGTTTATCTTTTGTAACACTGTAATACTATTTTTCGCTGGAATTTACTTACTGAAATGTTTTAAGTAAATCAATTAATGACACGTTATTATGACCAAAATTTAAGCCTATTTCCATTGTAATTGCTTTAGAAAGTACACTATTTGAGAAAACTTTTGTGAAGTAGGACAACCATAATAATTCGTATGGTGCAAAAAATATTGGTACTAATATTAACAGTTTTTTTTTNCTTTTGTGAAGTAGGACAACCATAATAATTCGTATGGTGCAAAAAATATTGGTACTAATATTAACAGTTTTTTTTTCAATAATAAATGTTATGCCCATTCGATTTACTTATAAAATTTACAACTTCCGTGACAGTACTTAGTNGTTTTTTTTTCAATAATAAATGTTATGCCCATTCGATTTACTTATAAAATTTACAACTTCCGTGACAGTACTTAGTTGCACGGGAGGTCAGCCCACGAATGGTAAACGTGTGGTACAGCCCATTCATTTTTACTTTCAACTTTCTGAATCCCTGCTAAAGTTATATTTCCGGGATATTCCTACGCCTCATGCAAAACTAAGACCAGAAAATGACACACAAAAGTCAACGCACCGCATTTGTGCGCACTTTGTTTATTAAAATATTGCATGAGAACTGTTTCTTACTAGTCATCACCACCANTTCAACTTTCTGAATCCCTGCTAAAGTTATATTTCCGGGATATTCCTACGCCTCATGCAAAACTAAGACCAGAAAATGACACACAAAAGTCAACGCACCGCATTTGTGCGCACTTTGTTTATTAAAATATTGCATGAGAACTGTTTCTTACTAGTCATCACCACCAACATGTTTTTTTCTCTCTTTTTTTATTCATGTGAATTATAAAGGAAATATTACAATTTATAGATAAAATATACGCGAAGTTCAATTTAACCAAAAATAAAATATATTTTTACATTATATGAAAAGAAGTATAAAATGCTTATCATAAACGACATATTTAGGAAACAAGCAAACACATCATACATGGGGTGATTTTTCAAAGATTAGGTTCAAAATGTGTGAAGACACTGTGAACAGACTATATATGCAACGAGACAAGGAGGGCATGAAGGGTTCGGAAGGGGGGTGGGAGTGAGCGACGGCAGGGGGAAGATCGTGGACACCCCTGCACGCACGGTCGCTGTTCCGAATGTGGCGGCGGGGCGGCGTGGCATTGTCTCCG
>NQII01001766.1:223164-236711 GCA_002778355.1 Clitarchus hookeri | reverse complement strand
TTTATAGCTTAAAGAACACCAAACATTGTCGTTTAGTTATTGTAACAGGTTAATAATAAAGTATATACCTCCACTACCATGATCCATATTGAAATTTTTTCTTAATTCACTGTATCACTCACTTACACGTGGTTCAAAATGAAGTTTTTCAAAAGCCGAGAACTGAGCAACGTGCAAAGTAAACAAAGGCGAGATGCCGACTGACGTTGTGAATCAAACGCGCAGCATGGCATGTCAAAATGGCTGCCGTTTGACGCGCCATCTATGTACTTTTACCTGAAATCATTACTATTGTTAGATTGCGTATTCGAAAAATCGAGGTTTTGACCAACTTTTAGTATCAAATACCCCTATGTGCGTCGAGGCGTCTACCGACACAGCTTACTTCTCGCTTTACTGTCCCGAGATGAAGTAATCAGACGTGCCGTGTTCTTGTCTGCAGAGACATGCATTCGTCGCACACGTTTATTTAGCAAAATGTGTTTGGACTATAACTGGCCGAGTGCAGTTGGCCAGTGCGTTAAACGTTACTGTAGTAGCAGTTGTGGTAGCGGGGGATGGGGGTGGAACAGTAGTACTGGAAGCAGCAGTGGTAGCAGGAAGCAGTTAGTTGTTATAGTGGCAGTAATAACAGTAGTATTGGTACAAGTAGCAGTGGCATCATTACAAGTAGCGTTAGTATTGATCTTAAACTTTCTCACAGATGCTGGCGGAGTAAATTGACGGGCGCCGCCTACCTGTCGCTTGAACTGCATTGCAGTGTTCGAAATCCGCGGCCGGCCCGAGCCGTCGTAGTGCGCGGGCTACTATATGAAACAAAAATGCATTTATATTTTTACTGAAAGGTCCGTTCCGAGCCGAGCCGGTCCGAGCGGAACAAGTGCGCGCCCCGCTTTGCTCTCGTATTCTAGTAAACAAAAGTCAGCCACTAATCGGCCCGCCTAAAACCCGAGTACTGGATCCGCGTGCGCTGTAAGATGGACTGGAGTCACACCGAGCGGACACTCCCAGTCACAGAATACTCAATTACGCACAAGCGNAAGGTCCGTTTCGAGCCGAGCCGATCCGAGCGGAACAAGTGCGCGCCCTGCGTTGCTCTCACATTCTAGTAAACAAAAGTCAGCCGCCGATCGGCCCGCCTAAAACCCGAGTACTGGATCCGTGTGTGCTGTAAGATGGACTGGAGTCACGCCGAGCGGACACTCCCAGTCACAGAATACTCAATTACGCACAAGCGAATGTGCCGTGCGTTACCCGAATTCCGACAGCACGCCCCAAACAAAACTGCCACGCGCCCTGGCAGGATGGCGCCGTGTCACCCAGTCAGCTAGAAACGAACCTGCCGAACGCCAGATGAACCAATGGGAAACCGCACATAGTGCCCGTAGAGCCAATCTGACACGAGGCACGTAAACGCCCAGCCAATCAGCGAATGAGATAATCTAGGACTTACCTTGAGGTCATTCTTGCGCCATGCCACTTCTGTTTACGTGCCTATTCTCCTCCTATTCCGTGAACGGTGTTTTATCATTCAGTGCAACCAAACGAACATAATATTATGGATGAATCACAGTCGCAGAACAAATATAATATTTTTTGGACGGCCAACATCGTAAACGGCAACGCATGATGGTCTGCTTCGTCGTATGTGTTATATTCTGCGCTAGATTGGCTTTGTCCACTTCAACACGTGACCACCAGTTGTACAATTTCCCCTTATACTCTATCCCTTCCAAGGCGGTAGATTGTATTACTCCGCCTATCTGCGCTCTTGTGTGGTACTAGTTGTGTTGCCAGCATCCAGCGCACGAGTTATGTCATAATCACCCCCTCTTCGTTTTGATATTATAAAAGTAAAAATTTTTTTAAATTCATATTTGTCATATAGGGGAATCTTTACAGTAAACACAAAACATGACTATATTTACCATCGCTCTTTTCTGTCCGCTTTTGTAAAGATCTTCCCCCTCCCCTTTATATTTTTCGATACATGTTCCGCCATCTTGCACAACACTGGTTACTTCATACGTTTTTCCTCCGAAACAAAACAATTAAGATTTCCAAATTCCAAACGATATACACGTTTGTATGAGCGCGGATAATACCGTAGGGCATCTAACGACGCAAATAATAAATTCAGTTACAACGATTTGACATTAAAAATCAAATAATGGCGCCGGAACTATTTTTTGCCCCAATCACACTGTGAACCGCCCAACCAGCCAATGACTTTAAATTGTCACTGGCAATGTATATCTCCGTTGCCTTCTTGGAACAGACGAAGTATAGCTATAAATTTTTTAACTACACAATAGTTAAATAGCGTGTTTTCAAAACGAGTAGTAACGTTTTATTTCCTCAAAACAACTTAAACGCACTTAGCAGCTACACAAGAGAGCTTAAGTTTTTTGCCCCCGTCAAATTACACGTTCAGAAGATGATTACCTCAGCACACACTGACCGAATGCGTTTGCTCGTAAATGCAGGTTGCCCGCCGCGCTCAGGCCGTCATTAGTAGCTGAGCGTGGTAAAAACTCGGACTGTTAGAACACGTCTTTCTTACGTAATGGTCACTTACAACTTACAACCTATACGAATACCAACCGAATTAATTCACTCAGCGATTTGAAGCCGGATATGTTAATGAGTTAATACAACATCCTCATGAGAAAATTAAGCCTTACAGATGCCGAAAGATAGCCGCATTGAGAAACGTTCATTTCTAACCCAATCTTAAAAAAATTGTCCAAATAAAAAAATTGGTCAAAATAAAATAATGTTTGGTTTTACGATGTCTGGTAGAGCGTCAAAACAGTGCCAGGCCACGTTTGAATCGGGTCGATGCAGCGGTAAAGATACGATATTTTATAACCCTGGCAGAGCCCTTTTAAAGCCACACAGTCCGATTTCAGGTTCGTACATTAACGCGTTTAAAGATTTTTTCCTGCCACGAGAAGTAGTTGTGCGAATTAGATTATGCCAGTTTCTCTGAGATGGCACATTGAATTAAAAACATCCAAGATGGGAAAATCAAGATTCCACAAGAGATACTGANCATCCAAGATGGGAAAATCAAGATTCCACAAGAGATACTGAAAACATATTTTAGGCCATAAATGGAGCGATGATGTGAAAATTCTTGGTGATTTGAACACCTGATATTTTTAAAACCTTTGTGGTTTCTATTATTACCTGGAGGCGGGAACAAATCACAGTTCTCAAGATAGTCATGAACGTGTTTCTTTGCACTGTCTCAACATTTTTTACTGTCTCATTTTTAGTTAAACTAGTTTTATTATTTTTGTCGTTACTTGTTTGACAGGATAAAGTTTCCTAATACTTTTATGTGCTAATTCTTTTCAGAATTATATTTTTTGTTTTTATTTACATTGGTACTGTTTTTCGTGTATATTTGGCACAAACTTTGTCATCTTGTTAATGTTTATATTATAATATATATATATTTTTTAACAAGTAGGGTTTTTTGTATTCAGATCTGCCTGTTAAGTATTGTATTTTTTAAGACGTGTATGTTGTCTCGTTTACATTAATAAATAGGTGCCTAGAAAATAGTTGATCTTTTTGTACTGCATGCCGTAATTCACTTCTTAATTTTATTTTATATTTTTAACAGTTAAAACCAAAGCATTTATAAGATTCCGGAATTTGACATGAAATAAATACAAGATCTTGGTATGAATTACATCACGGAAAGGCCATATTCTAGACTAATTTGCACTGAAGCTTACATTGCAAATGGCGAAGTTAATGTTTTACTCGCATAAATACTGTCTCTATTAGAAGCTACTTTAGGTACATAAATCCATCGTGAAGAGAACCACTGAAGAGATCGAACCTTCTAGCACCACAGGACGACGACCCGGCCACGAGTATAATTCAAATGGCATCCTCGTTCAAACCCCGAGTCTAGGAATTCTTGGTTCCTGGTATTGGCGAGGAGTTGCGTGTTAAGTATGCAAACAAAGTACAGGCAGGTGCTTAGTAGACGGCTATCTGGTCCTCCCTTGCAGTTCCCTACCCACAGATCGCAGTCACAAGATATCTCAGCGACTCCAACACTAACGATGAACCAGCCCAACATCTTAACACCTTTGCACAATAATCTATTGACTTNGATATCTCAGCGACTCCAACACTAACGATGAACCAGCCCAACATCTTAACACCTTTGCACAATAATCTATTGACTTTAAAGTTCCGTTCCTTTGACAGAATCACCGATACACGATACAAACTCAGTCAAAGTTCAGAAAATTGAAAATCAGTTTTGTAATCTTTGTAAAAACGTATATCTTGTTATGTAAATCATTATGTATCACCCAGGTGTGTATTTTATGCAGTTGTGTTTCATATGTATCAATTCCTGTGTTTCCTCTTAACAGAACATTCGTTTACCACTTTTTGTATGTACGCCAGTTTGATTCAATACAACGAAAAAAGCATCGCTTTGCAGTAAACAAACATTCATACACATAACTTCTGGTGAATTCTCAACAAAATAGCTGCTTTACTTCGAATTTAAGAGTGCGCGACTTTAACTTTGGCAGTGCCATAATAAGATCCACAGGAAACCTGTCGAGAAGCAAACGTAAGGTCAATACTTAAAGTCAAATGCTTAAGTTTTAAGTTGTGCAACGACATTTTCTGGCTTATTTACAGCTATCTGTACGCCGCGCCGGTGACGGTTTATCAGTGTCACTACAACCATAGAGGAAGTATGAGGCATATTACGCATGCCAGTTGTGTAGTAACCAATCTCCGTGTTTGAACACTGTACTGTTATTTTTTTCCCAACGGCATGAACTGTTGAAACAATGTTAACAAAGTTTGATGTCACGTCTGTTTCTTGTTATACGTCCCACATGGACGTATAATTAGCAGTTCTGATCTTTATAGCACATTACGATATTATCGCCGTTTCTGCGCTGCTGGCCTGCTGGTAAGCATCTGCAACGTCTTAGTAATNCTTATAGCACATTACGATATTATCGCCGTTTCTGCGCTGCTGGCCTGCTGGTAAGCATCTGCAACGTCTTAGTAATTCGGTTTCCCATGCAATGCGCTATATGCACGAGGAAATTGTTCCGATCACTTGCTGCAGGCGCATCAGTGCACCTCCTACACTGAGAAAAATATTTTATTGAATTGGCGCAACCACATTAATTGTTTTAAAGGGGAAATGATAAATATATATATATATATANGAAAAATATTTTATTGAATTGGCGCAACCACATTAATTGTTTTAAAGGGGAAATGATAAATATATATATATATATACATTTGTTGAAATCAATTTGTTGTTCTTATTTGGTTGCCTTAAACTATAAGATTTGGTTNATATATATATATATATACATTTGTTGAAATCAATTTGTTGTTCTTATTTGGTTGCCTTAAACTATAAGATTTGGTTGGTGAAACAAAATATTTGTTTGACTCTACGTACATTAAACAGTTGCGGTTAATATAACAATCGTTTTCACAGATGCTCTACGCTCTAGCAATCTTAGCTAAAGTGTCTACTGATTAAATAAGAATGTTTTAAAGTAGAAACATTTAAAATACTCGACAACGTGCGTGAATAAATATTTAAAGTTTTACAGCTTTAATATTTGATTTACTATTGAACTTGTTGTACTAGGATTTTTATACCATTCCTAAGCATCAAGAAATGCACTAACAACCACTGTTACTATCCTGTCACAAAAATTACAAACCAACTCTCGAGCTGTATTTTCGAAAGAAGATTCTCTCAAGAGTGACCAAACAAACATACAGTTGAATTAACTAATTTTTTTTTGCCCAACACAGATGTTTTGTTTATTCAAGCGGGTAATTTCTTAAATGAACAAAATTAAGTTTGTTGCTTTTCAAGTTTTATTTACTCAGCAAAATATTTTGTTGGTGCGTTAAAATACACTTCTGTCCTAAACAAACAAGTGTTTTGTCGGCTGGAACACGCCTTTCTCTCAGTGTATGTAATTCAACTTCCACCCGATCTTGCGCCTCAACTGTATGTGATCTAGAGCTCAAACTCTTCGTACACTGGCGTCACTCTGGACCCCTTAAATTAGTGTAGGCGTATACATATAGAATACGCATGTATTAATGTAGTTTGTAGTAGGGGTAAGCTTACTATATTATGTACTCTAACATTACATTAAGCAAAGCAAGGTAAAGATGTCCTAGGTTCTTAACATACTGTGCTTTTGCTTGTAAAATTACAAACAACATCTTTATGAACTTGAGTCACTGAACGTCAGTAAAAGAGGATGCTGTCAATTGACTAGCCAGATGAATTTTTGTCATGTGGTAGCGGCATTCTCCGAAATTCAGCGGGAAAATACTATTATCTTGGCAAAATTCCGCCAAGATAATTATCAGGAAGCTACCCATGATTTTCAGTAGAGCGATTTTTACGGTTTTCACTGATTCGATAGTTATTGTGCTTATTTCGTGTTTAGTGAGTATTTTATTTTACGATTAACCTATCACGTTCCGGAAGAAGGCCTGCTATGTTACATTGTATTCTATAGGACATNTTGTCATGTGGTAGCGGCATTCTCCGAAATTCAGCGGGAAAATACTATTATCTTGGCAAAATTCCGCCAAGATAATAATCAGGAAGCTACCCATGATTTTCAGTAGAGCGATTTTTACGGTTTTCACTGATTCGATAGTTATTGTGCTTATTTCGTGTTTAGTCAGTATTTTATTTTACGATTAACCTATCACGTTCCGGAAGAAGGCCTGCTATGTTACATTGTATTCTATAGGACATNGAGTATTTTATTTTACGATTAACCTATCACGTTCCGGAAGAAGGCCTGCTATGTTACATTGTATTCTATAGGACATAAATTTAAAAGCCGAACGTTTCCTCTCAGAAGTAATATTAGGATTGATTTACTTTGAAACTAAAATAGCGGAAAATGTTTCGAGCCAGCAAAATTCGATTGCTAAAAAGAGAAAACTGCTTTACTGGAGGGGGCGCGGTGGTGCAGTGGTCGGACTGCTCACCTCGCACCAAAACGAACCGGGTTCTGTTCCCGGCGGGGTCGCTCACGGATTTTCGCACGTGGGACAGAATCATGCCGGACGAAGCCGCTGGTCGGCGGGTTTTCTCGGCGATCTCCCGTTTCCCCCGTCCTTGCATTCCGGCGCGGCTCCACCCTCACCTCGCTTCACCACCACTGGCTCTCAAGACTTCGATGTTAAGAGCCGCCCAAACCTCACCACTCCACTGCTTTACTGGAATTCCTAAAAACAAAATTATAGCTACAAAACTGAATTTCAGTTTTTTAAGGGCAATTTTCACTGACCGGCAGTGAATCCGACAGCTCCGAAGCACTGATAACAAATTAATTCCACTAAATTTCCAATCGGCAGCACTTTGGGGCCGGTGACTAATTTACTCATATTTAAAACAAGCTGGAATAGAGTTGCCTGTATCCCCAAATGCACGGACATTAGTTCTAATGGTTGCCATATTTCTAGTCGCCTTCGTATTTTTTTCAAGGTTACACAGAACACTCCTTATACTATAGGCTGTTCACGGTAAAAAGAGCACTTTGAGGTCCTAGTTACTTTTTTCCTATCAGCCATTTTTTATCCTTTCACCTCTATTTAAAATGAAAATTGTTATGTATGTAATAAACAATACTGTACATATTTCATCGGAATCGAAAGTTAACGTCTAGGGCTACAATAAAATACATTTACTGACTATTATTCCAAATGAGAGAGCTTCAAAAAGTGCTTACTTTGCCATCAATAGCCTATATACTGTAGGCCAACAAATGTAAACCTGTAGTCCCCGGTTTCCTGGGGGAGGGGGGGTGGTGGAGTGGAGAGATTTGGGCGGCTCTTAACATCGATGTCTTGAGAGTCAATGAGGGTGAAGCGAGGTGAGGGTGGAGCAGCGCCGGAATGAAAAAACGGGGAAAAGGGATATTCCCGAGAAAATCCGTTGACCAGTTGCATCGCCCGGCACGATTCCCATAAGCGAAAATTCAGGGGAAACCCCACCGGGAATCATACCCGGTTCGCCTTGGTGGGAAGCGATATGTCTAACCACTACACCACTACACCACTGCGGCCCCTGTGGTCCTCTGAGGGGTCCTTGAGTTTATAGTCAGGGGTCCGCGAGTAAATCTAATATATTTTACTTTTCATGAAACTGTTGTAATTATGGTGTAACTGTGTTACTTCGTTATCAATTAAGCTGGNATCTAATATATTTTACTTTTCATGAAACTGTTGTAATTATGGTGTAACTGTGTTACTTCGTTATCAATTAAGCTGGCTGTTGTAAATTTTGTTGTAAACTAAACTCGAGGTTGTAACTATTTGTATAGTGAAAAATAAACTGCCGTTGTATCCGTAACAGGATTTGTAAATGTGTTCTTGAAAGATTCTCATTAACACTAGCGAGAGACGAAAATATATTCGTGGGAGAGTTATCTCCAACGGAGAAAAAATTCGTAATAGTTCATTCCGCGCTGCACCTGANGACGAAAATATATTCGTGGGAGAGTTATCTCCAACGGAGAAAAAATTCGTAATAGTTCATTCCGCGCTGCACCTGATCTTAATCCTCAAAGTGTCAGGCTAACTGGATTTCTAATAAGTGGCACTTCACTTACAGGAATCTGTGATACGGTTTTAGAATGTAAAACAAATAACACGTTCTACAAACTCCTTTCTTTTTGTAAACTGAAATCGAGATGACTATCTCGGCAGCATAGTCTGGGTGGCCAATTTTGGAGGTTCCGGGTTTGATGCCAAGTCAAGATGTAACTGTCTGTGACATCAATTCAAATGTAAATTACGTCGCCGTGATAGCCTTCGGCGATTATGCGGGAATGTTAATAAGTAAAAAAATTGGGGGAAATATCAGCTCATCTCAAAGGCTGAAGGAAGAAGGAGAAACGAATCAGTTGCGAATGGAGGGCAAAAAAATATATATATTGCTCCAAGCACATACCATGGTTGGATGCCGGCAAAGATAAGCTAATTCCACCTGTCCCTCCCGCCGCCTGAGATAGCGAGAGTGTGGTTATCCGCTTCGACCAGTTTGAAACATGTACGCCACAAAGCAAAGAAGAAACAACGCGATGAAATGATGGACCAGCANTATCCGCTTCGACCAGTTTGAAACATGTACGCCACAAAGCAAAGAAGAAACAACGCGATGAAATGATGGACCAGCAAGAGTCTGGAAGGAAGCCTTGTAAGAGGAAAGAGCAGCAGTTTACAAACGAGGTACGAGGTTCAAATTCTGGGCTCNAGAGTCTGGAAGGAAGCCTTGTAAGAGGAAAGAGCAGCAGTTTACAAACGAGGTACGAGGTTCAAATTCTGGGCTCTTATTCTCTCATAATTTCAGATGCCTCCTGAAAAAGAAAGAAAAAGTCCCTCGCAAAACCAGAATTTATCAGATATTTTCAAAAGAAATGTCAGGCTCCCTGGAAACACGGAGTTCGTATTGAAATGCTTGGGATGCTAGCAACAATAAGACATTTAAGACTGACACACCACCTTTTTTACGTAAAAATAACTTCAATTCTCTATGCTATTTTGGACGTGATTTTTCCTGAACTATGTAATTGTGATATTACTATGGTTTCATTTTCTTGCACTGTTTTCCAGCAACTAAAAAACCATTCAAAATGCGGAGTTCGCCATTTCAAAAATTAATATTTTTACATAATTAAAATCAAAAAGTCTTTATTCATAGTATGATAGTTTTCACTATTTCGAAACATATTTGCGTAGCTGTAACAGTGCTCAACTGACTACTAAATAAAAACAACTTAAATTTGTCACTATATTTGCAAACACACTGATTAAACAATCATACCACAGAAATCACATGCCTGTGCTTACAACCCTCCAAGACATTTAATATAGGCTGTATTCGATTTCACCATCTATAGTTTATTCGCGGTTTCTTCACATTTTAAAAATCANAACCATTCAAAATGCGGAGTTCGCCATTTCAAAAATTAATATTTTTACATAATTAAAATCAAAAAGTCTTTATTCAAAGTATGATAGTTTTCACTATTTCGAAACATATTTGCGTAGCTGTAACAGTGCTCACCTGACTACTAAATAAAAACAACTTAAATTTGTCACTATATTTGCAAACACACTGATTAAACAATCATACCACAGAAATCACATGCCTGTGCTTACAACCCTCTAAGACATTTAATATAGGCTGTATTCGATTTCACCATCTATAGTTTATTCGCGGTTTCTTCACATTTTAAAAATCANTAAGACATTTAATATAGGCTGTATTCGATTTCACCATCTATAGTTTATTCGCGGTTTCTTCACATTTTAAAAATCAAATCTTTGAAAAATCACACCATGTATGATGTGTTCGGTTGTTTCTAAGTTTGTAATTTATCACAAGCGTTTTAGGCTTGTGTTAACATAAAAAAAACTTTATTTTTGGTTAAATTGAACTTTTATTTATATTTGATAAACAAATTATATTATTTCATGTATAATTAATACGAATTAAAACAGTAAGAAAAATAGGTGTGGTTGGTAATGCCTTGCAAGAAATAGTTCCCATACAAAATATTGTTACACTTGGTGCGCACTAATGCGGTGTGTTGTATTTTTGGTGTAATTTTGTAAGACTTGGTTAAGCTTTGTTTGCACGTCGAGGGAGGAATATCCTGGAAGTAGAACTTGAGCAGGGCTTTAGAAAAGTAGGAACTAACCGAGAAAGGACTATACCGTGTGATCTCGGGGTCGGGCAGTCGGCGCGGAAGACCGACCTCGGTGGGATGTGTCGCGGCCTGGAATGCCTGCACGCTTGCGCAGCCGGCACCGCGCAACCTGNTCTCTCCCCCCGGTCCACTCGCCCAGCACATGGGCGCAACCGGAGGGTCAGCAGGGTCGCGGGTAATCGGGCGAAATCACGGCGTGCAGGCCTTTGCCGGAGAGTTGGTGTGATCTCACCCTCTCGCCGCTTGCAACTCCAGGGGCTTCGTCGCTGCGGATTTTGAGTCCTTGACGCGGCCATTTTCGCGTTTGAGAGTGCCACGCGCATCAAGCACGCCAACTTCGCCACGCGCGGGACTCTGAACTGACGCGCGGTGTTCTCGAGATGCGCGTGCCTCAGGGATTTTCGGCGGTGAGCATTACAATTTTATTGGCGGGAAGTCTGTAGCAAAGATAAGTTGAGTTTTGTATAGTAGTTTCGCTCGTGTTCGTGAAGTACGTTTTGCGATACAGCAATCTGAGAAAGCCGTTTTTGACTTTGTTGTAGTGCTACATAATATTTACAGCATGGGGGACATCTTTGAAAGTACCATCCACTCCTCGTCTGGGGTGTGTTTTCCCTTAGATAGTAAACAAACATATCGGGAACATGTTTAATAATTTTGTCAAAAAGAACTCGTTCTTCAAACACGCTACAACGCCGTTCAAGTGCCTGGTGGAGAACCTCTTAAGAAAGTTAGCTGACGCTTATAGTGTCGCCGTCATTGTAAACGGGAAACAAATTCTCAACCTCCCAAACACCTTGTGAAAACAACATCCAGTTGCAGTTACATGCGGTTACCCTGACAATCCCTGAAGAGGTGGCGCCGTCGTGCACCGAGTTTCCTAACACCACGCCTAAAAGAGTCACCGGGAAGGAANCTTGTGAAAACAACATCCAGTTGCAGTTACATGCGGTTACCCTGACAATCCCTGAAGAGGTGGCGCCGTCGTGCACCGAGTTTCCTAACACCACGCCTAAAAGAGTCACCGGGAAGGAAACAATTTTTTTTTCAAAGGCAGATTTTAAGAGTGTCATATAACTAGAGGTACCTGATTTCGCAACTACTCGAGGTGGTTGTATAGGTTCCAAGTGCGTGTACTCTGGTGTCCCTGTGATACTGTACCACAGTGGTATTGACACGACCTGTTCGACTCCGCAGTCAGCAATAAACAGGAAGGAGATCTATCACGTGGAACCGAGTTGATTAAAAATAATCCCAGAAAGTAATTAATTAACAATTGTGGCCTGAGCACGCACAAGGTGTTTTTGAATAACATGTCGAAATTCAAACCACAGAACCTATGTACTAATATAAACAAAAAATTCTAGTAACAACATTTTTGTAAAGTCATTTAGTATTTTTTAAATTTAAGTGAGGCAAAACAACGCAGGGAGTTCGCAGGTATACGCACCTGCGTGCACAACAAGTTGCATGCCACGTAGGCGAACGGAACTGGCGCGCCACGCGGAGAGCGCGTGCACATAGGACGCCATAAACTCGAGGTACGTGGGTGCCGCCAGTGGCTGCTTGTTAGTACACGTGTGTCAAACCCCAAGAATACCTATGTAGTCCATTCACGTTTACTTCCAACTTTTCTGAAGCCCTGCTAAAGTTCTACTTCCAGGATATTCCTCCGCCTCAGACAAACAAAGCTTAACCAAGTATAGAAAATTACGCCAAAGAGACAACACACCGCAGTCGTGCGCACTCAGTGTAATAATATTTTGCATAAGAACTATTTATTACTAGGCACTGCCAACACACCTGTTTTCTCCCTGTTTTTGTTAATATTTATCACTAATAAAATGTTATAATTTATAAATAAAATATAGGTAGAAGTTCAATATAATAAAAATAATGTTTATTATGATAACTCAAGTATAAAACGATCGTGATAGAATGTATATTTAGGAAAGTGCAGAAACTTCGGACAGACTATACTTTCATTTCGATACGTACACGTTCGCTATCGCGAAAAGCCGCGAGCAGTTTACTCCTGGGTGTGTCGACGTCTCGCGTGGCGGCGATGAAGGCCGCGCGGGCCGGGCGAGAGGGTACGAGCCTCCCGCAGTTGGCCGCCGGCCAGCCTCGCCCGTCAATGGCGGTACTTCCCTCTTGCCCTCGTTGAGAGCCGGCAGCCAGGCGTGTCCCGCTTCTACACTCTCGACACTTCCTTCCCCTCCACCCACCACAACTNCGTGATAGAATGTATATTTAGGAAAGTGCAGAAACTTCGGACAGACTATACTTTCATTTCGATACGTACACGTTCGCTATCGCGAAAAGCCGCGAGCAGTTTACTCCTGGGTGTGTCGACGTCTCGCGTGGCGGCGATGAAGGCCGCGCGGGCCGGGCGAGAGGGTACGAGCCTCCCGCAGTTGGCCGCCGGCCAGCCTCGCCCGTCAATGGCGGTACTTCCCTCTTGCCCTCGTTGAGAGCCGGCAGCCAGGCGTGTCCCGCTTCTACACTCTCGACACTTCCTTCCCCTCCACCCACCACAACTACTCTGACTCCTATGCTAATCCGTGCCAGCCATCACCGTGTGTCGCTCGTACGCGACCAGCCGCCGGGCGCCGGCACTCGGTCTGGCCTCACCGCGGAATACTTAAGGGTCTGTATCACCCCTTATACAGAAATTATTCGTTTTAGGGTGTCCACATGCGACGGAGAGCCTCCAAAGCGTGGCACAGGCGATACGTCCTACAGTCACTTCAGTATTTGTTTTTTTTTTTTTTT
>NQII01001766.1:198455-210678 GCA_002778355.1 Clitarchus hookeri | reverse complement strand
GGGGGGGGGGGGAGATACAAGTGGTTTATCCCCAATCCAGCGAAAGGCATTTCCGTAACCCGCTGAGTATATGACTAACTGTGTCCGCGGTCGTGAAATTGTTGCACGTGAAGAGTAATTATGGCCGTATCTGCACCTCTGATAAGTGAATGGTTGACGTCACCTAGCACAGAGCACGCGGCTGAGAGGAACAAGATCGACAAAGTTTACTGGACACGAAAATATTATACGAAATAAGTGCGTTCTTAATAAACAACCATCCCGGTCCTAATATATTCGATTATAGCAGAGTCTGGTGAAATATATACACTGTGTATATTACTTACATGGCAATATTTATTTTAAAAAGTGGCGGAAGGATTTTAAAAATGGCTGGTAGTAAAAACGTAACCAGGGACTGTAAAGTGCTCACTTTACCGTGAACAGCCTATGAGAGCCTTATAGGCCTCGTGAAACAAAAGCAAATAAGGATTATTTTTACGTTGCACACACCGCCGCGTTATTTTTGTCTGCCCCGTGTTTCAAGCCGGACTATCTCGGCGCTCGTGGGACAGTCCCGGCAATCATCTCGGCCGCGAGAGCCGATGAGGGTGGATGGTGTGGCGAGGCGAGGACTGTTATTAAACTCCTTTCGCCCTCTCCTCCAACTTTCCTCCTCCTGCTCTCCGGGGTCAGGCGACTCTCGCCCGAGCACACCCCCCACCCTCCAGCCCCACCCGCCGGAGAACAACGGTGTCGAGCTGCCACGACCACACGCATGTGCCGGTGAACACGGGCATTTTCATTACACAAAGGCTCGTGATTTAACCACAAAGAGGTTGGAAGTAATAATACAGGCCGCGGGGCTAGCTACAGAAAGGTTCAGAACAGAAACAAACACTGCCCCTTCCAAGACAAATGGCTACTTCACGGAACTTCTCGGAAACTTAATTTGAAAGGAGCTGCGATCCTGAAGACTAGCGCGGGTTAAAGCGTTAGTTGATCGTGGCCGAACCACGTCGTTGAAGCCACTGCAGACGCCACTTTCACCCGAATCGCCTGAGTTACGTGTCCCAAGGCATCCAACCATTAAACGGTCATGAGGCACAAATTACACATTGCGCGTTGTTTACAGTAAATGTACGCACGTGTTTAAAAGTTGGAACCCCCCCCCCCTTGCTTTNCCCCCCCTTGCTTTTAATACGTTATAATGACTCAGTCGACGGAAGAGGCTCGGCACCTCGGAGGTAGGCCTACCTGTCTTAAATAAAACATCGGGATAAACTAACGTTTAGAATAATATGCAAAACAGATTTAGAATCGATTTTCACTGCAGAAGCAACCAAACTTCTACACTGACAATACTGTACTCTGTTGTGTTGAAATAATACGAAGCTATAGTCCATTCACGATTACTTCTAGCTTTCCTGAAGCCCTGCTTAAGTTCTACTTCCAGCATATTCCTCCGCCTCATGCAAACAAAGCTTAAGCAATTCTTTAAAATTACACCAAAGGGACAGCTCACCGCATTCGTGCTCACTCACTTTAATATTTTGTATAAGAACTATGCATTACTAAGTATTACCAATATACTAGTTTCTCCCTTTCTTTATTGATATTAATTATAAATGAAATATTATTATTTATATGTAAGATATAAGTGAAAGTTAAATTTAACCGAAAATAAGGTACTTTCATGTTACTACAAGTATAAAATGTTTGTGATACATGGCATATTTAGAAAACAACCAAACACCACATTTATGAGGTGATTTTTCGAAGATTTGTTTCGAAAAGTGCGATGAAACCATGAATAAAACGTACCTTTATATGCAGTGAAACATAGTACATATTTATAGTTCTAAATACAACCACAGACAGGATTATAACAGACAGTTACGTTAATATTACAGTATAGTTTTACAATATGCTGACGGTACCACCAACCCACCTGATTGCTTCACATACCTCAACAGTCTTGGCCGGTTCTGGACACAGAAATTAAATTCCTACCGACAATTTTTTTTTTGTCAGTGCAGATGTCGGCGAGAACTACAAACTTTACGATGCCGCGTTCAGTTTCACGAAATCTCACTTACAGTGGGTATCAGGTTCTCTCCCGAGGGAATGGGCGGTTAAAACGTGGCAAAACTTGGAGAAGATCAAACACAGATCTCTCATATACCTACCTCATACGTCTGATGTGTTTTGTTGCATGCCTGCTTACTGTGCGAGGGTTCGAGAGGGCGTGATACCCAACGAGTGAAGGCTACTGTACGTGAGGGCGCTCGGAGAACTGTACAACTTTGCGGACTGGTGGGACATTGGCTAAACTGAGGTGGGACAGAATGAAAATGTAATATGAATTATATTGCAAATATTGGAACTGTCAAATATAGACACATAATCTATAAAAATAATTGAATACGTTTTCATACACTGCCTATTGGGAATGTTTTAAAATTATTTCATTACATTAATTTCCTTGAGGTAATGGTAATTGTAAATTGTATTGATTGAATTCATTAATTGCAAACGGCAAGTGATATCAATTTATTGTGAGAATTTGGGTCAAGAGATTTTTTTTTTTTTAGTTATTGTAAATATAATTAGGAAACTGTAATTAACGCTTTCATTTAATTAAGACCTCCATCCCTTTAACGAAACTGGTTTAGCCCACTGACTTTGAGAAAATTGTAACAAGTGGTTACGTGTCGTGTCCTGGCCACAGAATATAAAAGTACAAAGATACGAAATGGCGTGGCGGTTTCTTTGATGTGTGCGTGCCCATTCTCTGGTTAGCTGCACGATGCACAGCAGTGCATGGGGAACGGGCCTTGCGTCTGATTGGCTACTGCGCGGTGCGAAAGGTTCCTGTTGTCTCCACCATAAAATCGAAACCGTTAAAACTGCTCCTGACCAGCGAATTTGATTGCATATGTGTTGAAACTGCTCCGGTTGAATCAATAAAATTCTACTGATCATTTCAGTTGCTGGTTTTCACTGATTAAACAGTGGTATCTACTGATTCTTGATTCCTAGTGAATTTTACTAACCTAGCAGCTAACTAGCGAATCAGTGGAATTGCTCATAAGCAATTCCACTGATTCGCTAGCATAACAGCTCATTAACTAAAAATTCAGTAAAATAATTATATCGATTGAAATCACTGGTTCAGATTTAGAGTGTGGGCTGCCGGGTGATGGCAAGTAGGCTACAAGCTGTTCACGGTAAAGTGAGCATTTTTGATGCCCTAGTTTATTTTTCCTTTCAGCCATATTTTATCCTTTAACTACCTGTTAAAAATATTACCATGTAAGTAATAAACACAGTTTGTATATTCCACCGCACTAGGAAGTTGACATCTAAGGCTACAATAAAATTGGGCTGTTATTCCAAATGAGAGGGCTCTCAAAGGTGCTCAATTTACCGTGAACCGTCTACCACGAGTTGACTGCCGAGCGGCGTTCCAACATTTTGCTGGCCACTGACGCCAATTTGTTGGTGTGAGTGGCTGGAGTTCACGGCAGAAGCGTCGGAACTCTTCTACGTTGCGGTGATGGGGGTACAGAACCTGGCGTTTCTGGCGCTCGAAAGCTCCTCTTCCCTAAATTTAGTTTTTAAACACCAGTAATTAGAAACAAATTGTTCCTATTCACATATTTTACACAAAAAACTTACCATGCTGGTATAAACATTGCCGTTTAACATTATTGATCCCACTTTTTAATAAATATGTACAAAGTATGAATTTTAATATATGTACATTGTTTTCTTGTCGTGCTCAATCTTGAGGTCTTTGGCACCCCCCCAAGTAAAGCTTTAAGTGGGAAAGGGGAGGGAAGCCAAATGTCCCCCTTGTCTGGGGTCGCGGTGGCTGAGCGGTTAGCCGGATCGCCTCCCACTAAGTTCCCGGTTCGGGTTCGATCCCCAGCTGGGCCACTCCCGGATTTACGCATGTGGGAATCGTGCCGGGCGATATGCCACTAGTTGGCGGATTTTCTCGTGGATCTCCCGTTTCCCCGCCCTTTCATTCCGGCGCTGCTCCATACTCACCTCAATCACCCTCATCAGCTCTCAAGGCTTCACTGTTAACAGCAGTCCAAATCTATTCACTCACTCACTCCCCCTTGCCCTCCCCTCCTTTTCCAACGCTACTGTTTATCAGCTGTTTCATCTCTGTATTCTCATGTATTCTGCACCTCGGCCAAGAACCAAACGCAGGGTCGGCGGCCGCGGAGTGCCGCCGCGAGGGAGACACGCTCGGAAGCTGGGGCGACAGCTGCTGCTATCAGCACCGCCCGGAAACAAGCGAGGAGGAACCGGAAGACGACCATTCGTCTCCCGCGCGGGAGCAGGAGGGAAGGGGGGAGTCACCGGCTATCGCCGCCTGCCACGAGCCATTCATAAAACCCGCGGGCTGGCTCGCGACGAGATAAAACTGCGACCGGTCCGAGTGTCGTTCGGACACGCCGGACAGACGACCGTCCTTCACCCGGCCATCCAGCACGGACGTATTCATCTTCAGCCAGTGGTGTGGTCGACTGGCCTAGCTCCTCAGGGTTTACGGATTAGTCGTGCGCCATGGAGCGGGGGGTGAAAAGGGTGTAGCTGCATCCCCAGTTGCATCATGTCATTAGGAAAATAAAAAAAGTCTTGTCGATTTTGTATATTTCCTAGACACACAACGAGTTTGAAACGACCACTCAATTATAAATAAGTTTAATCTAGTGTGAACTATTTGTGACGAATGTTTAAATATATTCTTACGTTTATTTTCAGTCTCGTTAAAGTGAATCTTTATTTTGCGGTTTTCACTCCCCAATACCTAATCTTGCGCACGCCTATGGTTTACGGGACACGCGTTGGCCAAATGCACTGCGCTGAGGGTGAAGGCTAAAGACACTATCATTTCACGTTACTTACAGAGCACCCGTGGTGATCTGAACACTTTTAAAACAAACCTTTGAGAAATATCTCCCTCTAACTGCATGCATTCTAACGTACATTTATATTTGCAGCTATTTAAGTGTTGTATTGTTATAGTATTTCAATGTTGTTAGCACTGTAATGTTTTAAATTCTTGATTACTGAAACATTAAACATTAAAGAAAGAGTTTGCACAATAGAAGAATTCACGAGTAAAATGTCTTAGAGCATTAAAAAAAAAAATGTTAGGCACTTCAACACCTCGAAGACGGCCACTTAACAGGCTGCTAATATGTCGTAGTCTATTCACGGTTAGTTCCAACTTTTTTGAAGCCCTGCTACAGTTCTACCTGCCTCAAGCAAACAAAGCTTAATTAAGTCTCAAAAATTACAACAACGGGACAACGCACCGCATTCTTACGCACACAGTTTAACAGTATTTTGCATGATAACTATGCCTTACTAGGCATTACCAAGGTGTCTGGTTTCTCTCTGTTTTATTCGTATTAATTATAAATGAGATATTAGTATTATTTATAGATAAATATAGGTAGAATTTGAATTTAATAAGTAATAAAATACTTAATTGTTAACAGAAGTATAAAACAATTGTGATACATGGCAATATTTAGGAGAGAACCAAACACGTCACACATGGGGTGATTTTTCAAAGGTTTGATTAAAAAAGTGTGTTGATACTGCAAATAGACTACATAGACTGTTCACGGTTTATTGGGCACTTTCGAAAGCCTTGATTACGATCTAGTTTCACTTTTCATTTTCTATCATTCCGCTTTATGCAAAATTAACACTGTCACTGACCATCTTATTTTATTCATGCGTCATCCGAGGTGAAACTCTGGAATTTTCAGGGAAGTAAATGTGTTAATAATATGCAAATTCAACAAGAAAAACACGATCTCCGTGGCGATAAATATAAAGATTACACTTTCAATACGTCAGTTTGTAGAAAAATTGTTTCTTGATTCGCTGCCAACTACTGACAATGTGTAATGCAGCATATGTGTAGTTATGGGAATTAATTTTTTTTTCCTCATAGGTTGATTTCAAAAGTGTTGACTTTACCGCGAACAGTGGAAGAGTCGTTAGGCGGCAGAGCGAGTCTGATATCGCCGGCAGACCTGAGTGGCGACGAGAACCGGCCTCATGGCACGCCAATTAACCGCCGTCCTCAGGACCCTCGGAGATAGCCATCACTGTAGATGGGGCGAGGGCTGTCAGGAGCTGTGGCTGCCTCGATACGTCAGGCGGGTCCAGGTAGCCTGCCTCTGGCCTCCCCTCGGGCGCACTACAGCATCCTCGCTCTGCAACCCGGAGGCGCCTCACCCCGGAGAACAGTCTCTCGACACGCGCGGCCGCCGCACGTCCATCGAGCTCCTACGTCACTGGTCGCGTTCCGTTGCATCTGCAGTGCTCAGTGTGCGCCAACAGGTTGTTCCGCTACCCGCTTGCTTAGACAGCACTGATGGAAGCAGTTGCAAAGTAGTCTAGTGCATAAATATATTACTATCGGCTATTCACTGTAAAGTGAGCACTTTCTTAAGCCCTCTCATTTGGAATAATAGTCAATAAATATATTTTATTGTAGCCCTAGACGTTAACTTTCGAGTCCGGTGAAATATATACACTGTGCTTATTACTTACATGGCAATATTTATTTTAAAAAGTTGCGGAAGGATGAAAAATGGCTGATAGGAAAAAGTTATTAGGGCCTCAAAACTGCTCACTTTACCGTGAACAGCCTTGGCTATGGGCACCAAAATGCACTTTTGGCTTGATAAAACTTCAGGTATAGAATAAAACAAGGATGGAGATAACCGTGACATTTTATAGGAAGTTTTCGGCAGTTTTTACGGTACAAGAACCTGGACTTTTAACAGATCGCCGGCAAAGAACAGTAACAAATGGAATAAAGCTACTGACCTTTATCAGACTACAGATTATAAAACTCTAAGCTGAACCAATAATTACAGGTCAGCTAGGCGCTGTGAGAATAAGCGAACAAATCCTACGGCATACAAAATAATGGAATTAACATGTTTTACGAATACTGAATAATAAACAATCGCATACCTATAAGCCCCAAGGATAAAAATGCTGGGTGACCCTCAAAGAGATGGAATAATCCGTTGTAAAATTATTGATTTCAGAAAGAAAAAGTGCCCAACCTGAAATGTACACATACTATCGTACTTCTCGCATGAGATACGCGTTTTCTGATTAGCAGGCAACAAAGCAACTTGCGTCACGAAATTAGGGAGAAAACTGCAACAGATATGAGAAATAATCTTACACCTGCTGCTCTGAAAATTAAATAGTTAAACTTTCCTGAGGATCCACCAGTAAAGTGGGAAGATGCTGCGGGCATTACTGTCTGCTGATTCGAGAGCCAAGAAACCTATTTGAACCCCACTCGTATATGAGTTAGAAAGTCGTCTGTTCGAAACAGTACCTGAGGTTGGTGGTTATGCCATTAAATCCATGTGTGTGAATTACTATAACGTAATCACAAAATGAAAGACAATGTGCTCGCCTAAAATTACACATCCTGTTATCATGATAATCTACACTCAATATAGTTACAAAACACTTAGGTACTGTTTATCAAAAATGAACTACATCATTAACGATATTGTGTATGCTTGTAACGCCTAACATTTTTATTGAGAATAATTTCATGTGCTTTTTCACAAAATAGGTTGCGTTAAAAAAACACTACTGTGAAGGAATATGTACAATGCAACATAAGGAGAGCGATGTCATAGCGGGTAAAGGAAATGTCCCAAAAGAATGGATAAATTTCTTTAGAGAACACTTAAATGTCATGCAAAAATAATGAGACAGCGTCGCAGAAAATCAAGACACCAAAATGCCCGACCAAGGGAGAAAAAAACATCAACTCTAGAATATGTGAAAACAGGTATAATAGAAAAAAGTAGCGGGAGTAACTCCAGACATATAGACGGAATCGAAATATACATGATTTAAGGAGTTGGTGCGAGAGGTAAATAAACCACCATATCAGAAAGATATGAGAACAGGAAGAGGTCTCAAAAGAGTAGAAAGAGGCCGTAATCTGTTCGATTTACAAGAAAGCGAATGTTTGTTTTCCTCCAGCTGCTGAGGAATCTCACTGTTGTGTACATCGCGCGAGATATTTACACAGATAACACGATAACGGCTTCTGAAATGCAAGAAGCTTCGGTGTTAGAAAAAAATGTTGGAATGTTGGGAATTCAGCCAAGAGTACATAAAATATCTTTAGATTTAAAAACGCCCGTGGTAGTACAGGTAGGAAAGATATACCTTTAGAAACACACAAGAAAATTTCGCGGATTGGTTCTGTTACAAGCTATAGACTCTACGACCCTTATTGTACTCGAGCTTCAAATAGTTGTTCATTGGCTGTAACTCCAGTCCAACCCCAGATTAGGTAGCACGGGATTCGGTACTCATTTTCTTGCAGGTTCGTCATTGGTTAAAAATCGTATGGGGCGTGTCTAACAAACTTTAATCCAATAGAAGTAGAAACTCAAATGTACACGTTGCTGATGTTTAACTCGTCCCCGAATGAATTCGCCATTCCGTGTCTTTAAGTGCGAACAGCGGACAAACCAGTAACATAAATGTGTGCCAGAGGATCGAGCTCTAGGTTTTAACTGGGAGGCAAAAATCCTTCAAGTTGCATGTGAAACAAGCACATGAACCATCCCACAGTTTATTTGAACATATTGAAAAAGAATTGTAGAAATGGTGACTGAAATGGAAGTGGAATTACGGAGGAAAAGAAAAAACTAACATCTTACCGTAAGGGCAACAGGATATTGATCGGTAAAAGTAAAACAGAGCTGGTTGACATCGTGGAAATATTACTAGAAACCAAAGGAGTCGGCACAGATAAACGGGATGTTCAAAAAATAAAATTTAAATCCTGCAAGTAGATACAATTAATGTGCAGGGTGACGAAAGTTACCTATACGTCTATGTAAATGTTATTATAATTTCGATTCTTTAGAGTTGTGATACGTGAAGAAACTATACGGAAAACTGTCCAGACATAGAATGCCTGAATTTTTCTGGTTTCTACACGATCTTCCCAAATATGCAGGAAGTAATGGGGAAGTGGATAGTACATCCCAAAACAACACAAAATGTCCCTATGAACATGTGTCTTAACTCGATAGTTTCTGAGTCACAGACCTTCCAATATTGTACTGGATGTATTCGTAAGTCTTCCTGGTGCATTCCAGTTAGAGTAGCTGTAACCATGTTCGTGTAACAGCAGCGATACGTCACTCCACAAGAAGTGCTCGAAATGTCCACCTTGCACCCGAATGCACGCCTGAAAAAGCCGCGTCGTTGATTGTCCGATACTTTCAAATACTCCAGTAATTGCACGTATCTGCCGGGAACCTTGTTCCACTCGCTGGCGAAGCATTGCTAAGTCCGGAACTGGAGTTGCGTAACAATGGCCTTGAGATGCCGCCCCACAGGATTAAGATCCGGGGAGCGTACAGGCCAGGCCTATCAACCTGTGCGAGACAGATAATAACACTCAGACCATTCCAGCTGACCCCATTAACAGGCACACCTCGTAAAAGATCGACTATTGCCAATGTCTGTGGTACAATGTTGGAAGGATTGAAACTCGGAAACTATCGGCTTTAGGACATGTTCACAGGGACATTTTGTGTTGTTTTGGGTTGTACTATCCACTCCCCTATAAATTCCCACACATTTGAGAACGGGTCCGCGGTGGTGTAGTGGTTAAACTTCTCGCCATTACTAAGGCGAACCGAATTCGATTTCCGGCCGGGGTCACCCCGGATTTTAAAATGTGGGAATCGTACCGTACGATGCCGCTGGTCAGAAGTTTTCTCAGGGATATCCCGTTTCCCCCACCCTTGCATTCCGACGCAGCTACATGCTCACCTCGCTTCACCCTCATCGTCTCTCAAGACGTTGATCCCAAGAGCCGCCCAAATCTCTTCCCTGAGTCCCTCATATTAGGGAACATGCTGCATAGTGGAATGATACAAAATGAGGAGAGTACATTCCAAGCAGGTCTTCAAAAGTGCTCAGTTAACCGTGGACAGCCTATACGAAGGCTGTAGAAAGAGAGAGTGCGACCCGCGTACTCGGAGCGTGATGGAGGTAACCCCGTGAACGACGCCGAGGGCAGGCCGGTCCTGGGCGACCAGGAATGCGATGCCGCAGTCGGTAATTAGCCTTTGTTGCCTTGGCGCGTTCCACCCACCACCCCTGCCCCCTATCCCAGGGAACCGGGCTGGGCCCCACGTCGCACGACGCCCTTATCGCCGACATCTCCGGTACATCTCGCAACTGTTGTGACACTCGGCTGGTTCGCTGATGGATCGCCCAGACGACCTCCGCGAGGGACCGGGTCAGGACGCAGTCCTGTGACCACACTCGCGGTGTCCTGACCAGAGTCCTTCCTCACACATCTCGAAACGTTAAAAGAGTGCCTGGCACATAAATTAGCACGATAGACGTTAATCGTATTTTCTAGATTAATGGAAGTAAATAGATAAGAAGAACGAGGAAAGGGCAGTACTAAAAAATTGTTTTTGCACGCTAGAACAAATATTTCACCAGATCTATGTACTTCTACCGAGTTATATCTGGGAATTCTAACTTGTCTCGTATGTCAGTCACTATGTACGGGGTGTATAGCAACCAAAGTGTTAAGGTGGTGGGATCTCGTTCAACTTGGATCTTTTTACAAAACTTCGTAATCAAACTTCATGGCCGGACATTAAAATTTGAAGTATGACATAGCATAAAGTACTATTTAAGATAATTTGTTTTTAAGTCAGTATGGTTTTAGTTACCCTATACCCGTATTTTCGCATGTGTGAACAGAAATGATTAAATATTGAGGGAACATTTGATTACTACGTAGACGTGAAATGAGTAAGGGGAGAAAAATAAGTTGGCTTAGAAATAACTGCCAAGTTGTTCTCTGTCTCTTGACAAACTTGGTTTTCAAATATTGATTCTGGAAATCAAGTTATCGGAAAGACATACGTAAATCCATGATGGTGGGGGGTACCTCTATTTTAAGGTGTCCGTTTACCTGGGGATGTATTCCACGTTCGAGGTCGTGAAGCGCGGGAGCAATAAGGGTGACATTGTAACGCGCAACGAATCCGCCACCGCTGCTACGCGCAAGGCTCTGAACTGGCGTGTAGAGTTCTCGCCGCGCTGCGTGTATCTACGGAACTTAAAGCCGCGACCCTATAATTTTATTAGTGGAAAGTATGCAGCAAAGTTCAGTGTAAGGCCCTATATATTTTTGCAGGAATTCGCACAGAATATTTTTAAGCTATAACAATCAGAAATTGTCATTTTTGATCATGTCGAAGAGCTCCAAAATAGTGGTAGCAATAAGCGTGATATGTATTCTACCCTAGTGTGAAGTGTTATTTCTATTTACGAGGAAGCAGGCTGTTCACACGTGAGCTAGTTTGTTTTTAAAACGTGTATTACAAGCAAACTGCAACCCAGTTCGCGCGCCAGGTAGACATGGGGCTTACGATGCTGGGCGGCCGTGCAGGCAAAGTCTCTCCAAGCTTGCGTTGCGATGGTTCGGATCCAATCCTGGCATAAATAACGATCTATAAACACTGAGATGGTAATCACGTAGTTCGAAACACACACTAGCCTGTAGGTCTTCTTGGTTCGTAGAACCCAAACGTTTAGGATTATGCAGTGGCGTGTGGCGAACTGTTGCTAGGTAAGCTGGTGCTTGCTCATCTGATGTACATTCTCGGTGCACGCAGCAGGAACCAGTAACCACCGCGCAGTCTAGGGAAACTGAATCCATTCCGACCATTCACAAGCTAGCAGCAAGGAGCCCATTACACGCGTTTTGTGGCGTCATCTGCCGAGCTACGTTTTATTGGTGGAAGTGTAAACTAGCAAGCAACAGGCTACAGCACACAGCTAACGCCAGCTCACATTGCAACAGTTCACACGCCACTGTGGTAATGACGAAGTCAAGCTTTATTCTAGAAGGTGAAGATCACCGTATAAAGAACCAAGCGCAGTTCTAGACATAACAAGAACTTGGGCACTGTTCATAGGCTTAAGAGATGAGGTAGCCTAATTTTCGTCTTCCGTCGAGAGTGGCTTACGCCACCAAAAATGCTTTACACTCAAGATCAAACCGTGACGTCGACATCGGTCATGTTAAATTTTTCAACAGACTCTTGCATTCATAACGGCAAATTAATTATTGATGACTTTAATATAACCTAGAGACAAAAAAAAA
>NQII01001766.1:175905-198234 GCA_002778355.1 Clitarchus hookeri | reverse complement strand
GGCGGGCAGTTGGCTGTGTGCACGTGCAGTTACTGGAACTCTCAGCGTTGCTGCGCTGGAGCGGAGAGAAGTAACGTCCACATCAGGAAGCACGGCACAATCGGACCGTGGCTCGTATTGTCAAGAAAGACACGACCGCGCCTGCACGTAGGTGCACGTTCAAAGTCTCACTGCCGTAAAGTTGCCCAGTTCCGTCCCGGGGGAGAGCGTGGTAACCTGGGTGCTGTCGAGGACACTTGCTCAAGCTCCCCGCCTACCGGGCGCTTCAACTGCGCTTCAGACTGTTTCAAATACACGTTTTCGCACCAAACTATATTAAACGTGCGTCCAATGTGCTGATCTACGAAAAGAGCACGTACTTCAGACGAGGCCTGTTAAGTGCTTTAAAGACGTCACACACGTAAAAAATGCTATTCCCAAGCATTTCAACATAGTAAGTGTTCTATTTCAAAACATACGTGGCAGGGCTGTGCATTGAATTTTGCCACAGACTTACCGCCAATATAATTATAGAGGATCACCGTTAAAATCAAAACGCGGAAAATAGCCACAGGTAGGCAAGTCCTTTAAGCTGCTTTTGCACGACACAAAACGAATTTCACCTGGCACCGGGGAAGTCAGACTCGGCTTAGAAATATTATTGAAAGTTATTTCCTACTTATTTTAATTTTAAAATCTGTGTTGCAAATGTATGCATATTCAGTGTAGCTGTGTCTTTCAAAAATTATTGTGCATGGTTGGATGGAAACTCAGTTGTCTTGGAAGAAACTAACGGAATAATTTTCTTAAAACTCTTCACTGAAACCTATGTATTAGTTTAACTATTCACATAATATATAGAAATACATAAAATTGCACCGTCTTTGATGTTTTTTTTTTAAGGTGTGTGAATAGTTTGAAAAGTTGCGCGTTTAAGTAGGAAAGGGGGCCCCCCAAAATGTATTAGTTCCCAGGCGTTCCGGGGCTGTCGACGGCGATAGCCTCGCGTGAGAAATTTCATGTGAAAATATCAGAAAACCCCATGAAAAACGAGTCTACAGGTCAAAGTTGCAGCAAAGTACTTCTGGCATAAGAAAAGCTGATGGGCTAAGAATACCTTAACTAACAGTAATAACTCTTGAACAACACGCTGTTTTAAAGTAGTTCCTATTAAATAAAACAGGACATTTCTTGTACTCGGGCAACTATCTCCCAACACTGTCTGAACTTTATTCCATTTTCAAAATAAAATTTTCAAAAGTTTTTAAAAACGAATATATTTCGCTTGATTCCTTTTCGTCTCCTGAAAATAGGACAAGATATATCTCCTACTCTCGTACGAGATCTGCCTTGCATGAGATATTTTCGCATTAGATTTATTATGAGAGTACTATCACAGAGCAGGTAGGTAAGTACACAAGGACGAAATAGCGTGGCCGTTCCTATAATGAAGGCGTACCCATTCTATGATTGGCTGCATGAGGTTCTGGGAACGAGCCTTGCATCTGATTGGCTACCGCATGCTGCGGAAGGTTCACTACTGGCAGGATTTCCGGCTGGCGAGTAGATTACCAGGCGCTGATTGGCGAACGGCGTCCTGAAACGTTGCTGGCAAGTCAAGCTACCTTGTTGGAGTGTGCTACTGGAGTTCGCGGTATAAGTGGCTGTTTAGCCTCTGTTTTCTTAGGGCCGCGGTGGCGTAGTGGTTAGACTACTCGCATCCCACCTAGGCGAACCATTTTCGCATGTGGGAATCGTGCCGGACGATGCCGCAGGTCGGCGGGTTTTTTTTCAGGCGTCTCCCGTTTCCCCGTGCCCTTTCATTCCAGCGCTGCCTCATACTCACCTCGCTTCACCCTTATCTGTTCTTAAGACCTCGATGTTAAGAGCCACCGCAATCCCTTCACAAGTGGAGAAATATAGCTCGGAGCGGCGTTTCCTTGAGGATTCANCTCGGTACGCGACTTGTCCTGACGCCGAGGATGTCCTAGACGGCCGCCGTCGTCGCAGCGCGCTTCGAGAACGAGACGTGGAGCGGTAGAGCAGGGCGATTTGGAGTGTGAACCACGTCCGGCTAATTAGAAGGCGAAACCTGATGGCAGCCAGTTATCCTTCGCCCAGCACGTATTTCCCACACTACTGGTGGGCCGGTCACCCTGCTACCCCTGTCGTCTGTACCGCATGCGCGAACAGTCCTGCGCCCTGCGAAGCGCGCCTCCGATCACGTCTTTTAGTATCTGCTGTTCACGCCCTTCTCAAAGCTCGACCTCACACGCCATGTTGAATTACTTGTTTCCAGTTTATACGTATCATTTGTTTAAGGACACTTATCTTGAAAGTACAACTATAGCTCCCTGGCAGTATGCATTAAGCTATACAACAAACACAGATCCAGAACTTTTGTCAAGTAATTATAACGTTATTAGTTGAGCATCATTTGAAAAATTCCAATAAACTATTGCCGCTTCGCAATCACCAGATAACGCGTGGACAAAATTTGTGTGTAAATTTGAGGACAGTTGTGAAATGTAAACGTGCTTTAATGAAAAAACTATTTTGTTTTTATTCATTGAAAAGAAAGTTTTGGCATATAAATGGCATCAAATTCAACATGGCGGATGAGACTTAGCGTCAAGATCTACTTGTATGCACGTTGTGTATTCTTCCGCTGTGTATATAATTAACATGAGCTTGATCACTTTTTCATGCGTTGGGCAAGTGAAACTGTAAAAATATTAGTGAAATTAATATTTTTCAAAAGTGGTCGATTTATCGTGAACATCCTATAAGGTTAGTATCATGCAAGAACCCTAGACTAAGCTTATTCCTGCCTTTTCGCAGGATACAAAGGGCTAGACTCTATACAAAAGATACGCTGTATTAAAAATCGACATATAACTATAAGATGCTGTTTGAATAAAATTTCACTATTAAAGAACTGCGATAGTGAAAGAGTGTTATGCTAAACTGTTTCAGAGTCTTTGCGAATTTTTATCAGTATTCTTACTTTGCAATATACAATATGTGTGGCTGAATAACGTCGATAAACTGTGAGTGTATGTTNTGCTGTTTGAATAAAATTTCACTATTAAAGAACTGCGATAGTGAAAGAGTGTTATGCTAAACTGTTTCAGAGTCTTTACGAATTTTTAGCAGTATTCTTACTTTGCAATATACAATATGTGTGGCTGAATAACGTCGATAAACTGTGAGTGTATGTTAAAAAAAAAAAAATCGAACACGCTTGTATAAACTTATGGACCAAAATGATACCTAATAGTTGCATACACCTTTCAAGTTGGAAATAAAGCCCGCGTTTATTTCAAATATTAAGGAAAGTAGGCTAGTTAAGACTGAAGGTTTTGCGCATAGCGTGTAGTAGACATTACTGAATTGGACGACCTGCAGTACCTGACGCTATCTTCAGATTATTCGTTGGAAATTCGGTTGAAGTATGTTGTTACCTTTAACCACGCCTTAAAATAGTCACACAGATTTACTAACGAAAGCTTGGAATTACAGCAGGTGAACAGTATTAGTTACATTCAATGTGAAAGGGTAACCTAACACAAAGTGTCAGAGGCATATGTGCGCGCCCAAAATGGTTCGCGATTGTAATCAGTATTGCCAACAGGCATTCTACTTATCATTCTATAAGTTTCCCGTAAATTCCTCGAAAACGATGGGGTTTAGGGAAATTACACAAGGCCTCATTTAGAAATGCTGATTTATAATGGTTCGCTCCTCGTTAAAAACAAGTTATGTTTCCGCATCAAGAATTTTAGTGGAAAAAAGAATAAGTAGCAACCCCACTTATTTCCATGAATTATAACAGATACCGGTTTTGCAGTGATCGCGGATCTTCTACCAATTATCTTAACACTCGATGTACCCTCAAAAACACTTCCGGTAACATTTGCAATAAACTAGTGTTTCAGCTTTGAATTCAAAGGCCCATTATCGTCCTTAAGAATAACTGTTGACCATAAACCGTAGAGTGCGTGAATAGATTTGGACGGCCTTTACCGTCGTGTTCTTGAGAGCCGATGAGGGTGAAGCGAGGTGAGTATGGAGCAGTGTCGGAATGAAAGGGCGGGGGAAACGGGAGATCCTCGAGAAAAACCGCTGATCAGCGGCATCGTCCAGCACTATTCCCACATGCGAAAATCCGGGAGCTGACCCGCCCAGAATCGAGCCCGGTTCGCCTAGGCGGGAGGCGAGTAGCCCAACCACTACACCGCCGTGTCCCCCATAAGTCGTAAACATTTATTGTCCGCACAAAACACATTTCGAGATATTCACAGGTTCTATGAGTAGTGACATATTGTCAAGATTTTCCACGTAAACGGCGAACGGAAATATTTTGCGAATACGAAAATTTAAATGACAAATCGTATAATTATATTTTAATACATATTTCAAACGGTACTTATACTATTGGGCATTGAGAAAACAAAATGATCACGGTGCAGACAAATTAACTTATGTAATAGGAGTGGGAGGGAAGAGGGAACTCGCTTACTGTGGAGAGGTGCAGCGTGGAAACACAGAGGTGAGGCAACTCATGTGAACAGTAGACCCGCAGGAATGTCGCTTCGCAAATAAAGGACGTTAGCATTCCGGCAATGAAAAGTAAGGACCACAAACAACCACCCTGCGTGTCTGGCAGAGTCCTGCTGCCCGCCTGCTCCCAGTCCCAGCACCGGGCGGCCTTGGGCGAATGCTCAACCTGCAACTACCCAACATCTCCTTCCCTCCACCGCGATTCCTCCCGCGACTTATTCGCCTCTTTCCTTTCTAGTCAACACGCCTCTAATATCATCATTACGCCCTCCCCCGACCGAGGAGAGCGCGAGATTTTTATCCCGGACGAACACGAGGTGTCCCCCCCGGAGTGAAATTAAACCGTCGTGTTGGCCCCCCTGACTCTCGAATTATAACATTAGAGAAATTACAGCGCCGGTGTCTTGGCCTGGTGTAGAAACAACGCAACAACTTCCCCCACAGCTGGCTTTCCTCACAGAGGTGCGCGAGTCGCACAGTACATGAGAATAATACGTATACATGCAAAGATATTTCAAAAGAGAAATTGTGTAAGTTCACTCCTCAGTTTATTTTTATATTACGCATATTGCTTTTATATATTTCATATAAGCTACTTTTTAATTTTACAGCAGACATCATTTTTTGTTTGTTTGTTTTTGTATTTTTTTTTAAACTGTTATGTTTTTTTATGTAAAGTGGTTAAGTGTTCGGTGTATGAGAAGGTGATAATACCATAACTTCGCCACAAAAATTAAGACGTGTTATTATTATTATTATTATTAAATCGGCTAAACTGCTGCTTATGCCGTGAACTCCAGAGCTGCGCACGCCAGCAAAACGGCGTCACTGGCCATCTCGCCAATCAACGCCTGGTAACATACTTGCCAGCCGGCAGCTCAGCCAATAGGGAAAACTTCTGCAGCATGCAGTAACCAATCAGACGCAAGACCTGCTCCCAGAGCCTCGCGCCGCCAATCAGATGATGCGTACGCCCACATAAAAAAAACCACGACGCAATTTCGCCTCTTGTGCCCGAGTCGTACCGTGGCCACACACTCGTCTGAGCTTAACGTTTGTTTATAGATGGCTGTTGTTACTTATGATCAAGTGAGATGTGCAAATATGTTTGCAGACGCGACCAATAACTAGAGCCACGAGTATTTCGCAAACTCATTCGATGGCGATGTAAACGTCTCCTGCTATCGTGATTGCACGGCAGTTCTTAAGACAGGTCCCGTTTAACCGTGGGCCAGTTATAAGCAGGACGCAGCAGTGTGAGAGAGGGTTGAACAGTTCTGTACAAAGGCCTCACTTGATCGCAGCAACCAATTAGTAGGGCCACCTGTTTTTCGCGAAAAGATTTACGTGGAGGCTAGACTTCATTATCCTATGTGCATACTTGCAGTCTTCATGTGACTATAGGTCGCTTGTATTTGTATATAAAGACAGTCTGTTACACGAGTAACCCAATCAGAATTAAGTTTCTCCAACACTGACCGTCCGTGATTCGCGGGCAGACAGATAAGATGCGTAACAATTAAAATTATACAATCGCGAAAGTGGCTCTCAACTGGAACACAACTTGTCGTGAAATCCCTTCGCGAAAAACAGGCGCCTCTACCAATGAGCAAACAATAGTGTCTCTAGCGTACAGATATAGGACTGTTAAATCTAGCCTGCGGCCACATCAACCCAAGAAATACTCGCTGCTCTACCAATAACACAAGCGCAAATTGCCATAACNGGTTGGGGGGGGGGGGATGGGGCAGAACAGTTGCAGCATTTTGTTACAGCAGTCCAGCGTTATAGAACGAATTTCTTAAATAACCGCCTAAGTAAAGAAACGTACTTCGACCAAATAAATGTGGCTACAGGAACTACGTGCCAACATATACACATGCATACAATTGTAATTAATTTATTTGTCATATTAATTATGAACAGTGTGAATGTACAAATACAGATAATATTACATCAGTGACTCCACTTCATTGCAGAAAATATGCTATACACGGTGTCGAGGTAACAAAAGTCATTAAAATTATTGTAAAAAATGTCGGACGCTAACTCTATATGGCTTAGGTAGGCGGACTGTTGCCTTCGACTATCTAATATCTCATCCTTTTTCTTTTTTGTGAAGAAACTTACATAAAATAACACTAAGGGGTTTTAACAGCAGTTCCTTAAACGGCGTAAATGTTTGTCAGTGGAATGACTCGGACATATCCAAGCTTTATCGGGGAGTCTAAAGGGAATCAAGTTTTTAACAGCTTGTCCAAAAAGTAAACCTAACTAACGTACTGCTAGCGCAATACTTTTACCTCAAGTAAATGTTGAAAACTGCCACAAGACACACGGTGTCGTGCACTTCTCAGGATGTTTGTTAACTTGAAATTATAAACGAAGGAAATACCAAAACTTTACCGCCTGTTCTTTATGCAACTACATCAGCTCCAATCAAACACCACTGCCTACATATCGGGCGTCTATTTACCTTTCATAGTTTGGTATAGTCTATTTTTTTTTCTATTTTATTTGGTGTACAGCCAAAGCTCACGAACTATTAAAAGACTGCGAGAATTACGTCATCGTGAGTACTTTTGTATTAACATTTGAAAACATAATTACTGTCTGTTAAATTAATGCTATGCTACCCAACACAATGGGGAACAGACCCCCAGCTAAGTTGGCTACGAATCAAGAAAAATAGTTCTTAGTCTTGGCTTTGCATAGTGAGTGCGAGGGTAATGTTTAAATTTATGTCACGTCAAGTTAGTGTTTTTTTATTTGATACATTAAGAGTACGAATTGGCATTTTGGTTCAAATGAAATTCCTGGAATATAAAATGTATTCACTTGTCGGACGCATGAATAAAGCCACTGGGCCCACAGCAATGTAAATGTTACACATGGTGGAGTGATACAGACTGCGGTGAAAATTTGATCTTAAGCAGGAGTTTCAAAAGTGTTCAATTCATCATGAACAGCCAGTATAGGACTAGAGAGGGTGAAATAAACAATTACTATNGGGGGGATATAACCCGGGGAAGCTCATTACCTTCCATCGATGTCCTGACATTTTGCTAAAATAATTTCCCTGGCTCATTCGTACGGTATTCGGGATTCACTCTGCAGTCTCGCTTCTGTCAACATGATTATGCCGTGTGGCGTGGACGACAACGGAGCAACGGCAAGTCTCCAGCCGAGTGGCGCGGCTAAAGCAAAACATGGAAACACCTCTTAGCACAAGTGGCACACGATAAACAAATGACCGGTTCTCCAGCACGAACGAGGCTGTGTGCTTGAACGTTCCTTTCCTCGCCATCCTTGGGAAAATAAACAAGTCACGTCTGCTCATCCTGCCCTATGCACTTCTCTCCCCGTCGCAGAACGGCCTGAGCGCAGAGTGCTTGAGAATACAGAGCCGAATAGGATATATTCGAACAATCGATATAACTCGAATAATGTCTAGAGACAACGGAATACTTTTGACACGGAGACGTGCAAAATGCGCGTGTCTAGTTAGTCCACGTACAATCATGCAGACGTCAGCAGCTCGTCGATTGCTTGCAGTCACGGTGGAAAATGGTCATTAGGCCTGTGTTTCGTTGCTTGTTTATAATAAACTCCGGGCTCTTCAGGAGGCGCCGAATACATAAACATACATGTAGATGTGGTTGAAATTTTACCCAGTCGGTCCCGAAATGATTTACATGCTTAACTGGCGCAGTCGTAAAATATTTCGATGGGAGCTGTTTGTGTCGAGCGTGCAAATCAGCTAACATGACCGCAAATCTGTTTAAACTGCTACACTTAAATCAGTGAAATTCTACTGATCGTTTGAGTTTCTGGTATTCACTAAGTAAATAGTGATTCCTGCTGATTTATAGTGAATTGCACTAGCCTAGCAGTATAACCTCAGTGCATTCCACTGGCTCGCCAGTATATAACAGCTTATTAACTGAAGATTCAGTAAAATGATGCTACTGATTGAAATCACCGATTCATGTTTAGAGTGCACAGCCAGGGAACAGCGAGCCGCGTGTTCGGCGTTATCATCGTTGACCATTCGCAAACGAGAACGGAAGACATTTCAGTAAATCATATTACTCGTAATGACAACGCCCAGAACACCGAGCACTGACTCATTTCCGTGTACATTACTGGTTCATGTCATTCGCGGTTACTTCCAACTTCTTTGAAGTCCTGATAAAAGTTCTACTTTCAGACTATTCCTCCGCCTCATACAAACAAAGCTTAACCCAGTCTAGAAGATTACACGAAAGCGACAACGCACCGCATTAGTGCGCACTCAGTTGAATGATTTTTACATAATAACTATTTGTTACTAAGCATTACCAACACAACAATTTTCTCATTGATTTAATTCTTATTATAAATTAAATGTAATAATTAAGATATAAACATAAATAAAAGTTCAATTTAACCAAAAATAAGATACTTTTATGATAACACAACTACAAAATGCTTCTGATGGATGACATATTCAGGAAACAACCAAACGCGGGGCAATGTTTCAAAAGTTTGATTCAAAAAGTGTGAAGAAACCGCGAATAGACTATATCCTCCATTTGCAAAATTGTCCGCAATCGAGAACATGCTGCACGTGGAAGATGTTTTTGGTCGGCACAGTACAAAACAAGGAATCAGTGGCCTGTGTTTTGGGCGTCTTCAGTCCGAGTGCTCTGATTTGTTGAAGTTCCTGCGTCTCTAATTTGTGAATAGGTTAATGCCGACATCGCCGGACACGCAGCGCGTTGTTCACTGGTCGCGAGAAGCACGCTTGACATGGGTACAGGGCACGCCAAAAATAATTAAACGATTGCAAAACCTCAGCTCGTCAATTAAATCGAGACCGAGCGGGTTGAGGAGTCCGCTCACCTGTCACTCAAACTGCGCTCAATAATGTTTAAAATCCAGTTTTTTTTTTAACGAAATTATTAAACGAGCGTCTAATGTGCCGATATACGAAAATAACACACACTTCAGGCGAGGGCTATCGAGTGCTTTCAAGACACCGCGCACGTTAGAAACACCATTTCAGAATACTCCGATATACAGGATGATTCTAAAATCATGGGACAAACATTGAGGGGTGGTAGAGCTCACTAAAACAAACAATTATTGTATAGGAATATATGGGCGGGAGTGACGCGTTGAGGCACAAACACAAAAACATAACACATTAACGGAAACATAAAATGTTAATTAGCAGCATACTTAACGAGTGATTCCGTACAGAAAATGTTAAAACAGTTGCTGGAAATGCATCCACCAACAGTCACGCATGCTTGGCGACCTCTACACACGGCGTGATTGGCTGACAATGGTGGCGTGCGTGAAATACCCGGCGTATTTGAATCTGTTCGCCAATCACTCCACCGACGCTACCAAGCTTGCATTACTGTCGGTGGTAGCAATTTTGAGGAATTATTATAAACATTGCTGTAAAAAGGCATTTAGCGGCGACGTTGTAAATAAACAATGTGTTGCATTGCATGTGCTATTTTTGTGTTTTGTACCTCAATGCGTCACTCCCGCCCATATATTCGTATACAATAATTGTTTGTTTTAGTGAGCTCTAATAACCCTCAATGTTTTTAGACATAATAATTGCAAGCCTCAAAACTTATACAGGGTGATTCTAAAATCATGGGACAAACATTGAGGGGTCGTAGAGCTCACTAAAACCAAACAATTATTTTATAGAAGTATATGGGCGGGAGTGACGCGTTGAAGCACAAACACAAAAACATAACACATTAACGGAAACATAAAATGTTCATTAGCAGCATACTTAACGAGTGATTCCGTACAGAAAATGTTAAAACAGTTTCTGGAAATGCATCCACCAACAGTCACGCATGCTTGGCGACCTCTACATATGGCGTGATTGGCTGACAATGGTGGCGTGCGTGAAATACCCGGCGTATTTGAATCTGTTCGCCAATCACTCCACCGACGCTACCAAGCTTGCATTACTGTCGGTGGTAGCAATTTTGAGCAATTATTATAAACATTGCTGTAAAAAGGCATTTAGCGGCGACGTTGTAAATAAACAATGTGTTGCATTGCATGTGCTATTTTTGTGTTTTGTACCTCAATGCGTCACTCCCGCCCATATATTCGTATACAATAATTGTTTGTTTTAGTGAGCTCTAATAACCCTCAATGTTTTTCCCATGATTTTAGAATCATCCTGTATAGTTGAAAACGACTTTTTCAAAGAGCTGTATCTCAAAACATACGATTTATACACATACAGCAAGCAGAACACTAGGGGCATGCAATGAACCTTGCTACACACTCTCCACCAATAAAATAATACGGTCGCCAGTTAAAGTTCCATAGATACAACGTAACACGACGAGAACACTACACGCCAGTTCAAAAGCTTTGCGCGTAGCGACAATGGCGAGCTTCTCAGCCTCAAGCGTGCTAACCGCCTTCAGGTGTAGCTGCGCATATAGCTGCACGTTGGAGGACGAGGAACGAGGGAGCGATAGAGGCGACGCTAACACGCACACCCTAGCGCCTCACCGCTCCTAAGCGCAATGCGTGCAGAGTTTCCATCGTGATGACGTACTACGCAAGTTGTATCTGCAACAGCGGGACTTTATTACACGCGATGGAAGCAGTATGGTCCGTATGGTCGTGCTTTTTCTCTTTCCGCTTAAGGAAACCGAACAGTCAAGCTTTAAAAATTCTATATTTTACCATATTCACGATTTCTTTTCTCCATGAATACACTTATTATGATAAAAAAAAATAGTGGCATAGATAAATGTTAATTTTATCTTTTCTGGCAAAAAAAGTCGTCTTTCCAGAAAATCTACTTGCCGAGATACGCGTATTCGCGCAAACAAAGATTTCACAGAAAATGTTTTAGTACATACTCGTATAGTCTGTTCACGGTAAATGGAGCACTTTTGAGAGCCCTAGTTCCTTTTTTTCTTTCTGAAATTTGTTATCCTTTTACCACCTTTTTTAAAATAAATATTTCCGTGTAAGTAATATAAACACAGCGTGCATATTCCACCGCACTTGGAAGTGTACGCCTAAGGATAAAATAAAATATATTTATTGACTGTTATTCTAAATGAGAGAGAGGGCTTCCAAAAGTGCTCTCCTTACCTTATAACTTGTCTTCAGGTGAATTCGCTAAATCCCTGGTTCTCTATTGACGAGGACGAGTGCAACCTCCGCTGACCGGAAGACTGAGACGACGCGGCGGATATGTAAAGGAGGAGGCTGGCCAGTTGTAAAGACTTCCTGCCCGCTCCACTTGAGCCCTCCTCGGGCGGGTGGCCTGATGTCCGCGGCACCGCCCGGGTCACTCGTTGATGGTCGCGGCTTGAATGACCCCCACCACAAGCCAATCACTACGCACTGATTGCTTAATAGCCGCGCAGCTCGCCTCTCCTTCCATCGGCTTCCAGGTCTACGCGTAGTGAGCGTGTGGTAGAGCGATCACGCTGGCTGCGCACCGCCAGTCTCCGTGTTACAGCATTGGACTGCTTTTCTCCCAATACGACTATCATTACCTACGTGGGTAGGATTTGAGGTTGGAACACTGTTTTGTAAACAAGTGCTTTAAGAAGTTTGTATATTTCCTCTAAACCTATTTTTTAATGGTGTTTGATTAATTTCAAATTGGGAAACGTATTTTATACATATAGAATGGCTTGTCTTTTGAAAATTAAGATACAAAAAAAAAAACACGTTCGTCAGTGTTGACCACGTGACTATGACAGTTGTGTTGGGTTGGGGTAGGTCAATGTTGGGTACATGCGCACAAGACATAATCGGTACGTAAAGTGAGTGAGCGAAGAGATTTAGGCGGCTCTTAACAGCGAGGTCTTGAGAGCCGATGAGGCTGAAGTCAGGTGAGTATGGAGCAGCGCCGTAATGAAAGGGCGGAGGAAACGGGACATCTCCGAGAAAACCCGCCGACCAGCGGCATCGTCCGGCACGATTCCCACTCGCGAAAATCCGGAAGCGACCCCGCCGGGAATCTAATCCGGTTCGCCTAGGTGGGAGGCGAGTAGTCTGACCACTACACCACCGCAGTCCCTCGGTACGTAAAGTATTTAAACTATTTCCACTAGTTCACTGCCAACTTATCTGGGAGCTTGCATTCCAGTGTATAGTGTACCATACACGCATTTATAGGCAGTGATTAAGTGTACATAAAGTTTGGAACATAACATACATTGTTTGCTTAAGACTATAATTCACGATATTTTGTTTTATTTCATTATCTGAAAGATATTTCTATGATGGCCACATTAATATTAATATCTTTACTCAAACGATTATAAGTTTTCAAAATATAAAACCGAAAAATCGAAAATTTCGGAATACGGGAGCCCGAATTTCTATTATTCTAATTAATATTGCAACCTGAATCACATGTCACTTGATCTACATCATATACACAACATATTCATTAGGTGTCGAGGATATTTAACAATTGGTACTCGGACACTGGTATCCTGAATATCTTTGAAATAGGTTTTACTGTTTTGCCAACACATTTGTATTCGTCCGAGAGAAACTAATAATATTATTTTTTCTCGGACGAATAAAAAAGTTGTATCCTTGATAAAATATTAATATGTTGTGTATATGATATGGATCACGTGACATGTGATTTAGTTTGCAAAGTAAATTAGGAGCACAGAAAGTTGGGCTCCCATTTTCCGAAATATTCGACTTTTCGGTGTTATATTTTGAAAACTATAATCGTTTACCTGCAAATATTTACACGTATGTGGTCCTTTTGTAAATCTCTTTCAGAAAATAAAATATAAAACTATCGTGATATATGGTCTTAAGGCGCCCGCCACCAAGTGAAAATAGAAGTGGCGGAGTAAGGGGTATATGCATTCCTTGCATTCGCCTTTTCTGGTGCCCCTGAATGCGGTCGTATGCGTATAAAGCTGTTCATGGTAAATGAGCACTTTTGAGGGCCAAGTTACTTATTCTTTTCAGCCATTTTTTTTATCATTTAACCACTTATTAAAATAAATATTACCATTTAAGTAATAAACGGAGTGTGTATATTCCACCGCACTTGGAAGTTAACGCCCAAGGCTAAAATAAAATATATTTAATGTATATTGCACCAAATGATAGGGCTTCAGAAAGAGCTCACTTTACCGTGGATAGGCTCTACCTACGTAAGGCAACGCTGGCAGGGGTGCAGGAAGATGCCTCAAGTGGGACACGGCGACCGCGAGACACGCCAGGTGCGACCCGAAGGTCGACGGGGCACCCTCTCNGGGGGGGGGGGGGGTCGTTGCCTACGGAACCAGTCGTGCACACGGCGTTCTCATGAACACGCCCGCGTCAAGGCCCGTCCCGGGACACGACGACCTGTGCGCCCCACCAGGAAGTGCGTAGACCCGAGATGTCCGCGACCGCTGTGCTAATTCTGTTTTGACCCAAACGGCTCCTATTTTTATTTTATCTCGCTTATGTTACGTGGTCGAGAGCTACTCTGCGTGCGTATCTTTTACCGGACTCGAGTATAGCCCATTCACGGTTACTTCCGACTTCTCTGAAGCCCTGCTAAAATTTCTGCTTTCAAGATATTCCTCCGCCTTATGTAAACTACGCTTAACAGAGTTTAGAAAATTACACTAAAGGGACAACGCACGAAATTCGTGCGCACTCGGTGTAATAATATTTTGCATAAGGACTATTTCTTACCAGGCGTTACCAACACACATGTTTTCTCACTGTTTTATTCATATTAATTATAAATGAAATATTATAACTTATAGATAAAATAAAAGTAAAAGTTAATTTTAACCAAAAATAAGGTACTTTTACGTTAACATAAGTATAAAACGTTTGTGATACATGGCATATTTGGGAAATAACCAAACACGTAATATATGGGGTGATTTTTCAACGGTTGGATTAAAAAAGTGTGAAGAAACGACTAATAGACTATAGTACAAAAGTTGCACCTCGTACCTTACAACACAAACGCCCCATGAAGGGACTGACACACTCATGCACGCAATAAGCAGATATATCTACGCAGAAACGAAATAGCGTGTCGGTCCCTTTGATGCACGCGTACATATTCACTGATTGGCTGCGTGTGCGCTTTGGAAGAGGCCCTCGCGTTTGATTGGCTACGTCCTGCTGCGGAAGGTTCTCTAGAGGCCTGTGCCGCGTACGGCAAATTGATCTCTCTCTTCTGATTGATGAATAACGTCCTGCCATATTGCTGGCAAGTGGGGCTATTCTCCCAGGGGTTCTCGGTGGATGATGTTATTATTAGGGGTAGTGAAATTTCGCGAAAAGGTTTCACGACAAGTTATATTTCAAAACATTGTAAGGTCATTTACCTATCTTTATTGGCCAAATTATTTTTTTGGCATGTGTTAACTGTCTGTACACGAATCACGTAGGAGCAGTTCTGATGTTGCCGAATTCTGAGTGGCTCGGTCAAATATGAAAACGCCTTTTAAGTAGACAGCAACCAATGGCAATAGACAAACTGCTGTTGAGTGCTTATATAGTATTGAAGTCTACCGTGTACTCATATTTTTTTTCTCGCGAAAAATCACTATCTCTAGTTATTATAATGGTTCAGGAACACTTTGAGTGCGATACACATTTACTGGTCGCCTATATTCGGGACTGCATGTCCCTAAGTTCTGTTGGTCTCCGTATTTCCATTTGTAACAGTCCTACTGATTTCCACAACACAGGACACGCTTGCTTGATTGAATAACGTTCATTACTGGCCGGGTCTTTGCCTATATAATACCGAGCTGAAAGCGAACCAATCACACGTTCTTTCCTACGTAGAATAATATACAAGCCAGCCTTTTAATTTGAATAATTTACACTTCGAGTGTTCCCGCCTGCTGGCGAAGTAATGTTTCTTCGCCTGTGTCTTCGAAGAACGCGGATGTCGTAATGTTAAGGCAAACTCCATAAAACTCAGTTAAATTCAGGCGACGTAATGTTACGTTGGCAGCACTCAAAAGTGTTAAGGGAAGTCGAAAAAAAGGGGGGAAATACAGAGAGAAATTCGAGCTCAAGAATAAACTGATAAAACTTAAATTTTTACTAACTTTCTTAAAAAGGCTTTAAATTCAGTTTTAATATTTGCATTAAAACTATATTTTAACAGCTAAAATATAACGTTTATTGGCACATTCTATTTGGTGGTAAGTCAGCAATTTTACAATTAACTTCGAATTTTGTAAACTGAGAATGGTTACCTGTTTTAAACTTGGCCATTGTAGCGGCTGTAGGCGAGTGATAGGCATGTGTATAAATGGCTAGGACACTGAGGTGCAACAGCCGCTTATACCGTCAACTATATCACCACACGCCAGCAAAATGGCGTGACTGACCAGCTACATGTTGGCACGCCATTCGTCAAATAGCGCATGGTAACCTGCTTGCCAGCAGGCAGCCCAGCCAATAGGGAATCTTTCGCAAAACGCAGTAACCAATCAGACCCATTCCCAGACCCTAGCTCAGCCAATCAGAGAATATTTACGCCCACGACAAAGGAACCGCCACGACATTTCGTCTCTGTGTACTTATCTATTCTGTGATTCGANAGAGAATATTTACGCCCACGACAAAGGAACCGCCACGACATTTCGTCTCTGTGTACTTATCTATTCTGTGATTCGACTATACCGATATGAAACATCCATAACCTAGAAGAGTAGCACAAGAATAATTTATCCGCGGAGAAAATGACTGAAGAATTCGCGAGTTCATTACCTGTAGGCTAGACTCCACACAGTCTTATGTAAGAGCATGCAGCTATTAACCATTCACCGGTTGGTTGCTACAGCGAGATGCGATGAATGGGCCTGCATTAATTGCATTATATTACTGGCGCGGGACTCAGCGAGAGGTGTCAAACAGCGCGTCGATCAACTGTAAAAGTAACATGAAAGTACGAGTTTTTGCATTCAAGCTTGTCCCGAAATGAATCGGCGAAGTCTTCAAGTGTCATAACGATAAGAGACGTGCAAATTATTCGCGTTATTATTTGGAGCCACGCTATAGACTTTACAGCTCTGCGAATACTCTAACCGATGTGATTAGTTCATTGGCTGCTGTCTGAAAGTGAAGTCATTCCTTTTCTGAAAAGAAAACGCATGATTCACGTACACCATTATAAAGAGTATATTAATTGGCGCTAAAATTTTTCAGGGCGTGTCAAATAACGTATGGTCCAATAACAAACGCATAGTGCAAACTTACAAGTGCTTAAAACACAACTTTTCGCTAAAAANTCAAATAACGTATGGTCCAATAACAAACGCATAGTGCAAACTTACAAGTGCTTAAAACACAACTTTTCGCTAAAAAATAACGCGTGGGGACACCAGATTTTCGCGAAAAGATTTCTTCGTAAGTTGTGCTTCAAAACACTTTCGCGCNAAAAAATAACGCGTGGGGACACCAGATTTTCGCGAAAAGATTTCTTCGTAAGTTGTGCTTCAAAACACTTTCGCGCTGAGAATCACTTTCTTGGTTGGATGATTCACTTGTTAACACATCTTAGGTAGATATCTGCGAATCACAGAGGTTCAGTAACGGAGTAACTTAATTCTCATTGGCCGGTCAAGTAAGCTAATGTTTTCTCACTAAGTCATACAACCAATAAGCAAAGGAACACTGCTGCAATGTCAGTAGACTATTGTAATCTATCTTGGGCGAAAATCTTTTTGTGGAAATGAGGTGTCCAACGCGAAATGTGCATGTCTCTATAGACATTGATACCGCAGTGTTGAGTACCGGATTGAAAAAACCTTTCCGTGCGTTCCGTACACAATTGCGTACACTGGGTCTGAATGGGTTCCGCCGACAAAGAAACGTCGGCCTCTGTAATTATTTCACGATTACTTCCAAATTTTCTGAAGCGCTGCTGAAGTTCTACTTCCAGGATATTCCTCCGCCTCACGTAAAGTAAGCTTAACCGAGTCTAGAATATTACACCAATGAGGCAACGCACTACATTCGTGCGCACTCAGTGAAATAAAATTTCCCATAATAACTTTTTATTACTAGGCATTACTAACAAATCCTATTTTCTATATGTTTTATTAGTATTAATTATAAGTAAAATATTATAATTTATAGATAAAATATAAGTAAGATTTCAGTTTAACCAAAAGTAAGGTACTTTCATGTTAACACAAATATAAAACGTCGTGTTACATGCCACATTTATAAACAACCAAACACACCATTCATGGGGTTATTTTTCGAAAGTTAGATTCAAAAAGTGTGAAGAAACCGCAAATGAACTATACAAAAATTCTTTCGTCACAGAACGTGGGACTTACGGCTGTTGCCTGGTTTGAAAGCATAGTGAGAATTTAGCATAGGGGAATACATGTTAGCAAAATTCGGTTTATGGATGCCAATTTTGAAGATATAAACATGGAACAAAAAACTAAGTATGAGAAATAATACTTTCAAGCTGTCTATAGAAGCAAATATAAAATTTGTTTTTCAGTACTTTTTTTATTTAATTACTAAGGTTTCTGATATTTCCAGGAAACAGGCTACACGTCAATGCTACAAAAGGCTACGATAGCAAAGAAGCACGTATTTTTATGCTCAGAAACGTCACTAGTGGTATATATCTATATTTAACAGGAACGCCAAGAAATCGAGTTTAATTAATATGTATTTCCCTATACCAAATTCTCACTGCTTTCAAACCAGGCAACAGCCCTACCTGGAGCTTTTTTCCGTGTTTGAGGCCGAGAAACGAGAGAGCGATAAGGGCGACACTGCCACGCGCTTCAAAGCATCAAATGCGCCATCGCCGCAAAGTGCAAGGTTCTGAGTGCAGTGTTCTTGTCACTCTGCTTGTACCTATGGGACTTTCAGCGATGACCCTACTGTTTTATTGGTGGAAAGTCTACAGGAAGGTTCAATGCAGAGTCTTTGAGAAGTTTTGTATGTATCTGACGTATTGGTACGTTTTGAGATACAGCACTCTGAAAAATTCGTTTTTTTAGTCATTTTGGAGTACTAAAAAATGGTGTTTCTAATGTGCGTGACATCTTTGAAGGACTCAATAGCCCTCGTATGAACCGCGTGTTATTTTCGTAGGTGAGCACATTGGACGCACGTTCAATAGTTTAAGTAGTAAAACGTGTGTTTTAAACACTCAAGCGCCAGGTAGGCGGGAGCCTTAACTTTCATTCGCACATTAAGGTATGGTTTCTAATGTTGCCAATTAGAAATGTATTGATACGCGCTGCACTTGAGTAGGCAAAGAACTTGTTTCGTTAACACAACCAATAAGATGTCGACTTTGTGTTCGGTGACAGTAGTATGAACAAATCATAAGGTAGAGCAGAAGCATGGCTTGGGAATCAGTTACCGACAGGGAATATCATTGGGCACTGAGCCTTGCAGAGTGCTGTACCGGTCAAATATAAGGCACTGAGGCTTGCAGAGTGCTGTACCGGTCAAATATAAGGCACTGAGGCTTGCAGAGTGCTGTACCGGTCAAATGTAAGTTTCCTGTGCAACAAGTACTCGATTGTCTTCCTCGGCGTAGTTTCTTTCCTTTGTAGCGGGTCGAGATGAGTGAAGCGCTGTCGAGAAGGTCGGGGGGCCACCCTCGACGACGAGCACGAGATACACGAGCCTGCCGAGCAGAACACCGGGCCGTCGACAAGACAACAGGCGCTGCTCTGCGCAAGTCGGGCAGGTGGACCGCCGCCAAGGGGTATCGGGGGACGAGGGAAGGACGGTAGTTTATTGGACCGGGCGGGCAGTAAGAAAAGCATCTCACGATCTGTCGCCGCGACTATTGCAAGGCCGACCACGTCATCGGTGATCGAGGAGCGGCCCGGAGACACGACCGCGCGCTCGCGGTATGCCACCGGCCGGCCAGACGTCGTACACCGCCCCGAGGAATGTCCCGCGCCGGGGGACAGCACGATACCGGGATCACGAAGGGTAAGCATTATTCTCCTCGGAGGTTGGCAACAATACCGCATTCCTTACGGGAGGGTTTAACCCCTTAAGTTATTATCCCGAATATACTCGTTCACGTCTGACTTGTTGCAGAAAAGATTAAACCATTGTCGGTGCTGTTCAAGTACAGAATAAGTGAGTGAGTGAGTGAAGAGATTTGGGCCGCTCATAATATCGAGGTCTTGAGTGCCGATCAGGGTGAAACGAAAAGAGTTTGGAGCAGCACCGGAATGAAAGGGCGGGGGAAGCGGGAGATACCCGAGAAAACCCGCCGACCTACGGCACGATTCTCACACGCGAAAATCCAGGGGCGACCCCACCGGGAATCTATCCTTGTTTGCCTAGGTGGGAGGCGAATAGTCTAACCATTACACAACCGCGGCTCCCGTGTTAATTGGATAAATTATATTTGTGTGTACAAGTTTTGGCTCAAATTGTAATACACACTTGCCCCAGCCAAAATATTGAGTATTAACTTGACACGCTAGCGCCCGTTGCGCCAGTCGTCTTCGTCAGTTTCAACTCTGCGCGGTGTTATGCTCTATGCTTGGCTCGGATCCCCTCCATGTTCCTCCCATGTTCTCTCTCCCTTGATTTCCCCTCCTCTTGTGCGTCATAATTTTTTATGATCTGGGCTGTTTATTTAAGTCGTTGCACACCTTGCTCCCCCCCCCCCTACTCTACGCCCGGTCGTCACCTGAATGTGTACTTGGAGAGCTGCTATAATGGTCTAAATTGCCAATTTTGTCGTCCTACGGACGTATTGCCGTGATGAGGAACACTGTATTTTATTTCGTCGCCCGAGCCGCCGAGAATTTGGACAATTCAAATGAAATGCTTTAACTGTAATCTACAAACTATAATTGTTTTAAATAATTGTTAATCATTTGGTAATCTGTAAATTATATTGTTTGACATATTCTATAAACAACAGAGCAATTTATTAAATGCATTACGTTCTTGTTAAGTTTTATTAAAACTTTTGTGAGGAACTGGAATGAAATTACTAAGGTGATCTTAGTCTTTTTTTTATTGCCAAGTTGCTTGTTATATAAACTAGGGTGCTGCTCTGTCATTATGTATATTTAATTGGCAAATATATATCGACTGAAATTTCTTCCTACATTATTTGTGTTTCGGTACAAACTTTATTTTGTAACTACTTATTATTCACGCCCTCCGATGTTGTTTACAAGAGCCAACACACATATGTTTGGCACTGAGAGTTCATAAACAAGCTGATTTCAATGTAAACTAGTTACTAATTTAAGGCGAAACAAGGATAGGCCTATGTATCATTAAAAGGCAATTTTTCGATTATGTCACATTTAAATAATGTAACTGTGTAATACAATGTTTTGCAAATTTCACTTTAAAGACATAATACTTATTGAACGATGTGGATATGTTTCATTGTATTTATTCCCACTTTTAGTGCGAAGAACAAGGTTTATTCTTCAAGTGGGTTCGGGCACAATACAAATCATTATACGACAATTTCAATTCTCCCATTTTCTTACATACAAAACTGAAAAATCAGGTACACACATACGACACCAGTGCTACCGGGAGGCGAAACAATTTCAGTTTCCGAACTAATAACTCTGAGCTTCCCAACCTGAGCAGGATAAACTGTAACCGGGGAGTGGGAGTTTACGACGCACGTTACGACATATGTAATGTCCCTTCCCCCTTCCCCCTTCCGCTGCGCTCGAGATTACCGCAAACTAGTTAAGTCTGAAAGCGGCCGCCGTTAAATTGAATTCCCGTCTCGGCGGGCAGATCAGAACACGAAGTAACTGTGATAGGCCATAATTACGCCATTAATCTATGGAAATGTTCCCCCTCCTTGCCCCTGACGCTTACAACCCGTTTGCGACGATGTGAATGCTTACCGTTAACGCATTTTCACGCGGACCAAATAAACAAAGAGAGGATGAAATAAATTTCCCCGAATATCTCGCAAAAGTCCTATTAAAAACATGAGAAATGGTGTCTTGACTTTACACATGTTAAGACATTTCGCTGGCAACAAAAATTTTGAACTGTGTCTTTTCGTTTTGTAACGAATTTTCCCGGCCCGACTCACAGTTGACTTACCGCCCTCCACGACCTTAAAATAGTATGAGGAAATTGAAGGGTTATTTTGGTCCTATTCCGGACGAGAAAAGCGCAGTATTGCTGCAGTAATTGCGCAAGTATTACACTTACATAATCGACCACTCGACAAGTATAAACTAATTTATCGGGATATAGTTTTCATATTCTAATTTTAGCGATACTTGACATGAATAAAACAGTCAACAAGTCTCAACAAGTCTCAGATTTTGCGAATTTTCAGTTACCCAGGGAAAAAGCACGTGCAAATGAAACTGCAGTAATGTCGGTCGTAATGTTCAAAATATAACCGGTCAAAACTGGTATACATAGTTACAAAGCTAAGTTGTAAACAATCTTTTTTTTTTTATAAAACGCCTAGTAATTCTGTTTCGTTTCGAACGAAGGCATATTGTGTTGCCACTGGCTCCTCGCGAACTAGAGAGTCCTATCAACTCCCCTTCGCCGCATCGTTGAATTCTGATGACCAATTTAATTTCAGGAGCATTTTCCGGTACGTATGGACGGAGTCTTTACGTGTCAACCTGCAGCCCAGTCTGCAGTAACCAATCAGAGAATGGGTACATTCTATTCGAAACAAGCCGATCTCCCGTGGCGCATTCAGTTGGTGCGCCGCTGGTGTGCGGTGCGGGAGGTTCTGGACTAGAATCCTAGGTAAGGCATAGATGG
>NQII01001766.1:108986-175687 GCA_002778355.1 Clitarchus hookeri | reverse complement strand
TTTAAAAAGTTAAGGATCCGTTGGCAGCAACAATGGTGGCTGTGTCGCGCATGCGCGTCATGCGCGGTGGCGGGTTGGCTGCGCATGCGTTATGAGCCGAGCCTGTCCCCTTCCCCTTGCGCTCGGGGCATGCGCGGTACAGTTGCAGGCCGGGAACTGTTCCCACGCTTGCCAGAGGAGGAGTAGTCTGCTGCTGCCCTCAGTCTGAACCTGTTTCCTGCAACAGGTGTGTGTGCGCGCGCGTCGCCCTGCGCTGCTGCTGCTGCAGATGCACGGCTCTCGAGCGTTACACACACGTCACATTATTCCATTTAAGGTTACTTCCAAGTTCTTTCAGGCTATTCCTCCGCTTCATGCAAACAAAGCTTAACCGAGTCTAGAGATGAGTGAGAGATGTTTGCGGCTCTTAACAACGAGGTCTTGGGAGCCGATGAGGTGAGAATGGAGTAGCGCCGAAATGCAAGGGCGGGGAAACGGAAGCTCCCCGAGACAACCCGCCGACCAGCGGCATCGTCCAGCACGATTCCCACTTGTGAAAATCCGAGAGTGACCCGGCCGGGCACCCGAGTGTAGAAAATCACACCAAAGGGTCAACGTACCTCATTTGTGTGCCCTCAGTTTAATAACATTTTCCATGCCAACTATACCTTACTAGGGATTACCAACACCCATCGTTTCTCTCTGTTTTTATTCATATAAATTATAAATGAAATATAATTAGAGACCCTGGAATATTGCGGATTCATTTGGCAGCAAGATAGATTGCACAATAGCTTGTGTGCTCAGGAGTCAGTAAGTTGTTCAGGAGTCAGTTAGTTGTTCATTGGCTGTTGCTCCAGTTTAACTACAGACCAGGCAGCGCCGGATTCGTTCCTTGTTTTCCTTGCAAGTTCGTTATTGGTTGGAAGTTGTCCGGGGCGTGTATAGAAAACTGTAATCCAATAGCAGCACAAGCACATACGTACATGTGGTTGAAGTTTAACTTGTCCTCAAATGAACCTGCAAAATTTCCGGGTCTCTAATTATAATTTATAAATTATGCATAAGTAAAAATTCTATTTAACCAAAAATAAAATACTTGTACGATTAAGGCAGCATAAAACGCTTGTTATACATGACAAATTTAGGAAAAAACCAAACATCATTAGGTTACATGGGTTTATTTTTAAAAGGTGTTATTTATAAAGTGTGAAGATACCGTGAAAAGGCTGTAATTACTAATAAACATCTAAAACTGTTTTACACACACATATTTTCTCGGGCCCTTCCTTCCCAAATCGTACAGTCGTGAACAAATTTTGGCATTTCGAGTCCGCTTATCGTAACAAAAACAGTCCCGGGGCAGACCGGTCTCGTGACGGTTATTCAAAATTAAAATCTAAAATTGTTGTTGGATAGGAACTAATTCCTCTTTCCTCTCTCTGCAAGGAGAGGGGAAGGGGGGGGGCAATACAGATATGGGTACCAGGTTTCCTTGCACTACACAGGATATGAGCTAGAATTATATCACTTACGTTCACGCCGTTACAAGAACGCCATTTCTGTTGGTCTCTGCATTCCCACTTACCACCGTCCCATTGGTTCACACACTGAATAACGTTAGGCGATTGTTGACTGGACTGTCAGCCAATGAAGAATAGAGTTTGTAGCTACCCCACTCAAATATCCTTTCCCTACGGTTCAAATCAATTGATATAAGGTTATGTTTTCTGCACAATAAATAGTGTTGATGTGATCTAAGGTTTATTTTAAAGACCGTTTTAAACATAAACGAAACAAAGAAACTTCCTCCGCGCGAATTTTGGTTTCTGTGGCAGAGAAATTTTCCTTTTCAGCGTTGACAGAGTTAATTTCGGTCGTAGTGTTTTAAATGTCAGACAAAACTACCGTTTTCTTGCCGCAGTTTTATCAGTTTTATTAATATGGAAGAAAGCCCGGAGTCCCCAACCCGGGTTCGAATCAACTACAAATAAGGGAAAGGAAAATTTCGCCTTTTAAACGACCTAAGCTAGACTTATCTGTACAATGTATTTTCGGCCGTCAACTATTTGTTCATTGGCTGCTGACACAGTGTGTAGTCAGTTTTACCTCAGAGCAGGTGGCACGGGATTCGTTGCTTGTTTCCTTGTACGTCTGGTATTGGCTCAGAGTTCACCTGGGCGTGTCTAATAAACTGTGGTCCCATTGCAAACATAACATTTATGTACACGTGTGTGAAGTATAACTCGCCGTAAAAAGAATTCGCGCAAGTTTTACAGCCCCTATACGATTTAGAGCCCTACAAATTTTGCGTTGTTATCCCGTCATACGTCTGTCATTCGCTGACCATTTGTGTGAAGGACGTGAAGAGCTCAGTTAGACTGCTCGCCTCCCACCTAGGCGAACAGGGTTCAATCCCCGGACGGGTCACTCCCGGATTTTCGCAAGTGGGAATCGGGCCGGACGATGCCGCTGGTCGGCGAGTTTTCTCGGGGATCACCCGTTTCCTCTGACCTTGAATTCCGGCCTGCTCCATTCTCACCTCTTTTCACCTTCATCGGATCTTAAGACCTCGTAGTTAAGGTGCCGCCCAAATCTCTCAACTCAACTTGACCACATATTTACACGAACTCATGTACATTGATCAGCCAATGAAATTACGTATTGTTCCCAGGTGTGTAAAGAGCAGTGAAGTCCATCTTATCCTCGAACAATAACACAAGAGTCTACTAACGATGTACGAGTGTGAGGACAAGAGTCGCCACAGGGACGTGAACCTCGCCTCGGTGACGAGACACGGCGGCGGGGACCCAGTGTGCTTCGCCACTGCCTCTCGAGACGTGCGCACTTCCTGGTCGCCTGCTCCAACACACCTGGGCATGTGGCCGGCCGGCTCCCCAAGTCAACGATCCCACAAGTGATTCCGCCGTCCGCTCCTCCCGGGGCCGTTGTACCCGCGCATGCGTCGTTCGCAACAGTCTCGCCGCGCATCCTCGTTTTCGCCGACCGCGGCTCCGATATTTACCTCCTCACGTGATTAACCCTTCCTTTCATCCCCACGTTAATTTATAACATCTAGTGTTGGAAATAATACGTTTTTTGATGTATTCTGTACTTCAGTTAGCAAATAACTTGTTTCGCTATCACAACCAATAAGCTGCATGTATGCTTTGTGCTCGGTGACAGTGATATTAACCAATCATAACGTTGAGCAGTAGCACGGTTTAAAAATCAGTTAGCCGCAGGGAAGGTTATTGGGCTGCGAGCCTCTCAGATTGCAGTAACGATCAAATATAAGCTTCTTGTGCGACATGTTGACAATGTCTACAATGGGCATGAAAGGGTTAAAGACTGGGAAATTTGGAGAGGTCAATAACTAGGGGCGCGTGTTTTTAGCGAAAATATTTTAGGACAAGTTGTGTTCCAACACACTTCAGTTCAGAACAACTTTCGTGATTGGCTAATTATAATTGTTACGCGTCTTACGTCTGCCCGCGAATTACGGACGGCCAGTATCGTAGAAACTTAATTCTGATTGGCTCACTCATGTAACATACTGTCTTCACGCAAAGACAAGCGGCCAGTAGTCAAATGTAGACCGCGAGTGTGCGCATAGGATACTGAAGTCTAGCCTCCGCGTAAATCTTTTCGCGAGAAACAAGTGGCCCTTTCAATAACCTGTCGGTTGGACTCACAGACCCTCCCTGAACTTGAGTAGCTCTCTTTTGTTTAAAAGCTAATGCCAACCTCTCGTGGCACAGTCGGTTGGTGCGCCGCCGGTCTGGGTTTGCGGGAGGTTCTGGGTTAGAATCCTTCGTAAGGCACGGGTGTTAGTTTGCGTTAGATCATAAGATAGTTCATAAGCCGTCTCCTAATAAGCCTTCAGGCATAACTCCGAGTTAATAAGCCCTTTACAATTCCAATCAACAGCGGACTGGGTTATGAAAAGCCATGTGTTATTGATAGGGACTGTAAAATTACGCTTAATACATTTGAGAACAAGTTAGACCTCAAACACGTGCAGATATCGTTTGCAATTGGATCACTGGCGAACTCTGAGCCAACAACAGACCTGCAAGGAGTGAAGCGCCGAATGCCGTGCCTCCTGTTCTGAGGTTACACATTGGGGCAGCAAACGATGAGCAGAATGCTGAAGCTCGCAAATACACCGGACCGTGGAGTCTATAGTCTATTCGCGGTTTCTTCACACTTTTTGAACCAAACCTTTGAAACTCCGCGTATGACGTCTCTGGTTGTTTCCCAAATATGTCACATATCACAAAAGTTTTATATTTTTGTTTACGTAAAAGTGCCTTATTTTTTGTTAAATTGAACTTTCATTTATATTTTATATAAACTGTATTTATTCTATTAATTATAATACTGCATTTATAATTAATATGAATTTAAAAAATTATAAAATAGGCGTGCTGGTAATGTTTAGTAAGAAATAGTTACTATGCAAAATATTATAAAACTTAGTGCGCACGAATTCGGTGCGCAGTCCTTTGGTGTGATTTTCTAGACTAGGTTAAGCTTTATCTGCACGAGGCGGAAGAACATCGTGGAAGTAGAACTTCAGCAGGGCTTCAGAAAAGTTGGAAGTAACCGTGAATGGACTATAGCGTAAAATCACGCATTTTTCTGTCCATAGTTATCCATGACTAGTTGCACTCCAAAACACTTCAGCTGAGATCCACTTTCGTGAATAGATAATTTTGAATGCCACATGTCTTTGCCTTCTGCCTGCTGATCAAGGGCGTTCTCTTGAGGAGTACCCCAATTCTGATTGGCCCATTGAGTCTTCTCACGAAGAAACGAGGCCAATAACCGAAGTAAGCTGCTGGTGTGCGTGTAGGATATTTAAAAAGGAATCCTGCGCGGAAATATTTTCGCGTAAAACAGGTGGTCCTAATTATTGACCCTTGGCCAATATACTGTAGTCTAATTGCAACAACAATACACGTGCACAACTTTTCATAGGCTATTCACGGTAAAGTGAGCATTATTTAAAGCCCTCCCAAATAGAATTAACCACTAATAAATATATTTTATTGCAGCCTCAGAAGTTAACTTTTGAGCGCGATGAAATGAGTGGCGGAATGATGAAGACTTCGAGCAAGCTCTTTAAAAAAAAGTGCTCTTTTTTACCGTGGATAGCCTATAACATATAGTTTACTATTAAAAAATGGCTGACTTTCAGGTGTCTAAACTTTTTGTAACACGGTATAGGTTATTCCAGTTCTTATGACTGCGTTATACGTTTTAACCCCGGCCAAGTTGCAAGACAACACTTACGCTACAGTAGCGAAATATATTAGTCTTCCAGTCAAAAGAGGAAATAGCTTTCTGCATATGCAAGCAATAAATACAAGTGAGGCACATACAAGTGACAAGTGTGAAAAAAAACATGAGTACATTTCTTTGTCCCGTAGTAAATAGCTTCCACTACCCATGGCACTAAACTGTATAAAATCAACCATCGAAATATCAATAAGACAGCGCTTTCTTTTGGCTGCCTATATCAAAAAATAAATCATTGGAAGCATAAAATATTTGCAAACTTTTATACACAAATTTGCTTGGTTTATACGCCATCAAAATAAAAATTCAAATTTAAAACAAAATACTAAAAAGTTTTATAAAGCTTTAAAACTGTAGGGTGCTGCGGTGGTTGAGCGGTTAGTCTGCTCGCCTCCAACCGAGGCAAACCGGGTTCAATCCCCGGACGGGCCTCCCGGATTTTCGCGTGTGAGACGTCGCTACATTCCGTTAGCATTGTTAGCACCAAAGCGTGGAAAAGTACAAACTTCAATAAACTCATATGTTATAATTCATCCATATTTACTGTATGTGCATTAATTGTACATCTATAGGAGACATTGTAGGCATGTGGCATCTTAAACCCCACAGACAAAATTTCGCACCTTGCATGCACAAGGTGGCATTAGAATCAGGCTCGTGCAGATGGCGTTGCACGAGGCTGGTTGGGTTATAAATACCTACATGGTGTGTTCGATCCACGGAAAACAGGGCACAAATGATTTGCTAAAGCAAGAAGTGATTGCATTTCGGCGTGCCAAAGACCATCGTGCAAATAAAGTAGCTGCATTTGAAGGTGCATCAAAGCGCTTTTTGCCCGGTAAACTTACATTGTGTGATCGCGATTGACTAAAATGTATATTGCATGTCGAGGTTATGGCTCTATTGTGGTCCTGCGCTAGATTCATATTAAAAGCACCATGCACCTGCTGGTGAACACAGCTACTATTTTACACACAAATGTATTTACGTTCTGGTGCACTTGATGTCTATACTGGAAGTGTCAATGGCGTTGTGTGCCGGGAATTTTGCGCGCACAGTATCCACATTACTTGTAAAAGCAAACAACGAATGCAAATCGTAACATTGAACATGTGAAATAGGTCCGTATTAAACACAGCATGAGCAAGTTTTCACAACCACAGCCGCATTTATAATGTGATTTGTAGATGTTTTTAATTTACAACTTAATGCTATAACCATGTATCCATGATTGTCTTAACTGTACTATTAAAGTCATTTTATACAAAAGTACCGAAGCTTTAGCTAGCAAATCAAACGCTGAAGCATACTGAAATTGCTTTAGTTCTCAAGACGTTTCTTTTTCCAGTCTGGTGATACGACTGACAATAACAAAAAAGGAAACATTGTCAAAATTATTTCACTTTGCTTCAAGGTATAGAATCGTTTGGCTTCATTAGTCACACTCGTCACATTAAAAATACTTTAGCTGACCGTTGAATTTCGCAGAACCGATAATTTCCTATTGCTTTCGAAACACTTCGAACTTAAATTTTAGCATTTCCAAGTCTAGGTACAGTTCAAACAACTATTTGGAAGATATTTTGGCGCCAGCCGTAAAATAACTACCAGACGTCGTAGATTAAAATACAGCAGGTCTTGTCACAGGAGATCGAGATCCTATTACAAATATGACGAATATATTCACGAGTTTCACAAGCCGATACACAAGTTCTTGTTTTATCATACGTGACCTAATATAATACTACATTTGCAAGACAATCATATACAAAAATAAGCGAGATTTACACATCCTACGGAATACCAGCATGCAATAGAAGCCCATTTTCGGCGCTTGGTAGACATCACAATAACTATTTAGATTGTAGCCGTGGAGATACAAACATACAATGCTGCGATATGTTGATCACACTTTGAACTACTTCCAGAAGGCAGCTACGAGCAGGGAGGGGTGAGTTGAAAAGTGTCTAGCAGGGATGTGAACCGTACTGTAATCATATCATTTGTAGAGCTTTGTACGATGTACTATAAAAAAATTCATTATAGTACGCAAAAATACTACAATTTAAAATGAACCATAGTGTTAATATATGACTCATTATACTAAAAATTAACTTTTGTATAAATAAAGCTATATTCTCATGTTACTTCATATCTCAACGTATTCAGTATTCGGTCAAGAAAACGCTTACAGAAAAATCTCAGGGATAAATTTCAATATAAGTAATGATGGAAACACTTATAATGTTAAGGATTAGAGTAAAATTATTAATAAGAAATGTTGTGTGACATAGCTAATTTATAAGTTTTAAAACATTTTAAGATTATAAAGCTGAAGTTATTTATCAACAATACAACCTAGAGCACATTTGAAAGGGCTGCCAAAACAGTTTTCGATTAGGTACTACAATTTTGTACAAATACTACAATTCTTACAGACGTGCACTACTTTTTTATCTTATGAGGTTTGCATCCCTGATGTCCAGACAGGCAGGGAGTGGTTATTTCTACTCAGGTTAGGAACAAAACGAATTTTCTTATGGAAGAGTTCGACATAGGGAAAATTTACGCCGCTAGGTGCGCTGTGTTCCAAAGAGGTCACTTTTAAATAAAATTTTGATCTACGTGAATGTTAAAAGAGAAAGATTTTACTTAGTTATGAAGTTATTTTATATCATATTTATGTTTATTGAATTCATCCTATATTTTAAGGTAGGAAATAGAGAAAATCTAATAGACATGCGACACTAGCGCTTACCTAGTGGCGAAAATGTTTGGCTGCCAAACTTGTAATATTGATCCTCCCAACCTGGGTAGAATTAAGGTTTATTCCCTTCAGGTTGGGAATATCAATGCTTTTAGTTTGGCAAACTAAAAAATTTTGCCAATAGGTAAGCGCTAGTGTCGCATGTGTACCGGATATTCTCTATTTTCTACGTTAAAAAAGTATAATAATTAATAATCATTAATCAAATATAAAATAACTTCGTAACTAAGTAAAATCTTTCTTTTTTATTATTCACGTGGCTTAAACATTGTATTTAAAAGTGACCTCTTTGGAACACTGCGCACCTGGCGGCGGAAATTTTCCCCATGCCAAACTCTCCAATAATAAAACTCGTTTTGTTCCTAACCTGAGTATAATTAACCTTAGTGGAAGTAAGCTTAGAGAGATGAAGGTGGAGCTACTCACGGTCCAGCGGAAGGTGAAGGGCAGCACCATCTTGGCGTCGCTGCTGTCAGGGTTGGGTATGCTGAAGGAGGCGCCACCGAGCACGGGACTGGACGTGTTGCCGAAGGAGCAAGGCCCCGCCGACGACACGTTGTTCTGGTACTCCTTGAGGCAGACGCGGAAGAAGGTGGTGCAGGTGCGCGGGCAGGCCAGCGAGGCGTCGGGACGCGGCACGGCGCCGCAGCACTCGCCCGTCGCCAGCTCGCCGCGGTAGTTGGCGATCTCCAGGATCTGCAGCTCGAAGTAGCCGGACGCCTGCGCTGCCTGACAACAATCACCACGTCGAGTATGACACAGATTATCGATCTCGAACCACTTCACTGTATTACAAAAGACTAACATAGGAGTGCAACCACTGTGGACCAAATCCATTCCTAGAGATGGTGGGAAATCGCGAAAATGTTTTGAGCTATCGTATATTCTATAATATTCTAACTACTTGTTCATTCTTTCATGATTGGATTAACAAGGTTTTGACTCGGCTAAGTTGTTTGCAGACGAATCACTTATAGTATCACAATCCTCATAGTTCGTTTGGAAAGGGGTAGTATCTTCATACATGCATGACAGCCAATAAGGAAATAAACCTGTCGGACACGTGTACAGTACGTTTAATCCTAGCAAACAGTTAATGTTTCCCGCGATAAACCACCATCTCTATCCATTACCCATAAATAGAGACCTGCAACATTCGCGTTTTAATTCGGGGACATGTTAAACTTCAAACATGTGTACCTTTGTCATTGGACCATACTTTATTTGACACGTCCTGGATAAATTTGCACCAGTAAATGAACGATTCACAATTCTGTGACCCAATCGCATGCAGTTCAGTCAGCCGTGAATTCATGTCTATGCAGAAGTCAATGAGAAACAACGTTGGCTACAGTACATACAGTACTGTGAAATTCAGCCTGATGCCAAATAATACAGTGAATTTTGCAGGCCCTTACCCATAAAGAATGTTACTAAAACTAATCTTTCAAAATAATCTGTTTTACCGGAAAATATATATTTTTTTACATTATAGGGAATTTTATGAAAACCACCAACGTAATATGTAAATTCTGACCATGGATTGCTCTTATTTGTGAAACAAAAATATACCACATATTGCAATAACTTATTTGGCGAGAATACATTTTCTACTGAGCTACAAAAGTTAATTGCATGACAGCCTGTATTCTCAATGGTTTCAAATTATTTGATATTCCAAAAATGTAGACCCTATTGCCTTCTTGCATACGAAGTTGCTTTTTACTAAACAATATAGCACACGGTGTAATTTGCAACACAGCTAGACCATCATTTAACATTGAAAGTTCTGTAAGCAAGTATATCATTCTGATCAAAAGTACTCATATTTTTTATTTTGCTGTAATTCAAATATTTTGACTGTGCTACTACAGAAACTTCAAAAAACGTTGCACCAGGCAACGTTTCCGACTGAGAAACTCCAAAATCAATTATCATCTTAAAAATTTACGTCCACTTTTAAAAAATATGTCTTGAATAAAATGTTGAGTTGGGAGATTTGGCCTGCTCTTAACAACGAGATCTTGAAAGCCGATGAGGGTGAAATGACGTGAGAATGGATTAACGCCGGAATGCAAGGGCGGACGAAACGGGAGATTCCCGATAAGACCCGCCGACCAGCGGCATCGTCCGGCACGATTCCCACATTTCGAAAATCCGGGAGTGACCCGGTCGTGACCTTGGTGGGAGGCGAGCAGACTAACCGCTCAGCCACCGCGGTCCCTGCATTGAATTAAAGTTATGTATAATAAGTAATTTATTATTTATATTAATTTAATTTTCTGAATGTGGCAACATTACACTATTATTAATATTTTCACAACTGTGCAGGGACGCAGCAACACGACGGACAATTATTATTAAATCCAAGATGACCACCGTATTTGCGTTTTAATGTGGCGACAATAAAACATATCTGATTAGTTTGTATCACTGGAATTCTAACATTTTAAGTACATACAGTGCTCACACAAAAGCACCGTCGACCTCAATGCAAACACTTAAGAACAATAACTCATTCAGTACATGTTTTTATCCAGCATAATATTCATTACTCGAGATTTTTTCTCCAAGGACTAAAAATTATCACGATTAATTAAAATATAATACAAATGTTACTATCAAATATCAGTCTTCTTAGTGGTTTGCCCAAAGAATGCGTCTTTAGATCTAAAATTTCCCGAAACTTGCCAAGCACTTTGTTTTCACTTCGCACCTCGCAGCCAAGTCCGGAAGAGCTGTAGCGAAACTCTTGTTACTTGAGTGGGTGGCACTGCTAAACGTGATCCACGGGACCACCGTTATTAATGTTGAAAACTTAATTTGCCAACACGAGTGCGCGCGTTTAGCGTCCATAATCCACTGTCTTCTTTTTTCTTCTCAACAACACAAAACCCAAGTGCCAACCTATAAAGTCAAATATCCCATACACTATAAAATAAAATATCCCTAACACGCTTAACGCAGTTACTTATGACGATACTTATTATGTAAGTCTTACGAGTTAATTCTGAGTGAAAGATGTGTTTGAACGAATTAAATCGTACAAAAAGTAACACATATCAATGCAATATACGTGATTGTAACCGAATACCCACTGCAACGTAGGCCGGCGTGCAGCTCTGCCTTCACCCAGAATGTCAGTGGTGAACGTAAACTGATGCAAAGTAAATGTCATACACCGTAAGGCCCACTACACATTGAACGCAACGCAACATAGCACGACGCAAGTAGTTACCAACAATGCATAATAAAAAAACTAAATAAGTAGAAATATATTTCTTCCCACAGTGCTTTTAAGTGATAATGACGTAATTTGCTTTTTTTTTTTTTTTTTCAAAATATTTATTTAATTTAGATATTTTTTACATTTTGAACTTTGGTAAATTAATGATATACAGTTTTTTAGTGCCTCAAAAACGAATTTCTGGGAATAATATTTAATTTTCTTAGCAAGACAATACTAGAATAAGTTGACATAAATTAATTTTACAAACAAATAAAATACTAAAATCGAAAACTGAAAGTCATAGCCTTCTTTCCAATCAAAAAACGATTTTGCAATACATCGCAGCTATTCTAGAAGGCGTAAAACGCAAGAAAAATCGCAATATGTTGAGAGTTGACCAACTTCTGCTTTGTTTCTCTCTTGCGTGCTTGCGTAGTTATAAACCGGGCCTAAACACAGGCTCATCTTTCAACACCGCTAAGCAGTAAAAGTGGCGGCTAGTTTCAGCTCTGACTGTATCTGTCTACTTGATTTTGGCACATGTTTCGCGAGCACACGTAAAGCTCTGTAGGCAAGCAGCAAGTCCATTTTTAAACAGCGAATACGCATGCGCTGTACAATTTGTTTCAGCTTTTACACTGTATACCGTCCCCTTCAATGAGAGGAAAGAGGCTACCATTTTAACTGCTGTTATTTTATTGCCATGAATAATGCATGAACCGTTTAGTAAATTGCATTTCTTTATTTTANTAAACAGCGAATCCGCATGCGCTGTACAATTTGTTTCAGCTTTTACACTGTATACCGTCCCCTTCAATCAGAGGAAAGAGGGTACCATTTTAACTGCTGTTATTTTATTGCCATGAATAATGCATGAACCGTTTAGTAAATTGCATTTCTTTATTTTAGAAGGAAAAAAAAAAGACCTTGCTTGCGATATTATGTAAAGCGTGAGTAATAATCGACGAACTTGAAAACTCCACACTCATACAACGATATTAATTTTCGTGAAGTCTAGCTATAACTAAACGGCGTAATTTAAATATATTCCGGCGGAACACACTGCAGAACGGATTCCCGTGATGTCGAAATGGCGCTGCCCAAATGAATATTAACGAGGACGGCGACCAGGTTTTTATGTGTCATATGTAGCACTATAAATATTTACGTCCCACGTACTGATAGCTAGAGGCACCCGATTTTCGCGAAAAGATTTCCACGCGCGCTAGATTTCAATACTGTGCTGGCACATCAGCAGTTTTATTTTTCTTATTGACCAAGTGTCTTTGTGAGAAGACATTTTCTAACCCGAGTGCCCAATTATAATTAAGTTACTCTGAGACTGTTACACCTGAGATTCACGGGCAGTCAGCTAAGACGTATAACATGTAAATCACCCAATCATTTGGACTCAACGTTCTCCATCAACCCATCAACATATTATCCCGAGTATATTCATTCACGTATGATATGTTGCAAAATAGTTAAAGTAAAAGTGGGTGCTTTATAAGGTAAGAAGCTAGCACCAATTGAGACAGAGTATTTTTTTTCTGCGGGCACACCAACATTTTATTATTGACTGCTACCAGAGCCATAGGCCAATATAAATTCTTCTCATCATAGTTTCCATCGTATACGTAATTACAAGGAATCCTTAAGTACTTGCCAGACCAAAAATATCTTCTTTTGCATCACCTGGAACCAAAAATTAATGTGTAAGTTAAAGGGTTAAAAAAAATTATAAAGTCATTTTTCCCCTTGAATTTGCAACGTATGGTTACACTTGCAGACGTACGCAAACTGCAGAGTACCCAAAGTTTAGAGAAGAGAGATCACAGCGAGTTTTACACACGCCCCTGTAACAGAATAGTTTATCATGAGAAGTGAAATGACTTGGAGTTTCCTTTGACGTGGGCGAACATATTCTTTGATTGGCAGCGCGAGGCTCTGTAATGGGCATTGTGTCTGACTGACTACTTCAAGTTGCGAAAGATTCCCCATTGGCTGGGCTGCCTACTAGCGAACAGCGTTCAGACATGTTTGCTGGTCAAGTGACGTCATTTTGCTGTCGTGTACGGCTGGAGTTTACCGTATGAGCTATGCCGTTTCACCTTTGTATTCTTAAATATTCTGTGGCATCGTCTGTGGCGACCTCTAGCGGTGCCGTAGAATAAATAGGTTGTCACCAGCAGCGACCCCATAGAGCCACATATATGCCAACTCCCAAACTTTGACACAAAATTGGAAAAATTTAGTAACCTGCCCATTTTAATATAATAGTTTATTTTCTATAAACCTCGAGTTAATTTTGATTTGCAGTTTTCTCGAATACAGACATTAAATTTATCTGTCATATTAAATTCAAAAATTCTATTTCCAAACTTTAAATTCCCCAATTTTTTTTAAAAACGGTTACCATAAATAGCAGGCATATACTTCAACAAAATACACACAAATAATATTTCCAAATACTCAATGGCCACGCCGTTTTTGCTAGTCGTGTTGGCAGAAAAGCAGTTCAATGTTGGGACACTTAGATTGGTTGTGCGCAGCCAGCAAGATCGCTCTACCTCATCTGTAGCGTATGGTTTCGCCCGCGTCGCCGCGAGCCACACACCCCGGTGGCCAGCACAGCAGACCAGTCCGCCGAATAAACGCAAGGTAGGATTCTTCGGCTCGATTATTTTATCTGCCCCACATAAAATTTTAACGGCGATGACGGGCAGGCAGACAGACAAGCGGGCAAATTTGGCTCAATTTTTCCTAGCAGCGAAATTGCTGGGAATGCGACTGCCGTGTCTCATGCCTCGCTTGGCGGAAGGGTAGCCGAAGACCACAGAACCAGGAACTTGGTCACTAAGTGTTCACCAGGCGAGCCATGAGGAAAAAGGTGAGTTGAGTTGTTGAGTTGAGAGATTTGAGCTGCTCTTAACATCGAGGTTTTGAGAGCCGATGAGGGCGAAACGAGGTGAGAATGGAGCAGCGCCGGAATGCAAGGGGGGATATCACTGAGAAAACCCGCCGACCAGCAGCATCGTCCTGCGCGATTCCCACTTGCGAAAATCCGGAAGTGACCCAGCCGGGAATCGAATCCGGTTCGCCTTAATGGGAGGCGAGCAGTATAACCGCTCAGCCACCGTGGCTGCTGAAAAAGGCGAGGTTTGTTCGAGAGGGGAAGGCGTCGACTACTTTGGAAAGTAGCCGCAGCCCCGGGCGGGAGGAAAGCACAGAAAGCACACGCATTACGCCCCCAATTAACGACCCTTCGGCACCCGGCGAAGCACAGCGCTGCCACCGCTAACGAGCCGCGCTTTCCCGAGACGGCAGATGCAAGCGCCTCGATACGGCGCGGGAACGGCCCCCGGGGAAAACACTCTCGTCACGGCCCGGGTCGTGCGCTTCCCGATATGTACCTACTGCTCGCTCCACCGGCGCCCCCCTTCACCAGCGAGTCCGGTGCACTTGGCGATCAACGCCCGCATCACCGCCGTCAATTAGCGATAGAAGTACTGATACGTGCAGACCCGTTAACTTCTCGAGTTCATTTGCCGGCTAGGGCGAAAGAAACATTTCCGTGTACATCCCAGGCAACAAACTATAGACTATTCAGGGTAAAGTGAGCACTTTTGAAAGCCCTCTCATTTGGAATAATGGTCAATAAATATATGTTACTTTAGCTTTAAACGTTAACTTCCAAGTACCGTGGAATATACACACTGTGTTTATTAACTACATGACAATTCTTATTAAAAAAAAAAAGGGCCCGTAAAGGATTAAATATGGCTAAAAGGAAAAGTAACTAGGGCCTCAAAAGTGCTCACTTCACCGTGAACAACCTATACCTGAGGATAAAGAGGGGAAACTGCCGCTTATAACGCGGACTCCAGCTGCACGTGCCATCAAAATGGCGTCGTCGGCCACAACTTGTCTGAACGCCATTCCCTAATCAGCGCCTGATAACCTACCCGCCATCTGGCAGCCCAGCCAACAGGAAACCTTCCGCAGCATGCAGCCAATCAGACAAAATGCCCGCTCAAAAGCCTCGCGCAGATAGAGAATGAGTAAGCGGACATCAAAGTATCCGCTACTCCATTTCGTGTGTTTGTATTAATTCACTATTTGAGTTGAAGAGGGCGCATAAAAACCAGTGTGGTCCAATCATTAAAATGACCACTAGAATGTACATGCTTGAAGTCTGGCCTGCCACGGAAATAATTTGCAAAAATTCATCATACATCTACTCATGGGTGATAAATGATTAACTGTTATTCACTTTTGAAATATCTATACTACTAGCACATAAAGGGCACTGCCTACCGGCTGGCACCTGCGGAATTTAAACAGGAAATCTCATGTCAAGGAAACTCGCCTCAGCACATTAATACTAAAAGATAGGCGTTTCAAACAAAATGTATTCTTCACGAATTTTTTAGGAGAAGTTCACTACAGCGGATATGTTTACACAACATATACTGTAGAGCCCGTTCGCAAGTAATTTTTAAACTTTATGTTTTACAAATAAAGTATATACTGCCTATCTATATCGAAAATATACGTTCGTAGGGATCTTCTCCTAATAAATTCGCGAAGAATACGTATTGTTTGAAACGCATATCTATAAATTAACGCACTAAGGCGAAGTTTCTTAAAAAATTAGATTTCCTATTTTAAATTTTGCAGCTACCAGCCGGTAGGCAATGCCCTTAAGAAGTGGGGAGAATGATTTTTCACATTTTTCAATTAAATTATTACCTGCCCGGACTTCTCGACAAAGGAGCAAAGTGAAGGAGCGGGCCAGGTATGGTGTAGATGGGGTCTCGGAATGACCAAAGCTGGTGAGGGGGAGGGGGCAAGTGGGGCAGTGAGCCTCGCTCATGCAGTATGCATGCTGTAGCCTCGTATGCACTGGGCTCTTCTTTACGGCGGGACCGGACGCCTCCGCACTCAGCGGGCACGCCGACGTCACGGCGCAGCCTCTAGCTGCTGCTTTCTCCGCGCCACGTCGCTAATCACTGCGCAGCCTGTGTCACAGTAGACGCCTCGCGGCCGCGGAACAGGCGACTGCACAGAAGCCGAACCGCTGCGACTACGACGAACTCCATGAGTGCCACCTCGCTTGTAGTGGTCAGACTACTCGCCTACTACCTACGACAAACCCGGGCTCGATTCCCAGCGGTGTCGCCCCCAGATTTCCGCACGTGGGAATCCTGCCGGACGATGCCGCTGGTCGGCGGGTTTTCTCGGGGACCTCCCGTTTCACCCGCCCTTGCATTCCGGCGCTGCTACACACTCGCTTCGCTTCACCATCATCGGCTCTCAAAACCTCATTGTTAAGAGCCGCCCAAATCTCTTCACTCGCTCACGCAACACGCCCAGAACACACAGTAGATAAGTTCACAGAGACGAAATGGCGTGGCGGTTCCTGTGATGTTGGCGATCCCACTCTGTGATTGACCGCGCGATGCTCTGGGAACGGGCCCCGTGTCCAATTGGCTGGCTATCTGCTGACAAATAAATTACCAGGCGCTAACTGGCAAACGGCGCGGCGTTCCTACATTTTGCTCGCCAGTGACGCCATCTTTCTGGCGTGTGCGTCTGGGGTTGGCAGTGTAAGCGACTGTTTCGCGTCTGTATTATTAAGTACCTAGAGGCAAAACCGGCATCATATTAGCTACGGATGGAAACTTATTCTGGAATGTAGACGATTGCGCCAATTCCGTTCGCCTTCGTGGTATGCAACTTGTTGTGCACGCATATACAAAAAAACTACTGATTCCCAGCGTTGTTATACGTAACTTAAAATTAAATGGGGAAAAAAAATACTAAATAAATTTCTGAACATTTTGGTTCAATAACTTATTGTTTATATTATTCAATAGATGCTGTGATTTGAATTTTGACGTGCTATTCAAAAACAACATGTACGATTCCAAATTGAAAGTGCCTCTATCAAATGTTCTTTCCTATGTTGAATAATATACAATCCAGTATGTTAAATTGAGTAATTTACATTTTGAGTGCTGCTGACGTAATATTACGCTGCAGAGAGCCTTATTCAAACTGCTGGCAAAGCAGTATTTCTTCACACGTCTTCAAAATATGCGTATATTGTAATGTTAAGACAAACTCCATAAAACTCAGCTGACGTGTATTCATCTAATGTCACTGTCAGGAACATAACTATATATAAAATCAGTACTGGCAGACAATCGTCAACTGTCAACTAGTAGTACACTTACCTATTCTAAATGATCGCGCCGTTTGTAATACAGGCTATGGGTCACGGAGTGGCTACAGGTCGTGTGTTCCGTAGTACGGGAGCAGTCAGTTAAAGCCTGGAACTACGAATGTATTGAACACCGATGTAATGAGGTCACAAAGTTGATATTGCATTGAATATAGGCACAGAGTGTTCACGAAAATCACCGACAAACCCCGTTAAGCGATTCCTCGCATATATAGACGAAATGTGTATATATTACATTTAGCCTAACTCGCTTCCTAAGGATGGCACACACCCGCACAGGTGGAGATGAGTGACAGGTTTATTGCGAATAGCACGGGACCAAATTTACGTAGACTTCTAAAAGTACGTGTAGTGTAGCAGCAAATTATGTACCACGCACACACGCACAGTAGGAAGGCGTTGCTCTCGCCTTCAAAGCGGCTGGATACACCCGGGGGGGCATTTATAGATACACTACACGTACTTTTAGATGTCTAAGTAAATTTGGTACCGCTCATTTCCACCTTTACCATGCACCATCCTTTGGAAGCGAGTTAGGCTAAACGACACATTGATACTTTAGTTTTAGTCTATAGGTATTTACGTGAGAACTCACTTGACGGAGTTTGTCGGTGATTTTTGTGAACACCCAGGATTGCGAGGTTGTTCGGAGCAACTGCGAGAAACGGTGGCAAGATTTCAGAACCTCCTGCTTTTTTTTCTCTCCGGGAATCTAGTGATCAATAATAGTACTTGTTTTTGCTATAAAAGTTCTGGTGTGAGACGACTGACGGGACGAGAATTACTGGGCCGCAAATGAACCTGTATCAAATCAGACTGCTCTTATCAGTTTCGATCCTATTCAGTACTTTGTGTACGCGTCCAGTGCCAGAAGCCTAGTGAGAAGCTGTACAAATGTCTACCAAATGCTTGCAGAACTACAAAGATTACGTATTGTGGCATTAACTCACGTAAAATTGAAGTGATAAGTTAGCGTAAATTAAAAGCTTTTACCACAAATAGAGGTATATTTTATTTTGCGTTTAGACATTAAGACGGGCGTAATATTGCTAACTTCGATATGATCTCAGGCGACGATAGCGTTTGGGATAATTTTTTATATTCATGGGATGGCGGATAACCGAAGCTGCCAGAACACCTGTGAGACATCCGTTTGGTTCCCAGCTATTGCCTTTCTCGCTGAAAGGAAACAGGCTCGTATTTATTGCTCTTCCAGCATCCAAGAGTCAGGGAAATAAAAAGAAGGTCTGCAGGAATCGAGGGGAAGTCAATTTCCGCCAGCACTGATTGTATCGTTCGCAAATTTTTCCTGCCCGCATTCTAATGCGCTGCCAGACGTACAACGAACAGCAATGAATCAAGATTAAATTATGTATTTTTCTGTTTCTCTTCGAAAGTATCATTTATTTTTACTACCTTACTTTCGTTTTAACACAAAATAATCAGATATGATGGCTGTTAAGTTTCAATACCGCAGTTACTTAAAGCTACCAGACGTTTGAAATGCATAGCACAAGTTTGAAAAGTGGTTTTTTTTTTAAAGGAAATATAAATCACTCTTGAGGTAAGATTTTTTTACAGGACCTCCATAGTAAGCGGCAAACTACGTGGTAAGAAATATGTCATGTCTAGGGCTGGGAACACGCCAGGCTCTTCGTCACACGAACACTCACACCTGCTCATTGTAATATTTGTTCCGTTATTACACGGAATTTTCTTGATAAATACAATTATATAAGATAAATTAATATGACCATCATAAACGAGTTACACCTACTTTTGGCATAGTCTACAAACAATTTTTTTTCTATAATCCATTCACGGTTACTTCCCGCTTTTATGAAGCCTTGCTAAATATGCAGGCTTACTTCCCGGANACACGCCAGGCTCTTCGTCACACGAACACTCACACCTGCTCATTGTAATATTTGTTCCGTTATTACACGGAATTTTCTTGATAAATACAATTATATAAGATAAATTAATATGACCATCATAAACGAGTTACACCACCTTTTGGCATAGTCTACAAACAATTTTTTTCTATAATCCATTCACGGTTACTTCCCGCTTTTATGAAGCCTTGCTAAATATGCAGGCTTACTTCCCGGATATTCCTTCGCTTCGTGCAAACTAAGATTGACTAATGTCTGGGAAATTATACCAAAGGACAACGCACCGCATTCGTGCGCACTCAGTTGTAATAATATTTTGTATGATAACTTTTTATTACTAGGCGTTACCAACACACATGTTTTCTCACTATTTTTATTCAAATTATGTATAAACGAAGCATTTTAATTTTTAAATAAAACATAAACAACATTTAAATTTAACCAAACAAATTGTCCGTTATGTTAACACAAGTATAAAACGCTTGTGATACACGGCATATTTAGGATAACTAAACACGTCATACGTGGGGGAATTTTCCAAAGGTTTGATTCAAAAAGTGTGAAGAAACCGCGAATAGACTATGTTATCTTCAACTTGTGCAGCAAGTTTGACCACAGCTGCTCCTCCTGTGCCTGAGTCCATTGGGTATTACAGGAGACAACTTTCTGAGCAGTTAAAGAAGAGTGCACCTCAGGTCTTTCTTACATTCAGGCTTAGTATTAGGCCACACAAGCTGTTTATTCCCTCACATCAGGCGTACGATGTGTGTGCACTCTTCACCAGACTTTTGGAACCATGACTTTTTGAGCTTGGTCAGAGCTCTAATTGACAGCAGTTGAATGCTGCCAATATAAAGAGATTACGCCCTTTCCGATCGCAGTGGGTGGATGTTCTCCACCCGGGGGTGGTTCCACCTCATCTGTCAACGACATTGTACAGAGTTGAATCTGCACATGCCACCTTGATTGGGCAGAGAACTATCCACCTCTACGAAACCGCTTCGTAAACGAGTCCTATTACTAGGCGTTCCAAACCTGCGAGCCTTCTTGAATGAGCACCAACCCTTTGAAACCGGCACCTGTGGCGAGCCAGCACGCTTACGTTCCACGGCAGCTGCTACTGACTCCTCAGAGCCCCAAGGACGGCCCGCCAGGCAAGTACCCACCTCCAGATCTCCTTCCAAGCAGAAGGTTCAACCACCACCACCCAGAGTCCGACCCGCGATCAGCATGGCCGAAGCCGGGGCTTCGCACTGATCCCCTGGGTACCCACAATTTTCAGAAATGCACGCTGAGTTTTCCCCCAGAGCAGCCCAGCTCCTCCAGGACGCCAGTCAGTTCCTTCATAGGAACTTCGCCACCCCGGGTTTCGCCCCGGCTTACCAGGCCGAGGCCCCAGCTGGGGGAGTGCAATTCGGTTCGCGGGTCATCACCGCAAGGCGAGGAATATATACAACCCCTGGAAGGCTGCACATAACCTCACCGTAACTGTTCGTCTGTGCGCAGACAGACCATTACTCGCCTGTAGTCGTCCTCACTCCGTTAGCCACGGTGTGGCCACCGTGTTACCAGCCCAGACCACGAGGAGGTGGAGATGGACTTGAGCAGTGCTAGGCTATATATTCGCATCACCGCCCCATTAAGGGGTTGAGTTGGCAGCCTTTGCAGCAGCACGGGCACTCCCAACTACACTGAGAGGGCCCCACCGGAGCTCACCAGTAGTGGGCGCCTCGGGCTGACGGAGCATCACAGCGATCCAGACTGTGAGCCGCCGGGGGAGACGCCTCATCAACCAGCTTACTCTTACACTTTCGCCGGTTACCACTGCTCGAGCTTTAGCCAGGGGATGGCCAGGCGAGGGCAGTCTTTCCGCTTTCGTCACGACTACCCTACCAGGTACTCAGGATCCAGGCTCCCCTCCCCCCTACAAGGCGGACTGTGGGTTCTCAGTCCGGTTCTCAGGGCACCCAGATCCCTCACCTTACACCCATGACAGGTTAGTTGCCAGACCACAGCCTAGCCCCAACCCGACCCCAAAGGGCCGAATAGACTATAAGTAGAACTTACTGACATTTCGTAGGGTCGACATAATTTTATCATCTTTCGTGCCTCAATTTAGCTTAAGGGGGATTAGTCCCCGCCATCTTGGATGTATACACCATTCGTCAAAACTTACATTAAAGTTGGTTTAACGAAATTTTTCGAACGACACAGCATAAATGATAACTTCTCGGGCGTTATCAAGCTGTCAAATGTTCACTGCCTTTATCAGTTTTCAACTAATAACAGCTGGGAAGAAAAAAGTTGATTTTCTTTGCGGGCGACTACAACGGTTAAACTAAACTCAGTAGTCAAGGAATGCCAACTTCATAAAATGTACAAAGGAACGTCCCGTGTCCTGTCGTTATGTAACATTCTATGCAAAATCTATAATGCAGGTTTTTGCGACAATTATACAAATCCAAGATGGCGGGGACTGAACCACCTTAAGAGCTCCGAGCTCCGCCTGTCTGCAGCTACGCGTTTGATTGAGGTTTCGAGCTGTAAGGCCGACCCTTGCTCGCTCACCACATTGCCTCATCGTCTCTACGAACAAGGCGCTCAACTAGCGTGCAATATTTCCGTCGGTGATTCGTCTGAACGTGACTTTAAGCAGCGACTCTACATTTTTACGACACGCTAATAAATATAAAAATAAGATGCGTGTCTAAGAACCACTCTGAAGCTTCTGTACAGAAAAATTTAGCATCTAAAGTTAAGTCTGGAAACACTCGTTTTAACCGTTTTCATGCCCAAAAAAATAAATCCTTGGGGTTGAAATGAGAAATTGAAACTAATATTTGGGCACAAAGCGTTTCTTAAATGTTTTTAGCGTGTAGACACTGCTACAAAATATCGAACCGTTTTGGAATCATGTGCTTTCTACCAGACCTCTGCTTACGCACTTCACACTCCAGCCAGACGGATCCCTAAATGGGAGCGTAAGAACTCGATACAGGTTGGGTGGCGCTGTTTTGGGCATCCCTGGGCTAACCACTTGCGGCAAAACACTCGACGTAGTCACTTGTTGATTTACTGTTGGTTTCGCCCGGACGACTGCGTTTCTCCACACACCGTAAAAGAAAACACGTTCCAACATCCCTGGGCTGTTGATAAAGAGCAAGTGACCTTTCGGCACTGAAGTCATCGCTTGCAATGATTGATTTCACGGCCACGCGGAGCTTACCAATCGACTTTTGTGGATAAGAATGCTTACTTGAGTTTGCCAGCGACATACACAACCTGTTTGCAGACTTCTTGCCCTCTCCACAGTCGCAACCTGCGACATTCATCTCCGTATTCAGCCATAATTTATGTTTCAAGTCATGACACAAAACTCGCTTCTGCAAGCTCCTAAGCTTCCCGCCTAACAAATAGACCTTAACCGCCTACAGTTTTTTCCATTTGCTTATGTTCAACTTTAAACTTGTTTCTAGTGAGCAACAAAGCTAAATGTTTCTGAACTGCAGCATTTCACTGAATAATTTTGGCAGCGGCAGTGTACGTTAATGCATTTGCATTTTTTCTTCGGCTAAAAACACCGCGTTGAAAAGGCATGTTCTATTTTAACATTTAACTCTCTCAACTGTCCCCAACATTGTTTTATTTCCCTTACTTTCACTGTACGTACATTTGCCTGGGTTTACGTTTATTTGGAGCAAAGGAGCAGTATTGTCTGCTAACGCAAAACCGCATTTTCGGATTTACGGCACATATATTCTATACACTCCCGGATAATGTATCCATATAGTAAATTCTGGGCTACTTCCAACCTTCCTGAAGCCCTGCTGAAGTTATACTTCGGGGATATTCCTGCGTCTCGTGCAAATAAAGCTTAACTAAGGCTAGAAAATTACACCGCAGGAACAACGCACTGCATTCGCGCCCAATCACTTTAATAACATTTTGCATAAGAACTATTTTTTACTAGGCATTACGAACAGCCTATATTCTCCCTGTTAATTTATATTAATTAGAAATAAAATATAATTTATAGATGGAACATAATTAAAAGTACAATTTAATTAAAAATAAGGTACTTAAATGGTACTACAAGTATAAAACGCTTGTATGCGTAGCATATTTAGGAAACAACCAAACACGTCACTTATCGGGTAATTTTTCGAAGATTTGATTCAAAAAGTGTGAAGAAACCGCGAATAGCATATAGCAGCATAACATTGCCAAGGAAAACCGTAGAGAAAAAAAAAGGGGGGGGGGAGATGTTTCACGTAGACAGTATGGCCTGTCTCACACGAGACGGTTCTGAAAGTAGTCTTGTGTACAGTTACTGACATGGCAAAATATATTTTGTTAACGTACTGAGCGGGTTGACAGTCAACTGATTATGTTTATGTAAGCATCATCTGTGGTGGAGGGAGACAAAGTTATATCCATGGAAACAGCTGTAAACAGGGCACTTCAGAACTGTCAGACAAGTGCACTCGTTTGTGAAACAAGACTAACTTATAGCTGAAAACAGAGAAGACTATCCATTAAGTGCATGAATAGTTTTTCGGTATTAATCCTCACAATTTGTTAAAACCAGGTATGTAAGGCCTCTAAACGTTTTTTTTTTTGTTTTTGCATTGAAGCATATTTTTTAAGATAAAATTGTTAACAAGTTTTAATTTTTTTTTTTCCAATTTATACTTGACTTTATTTCATAGGAGAAAAATTGTANCAATTTATACTTGACTTTATTTCATAGGAGAAAAATTGTAAAAACGAACTGATAAACTTTAAATTGTATATTATGCTAACTATGACATAATCCTACGTAAATAACAAATTTGATATTTCTGCCTGCAGGATACGATAAATAAAACAGCTAAAGAGATAATGTCGCATTTCCGAAAGGGTTATTTTTTTTTTCTTTTAAACACGTAAACTCGCCGTGAAATCAAAGCCTCCGGTATGGCGGATGATACCTTTACCAAACCGGCCTTCCAAAGGTCACTGATTCAATGCAGCTACGGCAGCATTAAGGCTCCTAGTAATAGCAAACCAAACACCTTATATACTTATACAGGACACGATGGAAACACTTTTTATTAGCGAACCCCGCAGCAATTGTGTGAAACTGTATCTGTTTCGAGCATTTTCTTTCATTGTAATATCAATAAGAAATGTCCCCAATACTAGTACCACGTAATAAATAAATGAACATGCGAATGCACGGTAAGGTACAGTACGGAATCAGAATTATATCCCACGTTTTCACACAGGTTTACTCACCCTAGAATGCGCTAGTGCAATTAGTTTTCAAAGTTTTGTCATGCTAAATTAACTGTGTCCGGTATTGTGATGTAAATTCTTTGTTTATAGTGCATTCACAGTAACATAAATAGTTTGGAATAAACACTTGAAAACATACGAATTTCCGCCATTAAGATTTAGTGAAATTTAACGGTTCCACATGCCTGTAGNTGGAATAAACACTTGAAAACATACGAATTTCCGCCATTAAGATTTAGTGAAATTTAACGGTTCCACATGCCTGTAGTTATACTTCTCTAAGGTTACTGCTACTCAGGTTGGTAAGTTCTATATTAAAAAGTTTGGCAAACAAAAAAATTTCGCCACTAGGTAAGCGTTAGTGTCGCATGTTTACCAGATTTATCTCTATTTCCTACATTAAAAAACAGGACAATTGCAATAATCATAAATAAAATGTAAAATAACTTAGTAACTACTTTCCCTTTTATCATTCACTTAGATTAGAAATTTAATTAAAAGTTACATTTTGGAACACTGCGCACCTAGCGGGGGAAATTTTCCCCATGCCAAACTCTCCCATAAGAAATAAACTTTAAATAAACCTTAACTGCGCGTTCGAAGTTGCGTAAGGCCGACTCTTGCACTCTCACCGCTTGCTTCATCTACATGCAAGACGCGCAACTAGCGTGCAGTCTTTCCGTCGGCCACTCAACTGAACCATATATCTTTATGGCACGTGAATTTACGGAACGTNTGGAATAAACACTTGAAAACATACGAATTTCCGCCATTAAGATTTAGTGAAATTTAACGGTTCCACATGCCTGTAGCTATACTTCGCTAAGGTTACCGCTGCTCAGGTTGGGAAGTTCTATGTTAAAAAGTTTGGCAAACAAAAAAATTTCGCCACTAGGTAAGCGTTAGTGTCGCATGTGTACCAGATTTTTCTCTATTTCCTACATTAAAAAACAGGATAATTGCAATAATCATAAATCAAATGTAAAATAACTTCGTAACTAAGTAAAATCTTTCCCTTTTATCATTCACCAAGATAAAAAATTTAATAAAAGTTACATTTTGGAACACTGCGCACCTANAAAAACAGGATAATTGCAATAATCATAAATCAAATGTAAAATAACTTCGTAACTAAGTAAAATCTTTCCCTTTTATCATTCACCAAGATAAAAAATTTAATAAAAGTTACATTTTGGAACACTGCGCACCTAGCGGGGAAATTTTCCCCATGCCAAACTCTCCCATAAGAAATAAACTTTAAATAAACCTTAACTGCGCGTTCGAAGCTTCGTAAGGCCGACTCTTGCACACTCACCGCTTGCTTCATCGCCTCTACATGCAAGACGCTCAACTAGCGTGCAGTCTTTCCGTCGGCCACTCAACTGAACCATATATCTTTATGGCACGTGAATTTACGGAACGTNGCAACTAGCGTGCAGTCTTTCCGTCGGCCACTCAACTGAACCATATATCTTTATGGCACGTGAATTTACGGAACGTGTCCACAAACTTGCAAGTTTATTTTTTTTAATCTGCTCTTTATAAAAAGGGGTAACCAAAAAAGTTTTGCTTTCGTTATGTGGGTGATTCACTGTGTATAAAAATAACTAAAAAAATTTAAAAATCTTTGTCCGGTAGCAGGTTCTGAACTAGGATTTTTTTTTTTTTTTTTTTTTTTTTTNCCTTATCCACTCACTTACCACGCTTTGCAAGAATTAGTGCTTGGATTTTAGTCATGCGAGTGTGTGTGCGAATTCCAGTTTTTTTTTTTTTTTTTTTTTTTTCAGGTTTACAAACAGCGGTAAGAAAAAGAGTTTTATTTTCGTAGCGTATTTCACTGTGTATAATAGGGAAATTAAAAATATTTTGTCCAGTAGTGGGATTTGAACACGAATCGTAAAACTAACACTCAATAACGCGAACCACTCACCTACCACACATTTACAGGAAGTAATGCGTAAATATGGATTTTACATGATAGTGACGAATGCGCCTGTCATAGATTCAAGTCGTATTAGAGCACTTGCTATATCTGCTGTTTACAAAACGAGGTTACAAAAATATTGTTTTACTTTCGTTAGGTGCGTGTTTCACTGTGTACACAGAAGGTTTTGTCCTGTAGCGGAATTTGAACAAGAATCAAAGAATCGGCACTCCATGAGTGGTTCGCCACTCACCTGTTACTATTTCACACGAAGTAGTATTATGAAGATGGGATTTTATACGCTTCGGATATCATCTGCATTGTTTGTGACTCAAAATCGAAGCCATAAGAATACGAAGAGCTTCCGTATTTTATACTTACGGAGCTCATTTCCGTTATTAGTCATTACGGAGTGCCTTTCCGTAAATTAACTCTCCGTAACAGTTTCTGTAAAACTACAGAAGGCAACTGCGCATGAAAGCTCTAAAAATGCGATTTTTGCCAATTTTCTCTAATTTTTATCTTTGAATAAACTTCATAATATAATAACGAAACTGTACGGGCTTAGATTATTGTTTATTTTTTATCTTTCCTGGCAAAAAGTCGTATTCCCAGGACATTTAATTGCCGATATACGCGTGAATGCGCAAACAACGGATGTACAGAAAATATGTCTATGTCCGGACTTCTTACACTGGGAGAAAGGTTTGTTTGAAACAACAAAATATTTGTTTGTATATGACCAAACAAATACGTAGTTCCTGTAACAAAATATTTTGTAAACTAAACAATATATGAAATACAACAAATAGATTTTGTTCACCTAACTAAATATACCCCTAAACTGAAATAACCGTTCAGTTCGGCAAAAAAAAAAATCTGCCTGATAATCAAATATTTGTCTGAAACAACTGTATACATTTGTTTGGCCATATACAAACTAGTGTATTGTTGGCGCAAACAAACGTTTCTCTCAGTTTAAGGATACGCTGATTGGTGCACGTAAACGTATGACGTCACTACGAAATACGCAACTTATTTTTAATCACGCGTTTTCCATCAAAAAAACGTTTGCAACGCAGCCAGGAGGAGCCCTAAACTTATATTTATAAAAGCATTTGTAACGACGCACGACGCGGCATCTGTTTTGTTCGTGTTTCATAATCACTGCATTAAGGAGGAGTGTTCCGATAATTAATTACCGGCGACTCCTCCTTAAAAGAGAGTGGAGGCGCTTTCACGTTGGTAACACACAGTAATTATAGGACAGCTTTGTCGGGTAACAGCAGTTACCCACTCACAGCCGGTTTTCGAATTGCGCCAAACCATTGATTTCGTGCGGCTAGAGTCGAGATTTACGGCACGGTTACGCCCTGTAACCCGTGCCTTTCCGGAAGAAAAATTTCGTGCAAGTGGCGTGTTTATGGAAGAGCTTCGGCTGGTAAAGGGCCACTGGATGTTTATCAAGGAACGCTATTAATTTACGCTAAGGGAGGCCTGAACGTCGGTGGACACTAAGGTAAAGGCTGCTCATGATAAAGGGAGCACTTTTGAATTCAACCTTTGATAAATATAATTGCTCCTACCAGTGTATGAGAGTGTGTGTGTGTGTGCGCGCGCGCCAGCGGTAGGGATGGCGGCGCCACTGTACGTCCCACACGGTTGAATGGGACACGCCCATTTGACGCGCTATGGAGTGTGTACTAGTGGAGGGCAAGGTCGTTGATGTGCTGACGCATCACTTCCTCAAGCCGAACAGCGCGCACAGACGGAGGACGGCCAGTATTACTCGTGTGTTGATGCAACATGGAAAGCATAAGTCACCTTCTTGCCGCGGACTTTGTAGGCGTTGTACAAGGCATTCGGCAAAAAACACGTTTTCAAAACCCAATTTTCATAGGCTCATATTTCCTTTAATATTACGTTTAGGTATATGGCGTCCTATACATGTTAGACTTAATTTTTCATAAGAAATCACCTCCCGCAGTTTGGGCGTTTGATTTCCGAACATGCTATTGTGTGTGTGTCTATATATATATATATATATATAGGCGCACTGAGTGACATGCGCCTAGTAAAGTTGGCAACGACGGAGGGAAAGTAGTTCCAGCTCCTAACATTGAGTTAAAAGTGTTAGGTAAACATTTATGAATAATGAAAATACTTCTTTTGCTTTCTGTTTTTTTTATGTGTCTAAGTGTAATAATTAGCAGATATGTAAAATATTTGCTTTCCCAATAATCCCACAGTTTCACTTGACCGACGCATGAATAAAGTGCTCAGACCCATAGCAATGTTCATTTTACATGGCGGAAGCACACACAATGTTCATACACGTAGATCTTAAGCAGGGCTTTCAAAAGTGCTCAGTTTACCGCGAACAACCTTTAATGAGTTATACGTAGAGACCTGAAGAATTCACGGATTCATTTTGGGACAAGCTAGAATTCAAAACGCGTGTGTTTATATCACTTTAGCCATTGATCCACACGTTGTTTGCCACCTCCTGGAGAACGCTGGCCCAATCGCCGCCTTCCGTTGTGACAGCAGACAACCAATGCGCAGTTAATATCTGCATATCTGCACATAAGACTGTAGAGTCTAGCCTGCAGGCCATTGAACTCGCGAATTTTTCAGGTCTCTAGTTATACGCAAACCGCTACATATGCCTAGACTCCTGCGTAATATGCAATTGAGACGGCAAAAATTCACAAATTTGGTAACCACCCTTTAGATAATATCACTTAATGGAATACGCGCAGGTAACTCAATAAAGGATATTTATATACTTGAAAACGTCAGTTGCCGTATTTTCTAAAACCTATTGTTAGTTAGAATTTCAAGTCTCCAAACATACGTAGTGTTGAAAATTCACAAGTCATGTTTTTATAACTCATTCCTGAGAAAAAAAACCTCGTATAGCAAAGAAATACTAACCAGAATATAAATCGTATGTTATTTTTAAGCGGCCACCATTTAAAAGTGTTTAAAAGGATTCTGCGCATTGACGAACAAAGCCGAATTTTATGGGGTTCATTTTTTTTATCGGAGCTTAAAATGTTACGTGTTTTAAACAATCACCGTTAAATGTTCGCCATGTTCTCGCTGTTTTTTTTTTAGATCCACTGACACTTTTTGTACCATAATAGTAAGTCAAATATTTACTCTTTATAAAAGCTAAAGAGTTCGAAATTAATTTCAATATTTTTAGCATATTATATTTCTTTGCGTTGAGATGTGAAATAATAGCCTTATGGCAATTGAGAAAAATGACTTCTCAAAAAATAATTAACCAATATATAGGAATTTAAATTTTTACATTGTACAGCTTAAAATAATTGGTTAAGGTCATAAGAACGTCAACATAAATACGTTCTTAAATGTGCGTGGAATATAAATTAACCCTACAGAACCCGATGGCATTTTACAATTTTATGGAAGCCGACGCAGTAAACCCAAAACGGCAATCCCAGATAACTGCTTTTACTAATTTCGTAAGCAAGTATTTTGTCACAGCGATATCTATGCTTATTTGCTGTTTTTATGACGTTGTAAATTTGTATATCTTATTGCTGTGAAATATACTTTTAAAAATAATCGCGCCGCTGTGGCAAAATAGTTGGCAAAAACAGTTATTTAGGAGTTGCAATTTTTAGTTTCTCTAATTTTGCTGCCGAAAATCTGTCGATTTTAATTTAGGTATTTGGAGTTAATCCTACGCCCTTTTAAATCACACAGAAGTATGCATACTGTACCCGTGCAATTTAATTCTTACGAAGACAAACTGCTTCGAAGAAAAGTTGCAGCGTGACTGGAAATATTTTCGTCCGAGCGAAACGTATTCAAGAGGCGGCGAGGTTTTTTTTTTTTTGTCGAATCACCGCAAAGGTGTAATATTCCGGTTTAGATTTTCGATCAGACCCAATAAAGGCGAAATTCCGAAATTCCCAGAACTTCTTTGACGATTCGTAATTAACTCGATCCGGACGAGGTTCAGATTAATTTATTTCGTTTATTTCGTAGCAATCACAGCTGGGAAGAGACTGAAGCAGGTACGTTTTGTACGTCTTGGGAATGTTTAGATGACATATTTTCAATATGCAACGATTACAGTAAGTATCTTGTGGGTGTTGGCAAAACCCGAGTACTCTGACGAAATCCACCAGTTAATGCCAATTTCCTTTACAGTCCATTCACGCTTACTTACAACTTTTCTGAAGCCCTGCTTAGATTCTAATTCCAGGATATTCATCCGCCTCCTGCAAACAAAGCTTAACCAAGTCTAGAAAACAACACCCGTGGGACGACGCACCTCATTCATGCGCACTTAGTTGCAATAATATTTTGCATAAGAACTTTTTCTTACTTGGCATTACAAATACGCATATTTTTCCCCTGTTTTATTCGTTTTAATTATTAATTAAATATTACAATTTATAGACGAAACATAAGTAAAAGTTCAATTTGCACCAAAAATTAGTTACTTCTATTTTAACAGTAGTGTAAAACGCTTGCAAACACGTCACACATGGGGTGTTTTTTCAAAGGTTTGATTCAAAAAGTGTGAATAAACCGCGAGCATACTGTACCTGCTGGACTGCACGACAAATTGTCCCAATTTTCTGTAGTGCATTTATCTGTGCAGTCATTAATGCCAACATCTACTGGCACGGGCACGACCGGGAGTAGACGTGTACTCGAACCTAATGAGGATAACTACCAACGGAGTAGATGTGAAAGCAGGTATTAAACAGGCGTGCCGTCAAGTTGATACCGGAACGGCTGACCCAGCAGCTAGGCGGGCCAGATCTGGCGNTGACATAGTAAAGTTGGCAACGACGGAGGGAAAGTAGTTCCAGCTCCTAACATTGAGTTAAATGTATTAGGTAAACATTTATGAATACCGAAAATATTTCTTTTGTTTTCTGTTTTTTTTTATGTGTCTAAGTGTAAGAATTAGCAGATATGTAAAATATTTACTTTCCCAATAATCCCACAGTTTCACTAGACCGACGCATGAATAAAGTGATCAGACCCATAGCAACGTTCATTTTACATGGCGGAAGCACACACAATGTTCATACACTTATATCTTAAGCAGGGCTTTCAAAAGTGCTCAGTTTACCGCGAACAACCTTTAATGAGTTATACGTAGAGACCTGAAGAATTCGCGGATTCATTTTGGGACAAACTAAAATTCAAAACACGTGTTTTTTTTATAACTTTAGCCATTGGTCCACACGTTGTTTGCCACCTCCTGGAGAACGCTGGCCCAATCGCCGCCTTCCGCTGTGACAGCAGACAACCAATGCGCAGTTAATATCTGCATATCTGCACATAAGACTGTAGAGTCTAGCCTGCAGGTCATTGAACTCGCGAATTTTTCAGGTCTCTAGTTATACGCAAACCGCTACATATGCCTAGACTCCTGCGTAATATGCAATTGAGACGGCAAAAATTCACAAATTTGGTAACCACCCTTTAGATAATATCACTTAATGGAATACGCGCAGGTAACTCAATAAAGGATATTTATATGCTTGAAAACGTCAGTTGCCGCATTTTCTAAAACCTATTGTTAGTTAGAATTTCAAGTCTCCAAAACACGTAGTGTTGAAAATTCATAAGCCATATTTTTATAACTCATTCATGAGGAAAAAAACCTCGTATAGCCAACACATAGTAACCAGAATATAAATCGTATGTTACTTTTAAGCGGCCACCATTTAAAAGTGTTTAAAAGGATTCTGCGCATTGACGAACAAAGCCGAATTTTATGGGGTTCATTTTTGTTATCGGAGCTTAAAATGTTACGTGTTTTAAAAAATCACCGTTAAATGTTCGCCATGTTCTCGCTGTTTTTTTTAGATCCACTGACACATTTTGTACCATACTAGTAAGCCAAATATTTACTCTTTATAGAAGCTAAAGAGTTCAAAATTATTTTCAATATTTTTAGCATATTATATTCCTTTGCGTTGAGATGTGAAATAATAGCCTTATGGCAATTGAGAAAAATGACTTCTCAAAAAATAATTAACCAATATATAGGAATTTAAATTTTTACATTGTACAGCTTAAAATAATTGGTTAAGGTCATAAGAACGTCAACATAAATACGTTCTTAAATGTGCGTGGAATATAAATTAACACCACAGAACCCGATGGCATTTTACAATTTTATGGAAGCCGACGCAGTAAACCAAAAACGGCAATCCCTGATAACTGTTTTTACTAATTTCGTAAGCAAGTATTTTGTCAGAGCGATATCTATGCTTACTTGCTGCTTTTCTGACGTTGTAAATTTTTATATCTTATTGCTGAGAAATATACTTTAAAAATAATCGCGCCACTGTGGCAAAATAGTTGGCAAAAACTGTTATTTAGGAGTTGCAATTTTTAGTTTCTCTAATTTTGCTGCCGAAAATCTATTGATTTTAATTGAGGTATTTGGAGTTAATCCTACGCCCTTTTAAATCACACAGCAGTATGCATACTGTACCCGTGCAATTTAATTCTTACGAAGACAAACTGCTTCGAAGAAAAGTTGCAGCGTGACTGGAAATATTTTCGTCCGAGCGAAACGTATTCAAGAGGCGGCGAGGTTTTTTTTTTTTTGTCGAATCACCGCAAAGGTGTAATATTCCGGTTTAGATTTTCGATCAGACCCAATAAAGGCGAAATTCCGAAATTCCCAGAACTTCTTTGACGATTCGTAATTAACTCGATCCGGACGAGGTTCAGATTAATTTATTTCGTTTATTTCGTAGCAATCACAGCTGGGAAGAGACTGAAGCAGGTACGTTTTGTACGTCTTGGGAATGTTTAGACGGCATATTTTCAATACGAAACTATTAAAGTTGAAACTAAGTATCTTGTGGGTGTTGGTAAAACCGGAGTACTCTGACGAAATTCACCAGTCAATGCCAATTTCCTTTACAGTCAATTCACGCTTACTTACAGCTTTTCTGAAACCCTGCTTAGATTCTAATTCCAGGATATTCATCCGCCTCCTGCATACAAAGCTTAACCAAGTCTAGAAAACAACACCCATCGGACGACGCACCGCATTCATGCGCACTCGGTGTAATAATATTTTGCATAAGAACTATTTCCTGCTTGGCATTACAAATACACATATTTTCTCCCTGTTTTATTCGTTTTAATTATTAATTAAATATTACAATTCATAGACAAAACATAAGTAAAAGTTCAATTTGCACCAAAAATTAGTTACTTCTATTTTAACAGTAGTGTAAAACGCTTGCAAACACGTCACACATGGGGTGTTTTTTCAAAGGTTTGATTCAAAAAGTGTGAATAAACCGCGAGCAGACTATACCTGCTGGGCTGCACGACAAATTGTCCCAATTTTCTGTAGTGCATTTATCTGTGTAGTCATTAATGCCAACATCTACTGGCACGGGCACGACCGGGAGTAGACGTGTACTCGAACCTAATGAGGATAACTACCAACGGAGTAGATGTGAAACCAGGTATTAAACAGGCGTGCCGTCAAGTTGATACCGGAACGGCTGACCCAGCAGCTAGGCGGGCCAGATCTGGCGNCCAGGTATTAAACAGGCGTGCCGTCAAGTTGATACCGGAACGGCTGACCCAGCAGCTAGGCGGGCCAGATCTGGCGGGTTCATCAGTCCATAATGCCCTTTACCGTTGGGATAAGTGCTTCCCTCTTGTTTATCCTCCCCGTCTTCTATCCTAGCTAATTTTTTTAACTCAATATTATGAGAGTTATTCTGCAGGCAAATTAGTAGTTCCACGCTCTGCATCGTGACGTGCTTACAGCTCTCGTGATTCGTCCGTGCATTCTCCCTCGCTAATTTGAATGCCGGTTTCATTTCCTGTCTCATTGTGTGGACAAGTGTACAGTTTGTTGCTTCTTTTGTAAATTGCAGCAGGTCGACGTACAGCTACGTGGAAAAAGCATTTTCGAAATCACTTTCTTTAATTTCGTTTAGGATTTTCAGTCTCATGTGGCATAAATAAATACCCAGAAATACTTAATTTAATAGCAAATATAAATATCGGGGTTCACACATTTTAAATTATTAACATAAACGTATGGCACATGGCACATCATCTTAACACCACAATTCTAGTTAACGACCTAGATATTCTTGTTCCGTCTAGGGTTCTGTCTGTTACCGATGATAAACCTTTCCCGCGTCTAACAAACACAACCAAAAAAAAAAAAAACAGGTGATAAGGAGTGTCAATAAATGGGGACATAAATAGGCCTTGAGCCTCCCGTTATACAATACAGGCCAAAAATAAACTTTCCGGCACTTCACGTACACAATTTTGTACACCGAATCTGAGTGGGTTAAAAACAAACAAGTTTAAATAATTAATTAAATAAAAGTACGTGTTTGGTAAGAAACTAGATGTAAACAAACTTCCACGTCACTGATTGGTCATGCTATTTTGATAGTAACTACTACAGGTGTAGTATACTAGTCTACTCACGGTATCTTCATATTTTCTAAAAAAAGAAAAAAAAAAACTTGAAAATATCACTTAGGTGTGACATACTTAGTTGTTTCCTAAATAAGTCGTTTTCCACAAACGTTTTATATTTCCGTTAACATTAAAGTAACGTATTTTTTTAGTTAAATAAAACTTTTAGTTACTTCGTCTATAAATTACAGTATTTTTCATGTTCAATACGAATTAAAACAGAAAGAAAGGATGTATGCTTGTAATGGCTAGAAAAAATACTTCTTATGTAAAATATTACAAAATTGAAATTTTTTTAATGCTATTTATAAACGCGTCTAACATATACAGGATGCTTATAAAATCATGGGACAAACATTGAGGGGTAGTAGAGCTCACTAAAACAAACAATTATTGCATAGGAATATATGGGCGGGAGTGACGTGTTGAGGCACAAACACAAAAATAACGCATGAAATGCAACACATTGTTTATTTACAACGTCACCGCTAAATGCCTCTTTACAGAAATGTTTATAATAATTGCTAAAAATTGCTACCACCGACAGTAATGCAAGCTTGGTAGCGTCGGTGGAGTGATTGGCGAACAGATTCAAATACGCCGGGTGTTTCACGCACGCCACCATTGTCAGCCAATCACGCCATATGTAGAGGTCGCCAAGCATGCGTGACTGTTGGTGGATGCATTTCCAGAAACTGTTTTAACATTTTCTGTACGGAATCACTCGTTAAGTATGCTGCTAATGAACATTTTATGTTTCCGTTAATGTGTTATGTTTTTGTGTTTGTGCTTCAACGCGTCACTCCCGCCCATATACTCCTATAAAATAATTGTTTGTTTTAGTGAGCTCTACGACCCCTCAATGTTTGTCCCATGATTTTAGATTCATCCTGTAAAAGTTTTGAGGCTTGCAATTATTATGTCTAAAAATACTTCTTTCTGATTGTCCAGCGCGCAAAAGAAATGCGGTATGCTGGCTTCTTCTTGGCATTTTCTTCCAGACTTGTTTACGTTATATTTACATGTGGCGGAAGGATACATAATGAGTTGTACAAAAGTAGAATGAGGAGATACTTAGAAGCGTAGAGAGGAAATGAGGTAGACTGCGCATGTGGGCACTCCCCGTGGTTCAACATTGGACTACTTCTCTGCCAATCACTATCGATAACATCCTGGATAGGATTTGAGTTTTTATCTAAATGCTTTGAGATTTTTGTTGTACACTTCCTCCAACCTTGTTTTACAGGATGGCCACTTTTTTCTGTTTGACAATTCGCTGACATTTCCCTGATTTCCAGACTGAACGTTTGCCTAACATAATGTAAGGATAAACGCCTTTGCAGTATAGCGCACATTTACAACAAAATAATTTCGTGATATTACAAAATTACTAGCTGCATACTGTATATAGTAAAACAAAAAAAAAGTCTAATAATTTTGCCCACAAAACAATTCGATACAATTAATGTAGCGGTGCACGATAATTGATCATAGAACTGCCAAATATAGCCTGCACTACAGAATTCCCACACTTTAAATGCTATGTCCAAAATTTCCGTGACATCCCCGTAATTTTCCTGACAGTTTTCGAATTCCCTGACATTTCCCTGTTTTCCAGATGAGTGGCAACCACGTTGTAATGCAAACAAGAATAAAATCCAAGACGATGGGTCTGTTGAAAATTCAAATGTAAACGAACACATTCGTCACTGTTGACCAACAGTTGTATAGTCCGTTCACGGTTCCTTCCAACATTTCTGAAGCCCTGTTAAAGTTCTACTTTCAGGCTATTCCTCCGCCTTATGCAGTGCACCGTATTCGTGCGCATTCAGCGTTATAATATTTTGCATAAGAACTATTTCTTGCTAGGTATTTCCGACGCCATTATTTTCTTCCTGTTTCAATTCATATTTGTTCCTAAATTAAATGTTATAATTTATGAATAAAATATTGTTAAAAGTTTAATTTATTCAAAAGAAGGTACTTTTATGTTAAGAAAAGTATAAAAAGTTTGTTATACGTGACGATGTTTCGGAAACAATCGAGTACGTCATGCATGGGTTTGATTCAAAAAGGGCGAAGGAACCGCGAATAGACTACACGCTCCCTGGTGACGAGCGACGACTAGTCTACAATTGGCGATGCCACGCCGAGGACAGAGCGGAAGTGGCTCCAGTATGAATGGGCCAGCGGTGGCACTCTCTTCGCTGAATGGCACGGAGCAGGTTCGTCACTCCTCGCCCCGGCTGCAGACGCGCCTCCGCCTGGNCAGTATGAATGGGCCAGCGGTGGCACTCTCTTCGCTGAATGGCACGGAGCAGGTTCGTCACTCCTCGCCCCGGCTGCAGACGCGCCTCCGCCTGGAGGTGTCACCTGCAGGGACGCGCGTGATGCAATCGCACGGCGGCGGCCGCTGGGAGCGCTAGTGTAGCCTTGGGCCACGCCGGAGGTCGGGGAGAGGGGTGGGGGGTGTAGCCGAGGGTCCGGCGCGGCCGCTGCGTGCTGGAATCCTGTCTGACTGGACTGGGCGCATCCTGCTGCTATCTCCTGCCAGCCTAGNTACATGCGTCACGTACCACTCATCGCCGGTTAAATCTCCACGTTTATATTTCAACGATCCGGCAATTAAAAAAAAAACACTAAAAAAAAGACTGAGGCATGTACTACATCTCTTGGTACCGACAATACAGCATAAGATGGCCGCTCAACATTACAAACTATTATTCTCAGGTTGGGAATCTTCCTGCTAACAGTTTGGCAACTAAACGTTTCCACCGCCACTGCTGTTGCATGTGTGTAGTATATATTCACAGTTTCTTCCAACCTTTCTGAAGCCTTGGTAAAGTTCTACTTCCAAGATATTCCTCCGCCTCATGCAAACAAAGCTCAGCTAAAGCCTGTATGCCACGATAAATCCGTACAAACTTGGGCAGAAACTTCTACGAGACCTTCTACAAGAGCCTGCGTGCAAGCAGTTATGAAGGATTCTTCGGAATAACCTAGCCAACTAATCACGATACTTGCCGCACGAGTAAAGAAGACTGCATTTTTTTTAATGATTTTACATCTGCGCCTGTAGTTCGATTTAAGCATGTGTGTTTATGCACAGAGTTTTGTTGTTGTAACGAGAACATTTTTTTGTTAAATAAACACGAATGTTGACCTTAATTTTAACACAATAGGTTCAGTAGACCTTATCGTGGTTTCTTATTTACTATTTCACGACGTGTGAAAAAGCTTCTGGGCAAGGGCACTGAACAATATAATACCGTCGCAGTCGGATGGTTGGCAGTATGTGATAGTCATCTGGCGAAGTGCGGCGAATGGTGGAAGGGGTATCGAGGGATGTCAAAGACAAGGACTAGCGGCGGACGTGTGTGTGTGTGTGTGTGTATGTGTGTGCGTGCGCGTGTGTGTGTGTCGGCTACGAACGAGTGCACGCGAATGCTGTGGCGGGTGAAGTATCCTTAGAGTGGAGGACTCTGCGTGTGGAAGTGCTCGGGGCGCTCCAGATCATTCCGGACGGGAAGGCTGATGATAGCTGAACTGAAAGAAGGCAATACTGAAAGAAAATATTGCTACAAAATTGATTGTAAATAAGCCTAATGATACTGCTAGACATCAAATATATAATTTTTAGTAGTGATTCGATAGGTGTTACTAAATTGTTTATAGAGAGACTGTTTTTACTATTTGATTGTTTTAATTTCTGGGAGATGACGGACGATTATGTAAATATTAGCTGTAAATCTCACGTGAGATAGCCATTAGAAACGAAATATTAAGCTCGGAGTCTTTTAATGATTATAAATAAATCAGGTAATTTATATTAGCTATTTTATTTAATTAAGTCTTCCGTCCTTTAAAGAATCTGGCTATACACAGAAGCTGTGAAGCATTTTAACACTGGTATCAGAAGTGGTAAAGATTGTGCAATAAGCCATTAATTAGTAAGATAAATTCGGCAACGGAATAAAAATAGTTGCAGTATACTGCAAATTCAGTAGAGTTTTGTGAATACTAAAAAATAAAAAGTCGGCAGCTATAGAGGCTTGCAAACTCAAATTGAAGGGCTGCTTGGCCAAATAAGAAATGTAAATTTATGTACAAACCCACAACTATTACCACTGCTATGGGAATTATCTGAGTCTCCAGCTCATTTGACAATTAGTAAGAGTAAGTTTGCAAAGTAATTAGTCATAAATATCTCCTAGTGATGTTCAAAAAATCACGAGACTAACCAACGCAGCGTTGCAGCGTCCTTGCGTCATACAATTAATTACATTTATAAATTCTCCCTCATGATTAATGTGCAATGATTAATTATTTCAAACCGCGCACCACATGATAGGCCTAAAGTTACGTTTCGAATCAAAGGATGTCAAATCCCGCAGCGCATGGCTGTTACCCCGACTCTACAAATGTACTGTAGTTAATATTACGGTACATGAAATTCAAGCGTGAAGCAACAGGTGACCACGAAATGACTCCCCCCTACGACATCTAGAAAATGCGTGTAGGTCTTTGAAGGGTTGAATAATACTGCACTTTGTTTTCCCGAGCGAAGCCGCCGTGCCAGGTGTAAAAAATTGTCCACGTAGCCCCGGCCAAGTATAATGTCTCTGCAGTTTGTACTTGCGTTCTCGGAACGGCAGTTTCCTTGAGTTATCGTCGTCTGGACGTCGGACTTGCCATGGGAACTTGAAACTGACTCCTCCCACCTCCCCACACACACACACACACACGCTACCGACAATGCAGGTCCTACATGTGTTCCGGGGAACCACCGAAATGTCGAGCAAGCTCCGGGACGTGTTATTCCTCTTTTATTTCTCGTGTGAAATGCATGAAATATTCATCAGGCCCGGAGCGAAGGGGAATCTTTCCACCCGTAGGGGGNTCCGGGACGTGTTATTCCTCTTTTATTTCTCGTGTGAAATGCATGAAATATTCATCAGGCCCGGAGCGAAGGGGAATCTTTCCACCCGTAGGGGGAGAGAGGAGGGGGGAGCGAGCCAGCCGGGCGTCTAGTATTACCAACCTCGGCGACACGCAAAGCGCAGGGCTGCCACCTGGTCCCGGCGCTGCCGTTTAACGGTCGTTACCACCCCTTCGAAAGACCCCTTTCCTCTCCCCCCCCCCTAATCCACATCGACAAACGACCCTCTAGCGATGGGGCGGGGTTGAAAACAACGCCACTTCGGAGTTCGTTAATTGAGCGGGCGGCTCCCGGCGGGGTTGGGAAAAATTGTATCGTGTTGGGTTTTGGGTGGCGTGGCGACGCGCTGAAAGAACACCGGACCGCCCGTTTATAACGGTCTAATGACCACGTGAGATTACTCTCGATGCCTCAAATACATCCGAATCATCCCGCGGGTCGGTCTACAGCTACCAACGGTTCCGCCCGACACGAAGCAAAATATATAATACGCAATGAGCAAATATTCTGCAAGCAATGAAATGATTACGGCGTAGTTTTAAATAATGTCCCTAGCGGTCACAGTTTATTTGGAATTAAAGAGTATGTTTAACACTTTCTTTTACATTGTTGAATGCATGAACACTGCACAAGAAGTGGATTTTACGATCTGAGTCTACACAGCAAAAAATATCGCCCAATAAGGAAGTCCCTCTGNTGGCGACGCGCTGAAAGAACACCGGACCGCCCGTTTATAACGGTCTAATGACCACGTGAGATTACTCTCGATGCCTGAAATACATCCGAATCATCCCGCGGGTCGGTCTACAGCTACCAACGGTTCCGCCCGACACGAAGCAAAATATATAATACGCAATGAGCAAATATTCTGCAAGCAATCAAATGATTACGGCGTAGTTTTAAATAATGTCCCTAGCGGTCACAGTTTATTTGGAATTAAAGAGTATGTTTAACACTTTCTTTTACATTGTTGAATGCATGGACACTGCACAAGAAGTGGATTTTACGATCTGAGTCTACACAGCAAAAAATATCGCCCAATAAGGAAGTCCCTCTGNGACACTGCACAAGAAGTGGATTTTACGATCTGAGTCTACACAGCAAAAAATATCGCCCAATAAGGAAGTCCCTCTGGTGGGAGACGTCTCAACAGCTGCTACCAGTCATCATGCACAAACTTTTTTTTTTGGTCCGGACATACGGAAGAATGTTACATTGATAACTGTGCACTTCCAAACAAAACTCTTTCAGTTCCAAGGCCTAAAATTATATAACCTGTGGCTGAAGAGCCCAAAGAATACACGACCGATATATTATTCTGTGTATTTCTTTAATTCGTGATTATCGACGCCGCATTACAAATTACTGTGCTTTTTCCGTTTTTCGCGTACGAATGCCTCGCACAAAACTGGGTTACCGACCGTACGACGCATCATTACCTCCAGAATCGAGACCTCGCGAAAAATACTTAAATAAGTCGACGTGCTACAGAAATAAAGTCTGTAAAAACCGTATACATTAATACGACTGTTACGCTTTGTATGTTGATAAAATATTACTGTACTACTGAAACCCATTCGCAAAAGCAGTTGTGAGTGGTTGTAATTACGGTCGGTTTATTGACAGGAACTATGGTTCGCTGAGCCGAAAGTGAAAAGGTGCGGCTGGCTTAGCAGCCAATGAAATATCAAGCAGACTGCCTCTAGCGTAGCGCCCACACTGCTCTATACAAACCGAAGTGTCATGGGTTCGTACTTAACTTGTCTCTGTGAGAACACATTTTCTTACTTGACTGGCCAATCAGAATTAGGTTACTTCAATACTGCGCGTATGTGATTCGCGGGCAGATGTCTAAGACGCGTGCGAGTTAAAATCATCCAACCGCAATACTGGTTCTGAACTAACGTGTTTTGGATTATAACTAGTTGTCGAATATTTTTGCGAAAAATAGGTGGCCCTACAAATTTCTGTTTTTAGAGAAAATATAAAAGCTCTGATAATAAAAAATTTTAGTTTGAAAAATTATTTACAACCAATGCTAAAAACCTTCGTGTTCAAGGGGGATTGCAGATTTCCATACGCAAACAATTAAAGATATCAGTTTACTTATATTTAGTTCAAATAAATGATATACAATCAATGGGCTAATATACAGATATAGTACCACAAAATGCTATAAACAGCCTTCATGTTCATGATGGATCACACATTTCTTATATTTAAAAAAAAGTTGCTATTTTTTTAAATTTTATTATCTGATATTTAATTTTTATTTCTGAGGGAGACGGGAGGGATATGTCGCGTTATCCCCCCTGGCTACACCACTGCTTCAATGTCAAGTCTCATTGCGATAACTCGCGTATACTACATGCTGCTGGCGAAGGGGTCGCCCATAACCTCTCGCAACAAACCACTTGCAATAGCTGTCGAGATAATGATTGCCAATCCGGCAGAACAATGGCCGAATGTAGAGGTGAAGCAGCCGCTTGTTCCGCGACTACCAGCTACACACGCCAACAAAATGGCGTCACTTGCCACCTACACGTCAGGACGCCGTTCGCCAATCAGCGCCTGGCAACTATCTAGCCAACCTGCAGCCCAGCCAATAGGGAAACTTTTGTAGCACGCAGCAGCCAATAAGAGACAAGGCCCGTTCCCAGAGCCTCGCGCAGCCAATCAGAGGATGGGTACGCAGACATCAAAGAAACCGCCACGCCATTTAGGTTATGTGTACTTACCTACTCTGTATTCGAATCGTCTGAGGCATGCCTGTGTGACTTTTGGGAGGGATCAGTAGATACATCTGATTATCGTGAAAAAGAGTTCCACCCAGACTATACAGAATGTTCGGACACCCAGTACCCAAACTGCAGATATAGTTTATTTGGACCCATAGTAACACAAAAGCCCTGTTCGCTTATATACGGAAACGTATTTTTTATATCAAACAATTGTGTTCAAAGTTGCGGCGTGCAACACCTGCAGAACAAGGATATCGCGATTATGCATGCACGACAAGTTGCATAGGTCGTAGGCGCGCGACACGTAATCAATACATACGCAGCGTTGCGCCCATACTTCCTGCGAAACTTATTCTATCTCCACAGGTTGAGAGTTTCCAAAAATAAATTATTCACACAGCACGTGGTTAACTAAAGCTGAAAATCTCAAAAAGGCAAAAAGTTCGAAAGTAAATATCGATGTTGTCTTAGAAGTCTAATTTTTCAAGAAACAGCAGATTAAATTTATGGCAAACAAGCCGACTAGGGAAACTTAATTTATCTGTAATGTGTTTACAGGTAGAACTTAATTTGTACTTCATGAACGTTCTTGGGAGCTCATTAAAATATCTGGACACGTATGGGTAATGGATTGTAGCACAAAAAAAAAAAAAAGATTCTCACCGAATGAAACATTTAATATTTAGTATTCGCAACAAAAATAACAAAATTTTAATAGTCACTGGTTGGATAATTATTTTTACCTACCTCGATGTAAACTGTATTACGATAATAGTTTATTCACATCGCCAGCCTAATGTTCCTTAAAGCTGCAAGGTTCTACATCTAAAATAATTTATGTACGTAATGACGAATCAAAGAAAATAAAAATAACTTCATTCTAGAATGAAAAAGAATTTCTATAATCATTACTTAAACTGAAAAATATATATTTGTAAAGGGAGTTGTTAGAAGTCGGATACGAGAGAATGCCGACAATTCAAAATAAACCACCTTTGAGATAGAAAGATTAAAAAGGTTATATTATTACATGATCAGCGCAGTTACGATGTACCGCAAGTATGAAATACATGGTAATTGAAAATGTCGCGCACATGGAAAAAAAAAGAAAGGTAAAACAGTTCTTCCTTGAACATAATACTCCATAGTATCATTTTTCTGGAGCAAAAATAAGCCAACCACTGCATGCTCCGAGGGACTGCTGGGTAAATATGTCAAAGGAACGAACGGAAAGGTCGTCAATTATCATATAATGATCAAGCGAACAAACCCGTTCTCTACACATGTACTGATTCAGATTTTACACACGCTTGTTCGGAGTGACTGCGTTTAGCTCTCAGGCCTATAACTGTCGAGAATGCGAGGTGCTTTATTCTCAGTTATAGAAATAAATAAAAATGTCTCAGTGTCCATTTACTATAAGCGGCACGAGGACCCTTTCCGTTGTGAAACCAACCAATGCTATTCTTCGGTGATGAAACTGAAGTTTAACAGCGATGAGTAAGATCAGAGAGGCAAAATGCTGTATCGGTCTCTTTGACGGAGGCGCGCCCATTGGTCGATTGGCTGCGAGGTCATCTGGGAGCACAACTTAGGTCTGATTGACCTCCCGAGTTTGGTCGGCGTTTGGAAAGTTTGTAACGGGAGTCCTGCTGCAGCGATGGAAAATGAGGACATCCTGGCTTGTGCGAATGGAGTTCGTGATTCACTCATCACTTAAACCCCTGTATAGTTAGCTATTCTGTGGTAATATCTTCGGCTCTTCTGAGAGTCCCTGGCACAGGAGGCTGATTACACGCGATATTGCTGTTTACTTTCGGAATGCTGACAGCAGCGCTCGAGAAGTGCCTTCAAATAATCGTCGGGGTGATCATTTCAATCTGCTTGCGAAACAACCCCTCACAAAATCAGGACTGAAATGTTACGCTAGCCGATATTATGCGTTCGCCTAAGGGCTTTACTCGTATGCCCATTTCCCGCGTTGAATTGCAACTTGACAGCGAACTACTGGCTTATCTTCTTGATGAACAAGGATCTCTACTTTCACTTCCTTAATGCCCCCCTCCCCCCCGACCAATTTTGGTTACACTGCCGCATGAATACCGTGCTGTAGTTCACCACAGGACGCTAGATGCCACTGTAGTCTATATCTCTTCAGAGAAAGTACAGGCAAGCGCGAGCTTCACTCTATATGGAACCAGGACTACATAACACCAAGTTGCAATATACACAGTTGAGACGGAAATTTGCAGTGCTATGCGAATGTATACACGAATTTTCTCATTGGCATTACCTTTCTGCACTAGTAATAACAAAATAACAATGTCAGAACCTTTGGTATAAATTATAGTTTCATCCTCCAGGTTTATACATTTAATATAAATAATGTATAAGTTTTTATAGTGTAAAAATTAATTTAATAATGTATTAGAATCATCACTTCCAAAGGACCTGATGCCAAAATTCTATATGTGCCTGCGAAGAGTTTAACATAATTGGCTGTTGAATTTTGCTTACGTCATCTCATACATTTTTCTTCCCTACTCAGAACTGGACAGTTGTAGCTCATGATGCAGAGTGACGCATTTTACATTAGAGGGATTTCATTCGACCGTACAATTTTATTAAGGGCAAATATTTTATTTTGCGCTCCTTGCTTATTAAACTAAACAATGAAATTGAGAAGGTAGGTGTGTATGTGATTTTATTACCCAAGCAATATTAATATATCGTTGCAAGTACGGTATAAGGACATCATGAGAAAATTGTTACACTCAAACTCCAGTCCTCGTTTTTATGTTACTGGAAAGTGAGAGTGAAGTGAGGTGAGTATGGAGCAGCGCCGGAATACAAGAGTGGGGGAAACGGGTGATCCCCGAGAAAACCCGCCGACCAGCGGTATCTTCCGGCACGATTCCCACGAGAGAAAATCCGGGAGTGACCCCGACGGGAATCAAACCCTGGTGTGAGGCGGGTAGTCTGCCCACTACACCACCGCGGCCCCCTTCAACGACGGGACTGGGAGACGGGTAACTCTGCGCGGCTGGCATGAGCAATAAGTATTCATTTCCCTGGCGTAGAGTTGTACGCTGCAAGCGACAGGACGGAAAGTCCGGGTACAGCCGTGGCTCGACGTTCGAGGTCGCCGAGGTGGCAGGCAGAAGGGGGCGTAGCGACGACCCTTGGGGAGGCCAGATAACGGCACAAGGCGCATCTTTGACACCGCTCCAGCCACGGCGACTCACCTCTGCACGTCTCCCACCCCCTCCAACCCACCAGTCACCTCTCCGGTGGCGTCGCTGCGCGCTTGCCTTGCTCCTTATAGTCCATCCACGGTTACTTGCAACTCCCTGCTGAAGTTCTTCTTTCAAGATATTCCTCCGCCTCATGCAAACTAAGCTTAGCAAAATCTATAAAAATTACACTAAGCGACAACGCACCGCATTCGTGCGCACTTGGTGTAATGATATTTTGCATAATAACTATTTATTACTAGGCATTACCAACACACCTGTTTTCTCACTGCATTTTATTCATATTCGTTACAAACCAAATATTATAATTTAAAAATAAAATTTATGTAAAAATTCAGTTTAACACAAATAAGGTAATTTTATGTTAGCAGAAGTATAAAACACTTGCGATACATGGCATATTTAGGAAATAACCAAACACGTCTAACATGGGGCGATTTTTCAAAGGTTTCACTCAAAAAGTGTGAAGAAACCGCTAATAGACTATATAAACTCTCCCGATAAGATCGTTGATTGCTGGCGACGAACCCGATTTCACTGCACTCTGCACGCCTAACCCAGGACCAAGCGAGGTCAGCACAGTGGCAACCACACGCTAGAATCGCCGTCTGCAGTAAACGCTTCTGATTGCCAGTTCGGGCGTGCTTCATGTTTCCCGAAATTACATGAAGCGAATAGTTACTAAAGCATCTTTTACACGACGAAACACACATGGAAAACCTGTGCAATATTATAGTCTCCCACTAAACTTCATGCCAGAATATCTCTAGCAAGGCAGATCTCGTACGAAAGCAGGAGATAGAGTAAGTCCTATTTCCAGGAGAGTTTTGTACGTAACGAGCGATTCTATTGGCCATTCTCTACCAGTCATGTGACCACCTATGTTTCAACCAGAGAGGTAGGAGAAGAATGGAGAATATAGCTTGGCGAAGAGGAATCAGGCGAAAAATATCCAATTGTGAAGTGATATTTTTTTAATGGAATGGAGTTCGGTGTTTTGTGAGATTATTGTACGAGTACAAGAAATATCCCGTTCTCTTTAACAGCCACTGCTTTAAATGAACTATGTTAATGATATTTAATTTAATTTTATGGTTTTCTCAAGCAAAGAGTTATTTTGCTGCATATTTGATTTGAAGATTAGTTTCTCATGGTGTTTTTCCAGATATTATAGCATGTGATTTCTCATGCGAGGCCTCGCAGGAAATCCATTTTGCACCGTTGTAGAAGTAGGCCTTCTTGTGGCCGTTCTGCAACACCAAACTTCAGAACTTACGCACGCTAATGCTTTTCAGACACTCTTCCAAGTAATTTACCAACTATATGTACGCAAAATTCTGTTAGGCGGCTGCAGTAAGCTTGGGTACAGACTTTCCACCAGTAAACATCAGGGTTGTCACTTAAACTTCTATAGTTGCACCCTGCACGACGAAAATACTTGTCAGAGTCGTGTGATTAGTGAAGGTGCTACCGCTCTGAATGCGTTGGACATTGTCGCCCTTAAACAACTATTGATTCTATAAGTAACTCATGAACATATCATTCGAGCTTGGTGGGGCCCTTATAGGGTTTCGCCGTCCAAAGCAGACGTTGAGGGGTAGGGAGTGATGTACTCAGTGCCGGAAAACTGGAACTGCAGTAGTGTGTATATAACTCAAGTACATGAACGTACAACAGAGTAGAGTTGCATACGATTTTCTTAGCATTACATATACCCCTGAAATAAATTGTAGTGCGAAAAGACTGTACAATATAACTTTGTCACCTGTGCTACGTCGCTTGAGATAACCGGCCATCCCCCTCCAAGGCGTGGCTGTCGCTTCGCCTGAATTAAGTGTGTGTGCCCCATACAATGTTCCGCACAAACTCGGGGCGAAAGCTTCTACGAGACCTGCTAACCGAGCATGTATGCAAGCAGGTATAGAGGTTTCTGTGGAATACCCTGTCACGCCACGCCTGCTCCCACGCAAAAGTAAAGGCGAGTGCATTTGTTTTGATTTTACAACTGCTGCTGTGATTCAGAAACGGACTTCAGTCACGACTTATGCAGTAGTCATTCATGCACAGTGCATGTTTTGTTGTGGTAACCAAAACTTGGTATTAAATTAACACGAATGTTTGCCATAATTTTCAGTTTCACATAATACTGTTATAACATCAGTATGAACACCCGATTTTCGTAAAAATATTTCTTGTCAAGTTGTGTTTCAAAATATTTTCGCCGAGATGCACTTTCGTGATTGGATGATTAACTTATTACTAGGGCCAGTGATTTTTGGCGTAAAAATCGGAGCACAAAGTAGACCAATACTATACAGACACCTCAGCTGTTGTACCTCCATTGGCTGCTGGTGTCGTTTCCGCACTTGACCTAGCCACTCAGGATTCTGTTAACTGCGACACTGAACATTCGTGATTGGTGTGCAAACAGTTAACATGGACCAGAACATGTTTCAGCCAAACAAAATAGCTGGGTGACCCTACAGTGCTTTGAACTATATCTTGTCTCGAAATTTTTTCGGGGAATATCTGTGCTCCTACTTATTACAAGGGACAGGTGCATATCGCAAAAAATATTTATGGCCATGCTAGACTTCAATATCCTACGTCCACAACCACAACCACAACTTATTTTGGTTATTGATCGCGTGTCTACGTGAGAAGATGTGTTCTTATTTGAATGGGCCAATCGTAATAAAGTACCCCGATACTGAAAGTCCATGATTCGCGGACAGACACTTGAGGCGCGTGACATTTAAAATCATCCAACCACGAAAGTGCATATGAACTAAAGTGTTTTTGAGTACAACTGGTCTTCAAATCATTTCGCGAAAAACACCTGTCCCTACGCATTGCTCATCTTAGGTATCTGCCCGCAAACCGCAGACGTTCAGTAATGGAGTAACTTAATTCCCATTGGCCGGTTAGGTAAGAAAATGTTTTCTCACTAAGACATGCAGCCAATAAGCAAAGGAACACTGCTGCAGTGCCAATAGACTATTGAATTCTTGCGCGGAAATCTTTAAAATGAGGTGCCTCTAAGCAGCAGTAAACATTTTCGCCGTTTTTTGTTTACTAGTCATTCTTGTTTTATGACCCTATCGCAGTTTATGAAAACAAAATAAATACAATTATAACTATCGCCAATACAACACTCCTTCACCTTCTCTCTGATTGGCTAGAATTTTAACCTTGCAGGCAACCTTCCATCGAAAATTGCACACGACCAGTTACCAAAACATTAATGAAAACTGCCAAGAGTTAGCTACATCTTCCGTAGAACGATCCATACCAGCGACCATGCAAGCTTGCATGGAATCTTCCCAAGGAAACTTCAACGTGGCACAAGGGCTTTATGGATTGCTCATAGGTGAATGCTCCAGGGGTCAAACCACCTCGCGCCGACAGTTCCTACAGCTTTACCAGATCACAGAGGCGAAACAGCTGCTTATACCACAAACTGCAGTAGCAATCGCCAGCAAAATCACGTCACTGGCCCGCAAAATGTTGAAAGGCCGTTTGCCAATCAGTGTCTGGTAACGTAATCGCCAGCTGGCAGCCCAGCCAATACGGAACATCTCGCAGCATTTGGTAACCAATCAGACGCAAAGGTCCGTTTTCAAAGCCTCTTGCAGCCAATCACGGGACGATCACGCCTACATCAAAGTATTCGCAACGCCATTTCGCCTGTGTACTTATCTACGTGGAGCAGTAAGTTGCGGCTATTAACATCGAGGTTTTGAGAGCCGATGAGGGTGAAGCGAGGTGAGTATGAAGCATCGCCGGAATGCAGGAGAGGAGGAAACGGGAAATACCTGAGAAAATCCGCCGACCAGAGGCATCGTCCGGCACGATTACCACTTGCGAGAATCCGGGAGCGACCCCGCCGGGAATCGAACCCGGTGGGAGGCGATTAATCTGACCACTACGCCACGGCCCAGTGAGTGGCGGCGAGCGAAGAGATGGGCTCCAACAGGTGAACGCTCGAGGGGCAAGGCTGTCGCGCGCCGACAGTACCTGCAGCTCTTCCATGTCCGTGCGGCGCGACACAACAGTTTGCATAGGTGCTGCTCGTCAAACGAGCCAGCCAGCCAGCCAGCCGTCACTGGCGAGGCTCGAGAACAAGCGGCGGAGAGGGGCATTGTCGCCGCTTGACGTCCCTCCAGCGGGCCAGTTTACTTATTCAGGGTCATGCGCGGTCCCACACGCAGCTTGAACAAACCTGTCACCCGCCGCCCACCAGCGCTGTCTGGCGGCCGTGCGTGGAGGAAAAAAAAGAGGGTGGGGAGGGGGCGTCACCCCACCCTCGCCTCGTGCTCTTACAGCGTGTTCCCTACACCAACCACAGCACTACATCAGTGGTGCTCAACTCTGCTTTACCACGGGCCACATAAGTCTTCCATTCAAGTAGGCCTATCAACATCTAGGAATAATGATTTTAAACAACTTTTAAATTTAAACTGTATTGTCATAAAATGTTTTCCATTTAAGAGGCTGTATCACACCTTATACATAAATGATTTGTTTCAGTGTCATAACAGAAGTTTCAGGGTCATTACTGTAAACATTTCATTATAAAAGCATTACATTTAATGTTTCTGTGCAAATGTTTGTACCTGATTGTTAATAGATGTTCCCTTGTCGTTAAAAGGTGAGAATAAATTAATATATAAAATTCTGTATTAAGTTCAATGTTGCATAAATATGCATTAGTAGTTCATATATTATGTCTGTGATGATGGGTAAAGTAATTAGCTAAGCTTATATTGTTGCATTTGACAATAAATCCTCCTAAATTTGAATTAGGAAGAAATAAATATAAAAAAATTCAATATGGCGGGTCACACTGGCTCTTAATCGCAGACAAGTTGAAAATAAATTAAAAAACAATGCAGTTATATTTTAAAACAAAAAAAAAACACTAAGAATTTTTGAGCTTAAGAATTTAACAAACAGGACAAAATCAACCACATCATGAAAATTTTGTACTAAGTTACTCAAACAAATAAAAGTACTCGATGGAATATGTTGGGAGTTGCGCGGGCCACGAACCACCAGTGGCTCACGGACCACAACAAGCAAGGATTCGTTGGAAGAACTAGTCCTCGTGAGTCCTTTGTAAGTTATGTTGTAAGTTCGTGAGCCGTGTTGTAAGGACCTGCGCTCGATTCCTGGAACACATGCTTTGCTAAGTGACGTGAAAGCAATCACCTTTGCTGCGACAAGGATATTTGAGAGTCACTGCCCTACAACGACGGTTCTTCAAATTTCCTTTACCACGGATCATTTCGGCGAAAAATCTCAATCTAGCACGGGCCTTCTACCTCGACGCCTTATCTATTAAACTACAAAAAAAGGCATGAATAATAGTTTAGCAGCTCCTTAAATTGTATGAAATTTCACTCAAGAAACGTAAAAGAAATTAATAAAAAATACCGTTACTTTATTGTAGTCAAAACACATGGAGAAATAATGAAAATTACTTAACATAAAATTTAACAGACTTAAAGAAACTGCACTACCGAAATTCAGAACTAGACAACTCTTTACTCGATGGAAATACTTCATGGCATGTTCAGAATGTTTTGCGGACTGCTTAGGATCTGGGCATGTACTAAAGATGAGGTAGGTCTATTTTTTGCTGCGCATGTTCCCAACAATAACTCGCACATTGTCAATACAACTGTCAGTCACATTGTCAACAGTGATCAGCGTGTTTGTTTACATTAGAATTTTCAATAAACACATCCTTTTATACGAACGAAATACGTTGACTAAGTTGCTTGAATATATATATATATATATATATATATATATGTGTGTGTGTGTGTGTGTGTTTTTTCCAAAGCCTTGCTGCTAAAGTCCTATTTTCAGGCTACTCCTCCGCCTCATGCAAATTACACCAAAGGTTAGGGACAGGAACATTTCGCGAGTTCAATGACCTGTGGGCTAGACTCTACAATCATCTGTGTAGTCGACCCTCAGATGTTTATTATTTTGTAACAGTTCCAGAGATTAACTAGTATTACCCCTCACTTGGCGCTAATTGCTTCCTTGTAAGTTTTCTACTGGATCAGTGTCTAATGAACTACGATCCAATTGCAAATACGACTTCGGTGTACACGTGCTTGACGTCTATCCCGTTTCGTTGTTAATTTGCGAAATCTTCCTATTCCTACCAAATAGATAACGCACCATATCCATGCGCTCACGGTGTGATAATATTTCGCATGCGAATTATTTATTACTGGGCATTACCAACACACTTATTTTCTCACTATTTTTATTCATATCGATTATAAATGAATATTATAATTTATGGGTGGAACATAAGTAAAAATGCAATTTAACCAAAAATAAGAAAGATTTAACAGAATTATAAAACGTTTGCGATACGTGGAACGTTTAAAAAAACGACCAAACGCGTCATGCATGGAGTGATTTTTCAAAGGTTCGATTAAATAAAGTGCGAAGAAACTGCGAATACACTATACTGTATAATACTTTTGCGTTAAAACCACGTGCTGCTGGCAGAAACTCAGTCCAATGTTGGAACAAGGAGAGATGACTACTGCGCAGCTTGCATGCGGCTGGGACCGCCCCGCCGAGGTGATAAAACTTCCAGTTATCCGTGTTCCTGGTAGCGGCACCTTGGCTCAGCCACGCGAGAACCACCGGCCGAAGAAAAAAAGAATTAAAAAGGCGAAAATTCAATCTACGGACAGAACGGGGAAGCCGGAGCCTCAACAACAAACTTATCTTTATTTAACTTATCGCTGAACTCCGTCGCTACATTACCTCGTTACCCTGAACGCCAATTACCTTGTTGTAAACGCACGCTGTTAACGAACTGAATGTCTGAATCACCTACCTACTGAATACTTTCGCTAATTGCTTGGTTTCTGCACAAAAAAGTCCTACTCGTTGGACCGAGCGGGTTACGCCAAGAAGCGCGGGTTCGATCCTCAAGGTCACGCACTTCATGAAGTGCCACGAAACTTGTTCGCTAACTAAAGTTAGGGACGCCTGATTTTGGCTAAAAAGATTTCCTCTCAGACTATACTTCGATAGCTTACCTGCACGTCAACAGTTTTTTTTTTTTTGTTATTATTCGGGATTGTAACATTTCGCTAATTAATTATAAGGACAAGCTAGACTTCAAACACGTGTATATTTCTGTTACGTTTGCTATTGGATCGCACATTTTCATACATGGTGAACTCCGAGCCAATAACAGACCTGCAAGGAATCAAGCACCGACTTCCGTGCCACCTAGACTGAGACGAAGTTGTCTATACACTGGGACAGAAACCCATGGACAAATAGTTGAGGCTCGAAGGTATATACGTAGAACAGCGTAGTCTAGCATACAGTTCGTTTAAATTTTCCTGCCCCTAGTTATTAGCCATGTCTCCTGATGAAAAGACTTTGTTACCTGAGCTGGTAGCCAACTAAGACGCGTGGTATGTAAAACCATCCAATACCAAATATCGTGTGTCCCTGGCCAAATATGTCACTATTTACAGTTAAACACAAAACTATACGTTACATAGCTATTTAATTTAAATTTATATACATATTTTTTTTTAAGATTATTGTTTTCCACAAGGCACGTGATGAAAAAACCAGAGTTATCTCTTAGGCATGCGCAGAGTTAGGTAATGACGGGTGGAAACGCACAAAATGAAGATAAGTATTAACAAGATTAAAAACTCGAAGTAACAATATATTTAAAACGTATTCATCAAAAGTGGAGAATGATATAATGAACATATTTTTAATTCAGTGGTCGTTTCAAACACAAAAAGTGTCAAGTGAAAATACGAAAGTGACAGGGATTTTTTTTAAATTTTCCTATGTCATGATGCAATGAGGAATGCAGCTGCACCCTTGCAAACCCCCCNACATAGTCACACAAATTGTACGGCCAATTGACCAAATAATAATTTTTAAGAATATTTCGAAAAGTAAACAAAAATCATTCGCAACGACATAAGTATAGCCTGTTCGCGGTTTCTTCGCACTTTTAAAATCAAATCTTTGAAAAAACACCCAACGTATTTGGTATTTTGTTGTTTCCTAAATATGTCGTATATCAGAACTGTTTTCATACTTCTGTTAAAATAAACATTATTTTTGGTTAAATTAACTTTTACTTATATTCTATTTATAAAATATTTTTTAAAAAATGTATTACTAATATGAATAAAGACGGTGACAAAATATGCGTGTTGGTAATGCCTAGTAAGAAATGGTTATTATGCAGAATATTATTACACTGAGCGCGCACGAATGTGGTGCGTTGGCCCTCTAGTGTAATTTTCTAAGTTTTGTTTATACGCGGCGGAGGAATATCCTGGAAGTAGAACTTTAGCAGGGCTTCAGAAAAGTTGTAAGTAACCAGTGAATGGAGTTTACATTCCTGCAGCTACGGGTTGTACTTAACGGCGAGGAGAGGTGAGAAATTTTTAGCGCCTCCTCTAGCATTCGCCGAGAAAAAAAAATGAAAACGAAGTAGAAACCGCAGAAACGTGAAAATTCTAGCGGGTAATTGCGCACCCGCCGGAGAAGCTACGGTAAGTAGGAGAGAAAGGAGAGAAAAAAAAGCTAAGCGCACTCGTAAATCGCTGTCCCGTCACGAGCAGACGAGCGCCTTGTTGTAGCAGCCATTACCAGCCGGCGGCAACGTTCTGTTTAGGTAACGCACTGCGAGCATCCAGCAAGTGAAAGGCTGTTCACGGTAAGCTGAGCACTTCTGAAAGCCCTGCCTGCTTAGGATCTCTTTGCAAACATATTGAGTATTCTTCCCCCATATGCACAATTAACACTAACAACACTATGCACGAGTGTAACTCGGGCTACACAAAAACGGTTGAGTTGAGAGATTTGAGCGGCTCTTAACAACGAGGTCTTGAGAGCCGATGAGGGTGAAATGAGGTGAAAATGGAGCCGCGATAGAATGCAACGGGCGGGGGAAACAAGAGATCCCCGAGAAAATTCGCCGACCAGCGGCATCGTCCGGCAGAATTTTCCCACTTGCGAAAATCCTGAATTACCCTGCCGGGGATTGAATTTGAGGCGCGAGCTGCGATAAGTTTAACGGCGTGTGCGGCGGCGTCCTTTATGATAGGCTGATCGCTTCGTCTAACATCACAAATTTGACCTCCAGCTCTCGGCACCTTCCCACGCAAAGGAAACACCGGGCCGCAAAAAGAATGATCGTGTCGGCTCGCTTTCTGTAACAGATACGCGGCCACCGGCCTATTGCTCGTTTGTTCATTCAAAACAATCCTTTCACTTACTGCCGCCGCTATCATATAACTAAAGTCCTTCACTTCCATTCGCTCGCGCGGGATGCGAAGCAACGAGCGCGTAACAGTGTATACGGGATATATCTCAAAATACACGTCGAAACTGTGGAGGACATGTAAATGTAAAGGAGGTCGAATTGTCAATGCACGTATGTCCGGAAATACTTCGATTTATTGGGGCCGCCATGGATGAGCGGTTAGACTGCTTGCCTCCCACCAAGGCGAACCGGGTTCATTCCCCGGTCCAGATTTTCGCAAGTGGGAATTGGGCCGGACGATGCCGCTGGTCGGCGGGTTTTCTCGGGTTTCTCACGTTTCCCCCGCCCTTGCATTCCGGCGCTGCTCCATTCTCACCTCATAACACCCTCATCGGCTCTCAAGACCTCGATGTTAAGAGCCGCCCAAATCTCTCAGCTCGACTCAGTTTCAGTTTGTTTCTAGAGCCGTTACCATGTACGATAGACACTGGATCCCTGTTATGTGGAATTCCATACCGGCACAGTACACAACAAAACATACCAGAACCCTTAACGTCATAACAGTGTCAGATACTGTATACATTGCGAAACTGGTACGGTACGATGGGCAAGCACTGGTGAACTGCGTGGAGTTACTGCGCAGTACCACAGTACTACACAAATCCAAAGCTACAGACAATGCTAGCATGCACTCGCACTATGTACGTATGGTGTGTTGTGTACCGTGCACACGATCGCTGAATGCTGGCCACGGAAATCCTCAGTGCATCTGTCAAGACGGCATTTGACTCACTCCCCTTACATCGCTAGTGCCGCAGACTTATGCACTATTGAGCCAATTAAATTTTTTCACTTTTAGACGGTTTTTTGAGGCCTTTTCTTTCGAGAAGCATATTTGGTGAAATTTTTGTACCCGTCAGATTTGCCTGCCGAACCCAAGCGAGTTAACTCCCTGTTATCATCTTTGTAAACTGAAAACTTTCACCACATGAAAACGTCTAGTTAAATAAGCTGTTAAAGAAGGTGGTTGGGATTGTGTACGTAAGAGAGTTTTATTTTCTAACAGTATAAACATGTAAATTTGAATTAATCCCAGCATCGGCTACATGAACCTAAACAAGTGGGGCAATTTAAATGCAACATCGTACTATAAACTGCTAAGTGAAAACGTTTATGTGCTTTAGATAATATTTACGTTTGTAAGTGCTAAGCCTTCGCGAGTTTGCGAACAACAGTCGACGTAAGTATTTTAATCCTAATTCATTTTTTTTTTTTTCGATTATTTTGTGTATAAAAACGTGCTCGTTAGGACAGAGTGCATACAAGTATCAGTCGCAATTTATAATTGAGAGCCGACGAGGGTGAAGCGAGGTGAGTATGAAGCAACACCGGAATGAAAGGGCGGTGGAAACGGGATATACCCGAGAAAACCCGCCCACCAGCGGCATCGTCCGGCACGTTTGAAACAGTGAAATTCTCACTGATTCAGATTTAGGGTGTATAATTTGATTTTAAGCAAGGCTTTTCAAAAGCGCTTTATTTACCGTGAACAGCCTATATTTTCTTGGCCCGTGTTTAAGAAACTGCTGTAGGTCCGGCGAAACATGCATCGCGCCAAAGCGGTCCGCGAAATCACAAAGTTTAAGAACCCCTGTAGGGCAAGGTAAACTGGCGGATCAGAAATGTCGGGAATCATTCTTCAGAGATTTCTGCGGTGATAAGATGAGCGGAAAAGGGGGGGGGGATGTCAGTCGGGCCCTGAGGCCGCGTCCCGAGCGCTGGGAGAGCGACTGTCCGCGCGTTGTCGTAATCCCTAATTCGCTGCTCATTAACGCGGTAATTACAGCCCGCTCGCCCTCCCCTCCACCCCTGCGCAGTCGCCACTCAGATGGTCGACCCCGGGTCACCGAGGTGACCGCTACTAGCGGGGATGGCCCGGACTTCTCCCTCACTGCGGGCAAAGACATCCACTGGTGGTCTCCGCAGCTAGCGTAACCACTCTACCCCATATTCACTATACGGGTATACTCTTTCTTCACACTTTTCCAATCGAAACTTTGAAAAACCACCCCGTGTATGACGTGTTTGGCTGTTGTTTCCTGAATACGTCACATATCACAAGTATTTTATACTTATGTTAACATAAAAGCATTTTATTTCTTGTGAGTGTTCAGTGATGTATAACTATCAGATTTGTTGTTCGTATTCAAGTTTATAGCAACAGCTCTGTTTATATGGGTACGAGTTACTTATACGTTATGTTACGTCTGCCGAAAAAAATATCCTAATTGTGCGGAAACATATTCACGAAGAATATATACGCTTATGAATTATAAGGTTTATCTCGAATTACGATAAGCATGTACGGTATGTTTTGTAAACGAAATTAATGGCTGTATGTAAACGAACAGAGAATTTTTTCCAATAGTTTTTAAATTTTCTAGTGAACTAATAAATTAATTTTTTAACCCCACATAATGTTTGGTGGGTACAACCGTTGGCATAAGGGTACTACAATATATCAATTAATATTCAATAATTACAAAAATATTTCATGTGAAACGCTCCAAGGAGCAGAATTATCAAAGACGTGCCAAAAAGGACGACTTTCCACATCAAATTAACAAAGCTTTCATTAACTGTAATGTAACCTATGTCAAGTCATTATTTTACTGAGTTATTGCATGTTTTCTTTGTCTATTTTTTTTTATAGTTCTGGAATAACCAAGCCTGTAAACATAAGACGCATGTACCGTAACAAATTCACCTTCATTTCNGTTTGGTGGGTACAACCGTTGGCATAAGGGTACTACAATATATCAATTAATATTCAATAATTACAAAAATATTTCACGTGAAACGCTCCAAGGAGCAGAATTATCAAAGACGTGCCAAAAAGGACGACTTTCCACATCAAATTAACAAAGCTTTCATTAACTGTAATGTAACCTATGTCAAGTCATTATTTTACTGAGTTATTGCATGTTTTCTTTGTCTATTTTTTTTATAGTTCTGGAATAACCAAGCCTGTAAACATAAGACGCATGTACCGTAACAAATTCACCTTCATTTCNATTTTTTTTATAGTTCTGGAATAACCAAGCCTGTAAACATAAGACGCATGTACCGTAACAAATTCACCTTCATTTCTGACAAGAGTAATTTAAAATTTGCGATGTTTCGAAGAGCATGAGTGAAAGTAGGAAAGATTGTCTGCGGCGCTGTGGCAAGAGCTCCTATCGCAGAGTGAAAAATAACCACATGATTCGAAGCTATTAGTAGACTTAATTATAAGCCTGTGAATGAACGAATAATAGCCGTGGCATTTAGCGCTTTAACACAGCGCCCGCGCTCCGAAGAATCCGAAAGAAGATTATTCTCGGCGCTGGAAGACCCGTAGCACCTGCTCGCAGGATCGTGTCATTAATATTTGACACAGCGGTCAGTCCGGGAACCGGTTGCTCTGCTTGCATCGAGAGGCAGTTCCACGGAATATGGCCGCTACACGCCATCCTGAAGGCAGTTACACACAGCTTTAATAAACAAGCTGCGCTGTAAAACTGTGTGTTGCTTCTCAATTCGCGGTGCCTCTTCTTGGCTGTCTTCGCCGAGAAAAACTGAGCTAAATCGTGTTACGTTAGTATTTGATCTTGGAATTGAGTCTTGTGCTTTGAGGAACAGTGCTCGACCAACATGATTGTCGCGTGAAGTACAATAATATTACTGCATAACTAAAGAGGCAACGACATGTTCACTAACATGATAAACAACCTCGATTACTGAATTCGCATATAAGGAATTACTATTTGTAAAATACTTTGAACAAGTAACTGTCGATCACGTCGTCTGATTTTCACTAGCTGCTTAGTGCAAAAGAAAATTACTTTTATTATGTCGAAATTATACTCACTACTAAACATTCTAATTGCGGGATAATCACAACTGCGCAACAATAAAATTTCGCGTTGTTGTTTTACCAACTTACGACTAACATGAAAAAAAATTAATATTATATGTAAATAATTCCTTGTCACCACATACTTCCATCTTGTACGACGGCTATTAATGTTTACATCCTTTTTCTTATTTTTTCTGTTAATTCAGCTATTTCTTTCCATGGCGACCGATACTTCACACGTAAACGCATCTTCGTAATTAAGAAGGCGTTGCTTTGCTTATTAAAAGAGGGCACTCGTGCAGGAACGAGCTTTGACGTCGTTTACTACCAATCCGCCAGTCTCACCAACATTTGAACACAAAATTCTAATAAGTTTTTCAGTTCTATCGCGCCTGCAACGCGCTTAAATTGGAAATATTTTATATTCGCACGTCTTGTTGCGCCCGCAATTTTTGTCACGCTGACGTCACACAAGTCTCGATGCTGACTGATTGGGAAATCATTTTCATCGCGTCGCGCTCATCACGTGGCATCTTTCGCCCTATTGTGATCCTAGTATTAATGAATGGGTTTACACGATGAAAATCTTAAGCACTAAGTAGTAGAACTTAGAAATCTTTCCAACACCTTGGCTAAAATAGAAGTATACACAATGAATTTGCTACTTCTTACTGCTAAGGTTTCACAGTAGAAAAAATAGGAAAAGAGAAATAAATTCCCAAATCTTAAGTTTAACTAATTACAGAGGAGCATGCATTTACATGAACACGTGTTTATATTTTGATTTCAAGTAATTAACTATCAAGATTTATTTTCTGACGGTCTGCTTCTATAAAGAACTATTAACTGCAAAAATATTTTTTACACGAAAGTCTGCTTCTAATTTGATTTCAAACAACACACAGTAAAAATAAATTGTTATTAGTAGAACTTAAGAGAGTAGATTCGTTACTGGGAAAATCCAATTTTTCTAGCCAACTTCTTAAGGCTTAATTTTTTCATTGTTTAAAACTTTTAAGTGAGCGTGGCAAACAAATTCACCCCAGATATGTAAATTAAAGTCTATAGGTTTTTAGAAACCAACACATACAGAAAAAAAAGGCAATCTTACAGAAAGCTTTTGCCAACATTACAAACAACTATAGGCTGTTCACGGTAAAGTAAGCACTTTTGAAATCAACTTTTTAAAAAAGCCATTGCCCCTACTTGCATATACAGGATGATTCTAAAATCACGGGACNGCACTTTTGAAATCAACTTTTTAAAAAAGCCATTGCCCCTACTTGCATATACAGGATGATTCTAAAATCACGGGACAAACGTTGAGGGGTAGTAGAGCTCACTAAAACAAAAGATTATTGTATAGGAATATANTAATGAACATTTCATGTTTCCGTTAATGTGTTATGTTTTTGTGTTTGTGCCTCAACGCATCACTTCCGCCCATATATTACTATACAGTAATTGTTTGTTTTAGTGAGCTCTACCAACCATCAATGTTTGTCCCATGATTTTAAAATCATCCTGTATATTAGCGGGCATACTGACTGGTATGATCCAGTAAAGTTGGTAACGGCGGATGGAAGGTAGCTCCTTGTCTTAGAGTTGCATTAAAAGTGTTTGTTAAACATTTGTGAGTACTGAAATTTTTTCATTTGCTTTCTACACGTGTAAGATGAGAAAAATTTCAGAATATTTACCTTTCTAATAAATACACAGTTTCATTTGACTGACGTCATGAATAAAGTGATCAGGCCTACCGCAATGTTAATTTTACATATGGTGGAAGGATACACGTGCATACAGGCAGATTTTAAGCAGGACTTAAAAAAGTGCTCAGTTTACCGTGAACAGCCTATAGGTATTTTGAAATACGGATGTACATTCATTTCGCATAATATCTTGCGGCACGACAACATAAATAGCTTGGCATAAACAGATCGCTCTGGTAAAATATTTGCTCGCATAGTTAGTAAAAACAATTCTACCATACAGAATTGCTATTTCTTCGTTTTTTCTCTATTGGCTTACATAAAAATTTTAAATACCATTAGATATCAACAGCGTTAATTCGTGCCCCATGCCTCCTTAACGGAGCTGGAGTGTGCGGTAGGNGGGGCTAGTTACGCGAAGAAAGCGCGAGGAGCCACGTAAGCGCGCAACAAAGCTGCGGGGAGGGCAGGAAGCAAGGTACAATAGATAACCTGCATCCTGTGTGAACTCCCGGAAGCTGAGATCCTCCCTCCAGCACTCCCCTTCATCCCACGTGCACAGACATCACACACATCCCGTACAACAGACCCACTTCGCTTACTGCCCTGGTTCTGCCGCAGCGATGGAACACCGTGCCGAGTGCGCAGGACGATATAGTCCATTCACGGTTACTTCCAACTGTTTTGAAACCCTGCTAAAGCTCTGTCTCCGCCTTATCTACACAACACCTAGAAAATTACACCAGAGTGCCAACATACCGCATTCGTGCGCACTCAATGTAATACTATTTTGCATAATAAATATTTCTTACTAGGCATTACCAACACATCTATTTTTTATCTGTATTTATTTATATAATTTATAAATTGAATATTGTAATTTACATATAAAATCTAAGTAAAAATTCCGTTTAACCAAAATAAGGTATGTACTTTTATGTTAATTTGAGCATAAAACCCTTGTGGTACATTATACATTTAGGAAGCAACCAAACTCATTATACAGCGGATGTTTTATCAAAAGTTTGATAAATAGATTATACACATATTTTTTTTTTAGTTAATTACCGAACGTGGTGGTGGTACTGTGGTTAGCACGCTGAACTAGCATCCCTATCCGGTCGTCACGATTTTCGTTTCCCATGGTTTCGCGAAATCACCTCAGGCGAATTTTCTGTCGTTTGAATTGCGTTGCAGAGTGTTCGACATCCGAGTTTTTTTTATATGAAACCACTTATCGTGTTCCCATTATGCCGATATATGAAACGAAAACACACTTCAGACGAGGTATGAATAACACTTTAAAAACATCACGCACATTGTCAATATTATTTCCGATACAGTAATGTTAGCAGCGATTAAATAAAAATAGTACTGTCTCCCCGCCACATTATGGTAGTAATAGCGATATTATTGGCAACTGAAATTGACTTATTTGTATGCACATTACGGTAAAAAGTGGAATGCTTGTAACTATTTAACCGTGTCACCTGACGAACGTATGCGATACAAAGTCGGCAGGTTATAGGCAATTTCATTTATACTTGTGGCGGAAGGATACACATTGTTGTACACCGCGAGCAGCGTCAGCGCCAGCAAAAAAAAATGCTGTCAGTGGTTGTTGCTAAAACATGTTCAGTAAAATGTGGAAACCGCTACGCAAGGAAAAACGCAAGACTCTGCCGAGATGCGGAGAATAACTGGGTCTGACTGACACGGTACGATTACACGTCGACATCTCGCGGCCGTAACCCCGCCCAGGACATAAATGAGGAGCAATAAGACATGAAGGCGACAGGTTGAGGAGGTGGAGAGGAGAAGTGTAGTCAGGACCAAGGAAGAGGCAACAGGGAGCAGTTGGCGACGGGACAAGATGAGAGACTGACCCGGTGATCTGGGGGTGAGTGTCTACTTGCTAGGGTGTAAGAGCGAACCCAGATATGTTCCCATATCCCTCCATACGATATCTTCCTTAAGGCCATATAACACGATACCCGATTCCGTAAAAGTTTGTGCAAGGTCTACCAGAGCACATGTTACACCATCTAGTACGTCACCCGTCACCCGGCAAGCAGTTATACTGTATTCAATCATTTATGGCTTTAAAAAATATGACGTATTTTAACAGTTGGAAGGTGAAAGTGCGATGATGGGTAGCTAGAGCGTACGCAAGGGGGAAGTTGAAGGGGCCGTAGCCCCTTAAAAAAAAAAACACAAAACATATATAAATATAAACAAATTCAACTGAAAATCATTAACTGAAATTTGAAATAAACATTTGCAGTGGGTTTCCTTTAATAGAACACATGAAATTAAAATATTTTTTAAGATAGTTGAAGGTGTTTTTTTTAATTGTCCAAAGAGCTCAATTCAGAAATCGGTGTTCAGCCCCTGCCAAAATTAAATCCTGTGCAAGAAACTGCTGGGCAAAGGGGCTCGAGGTTCACATTCCAACAGTGTCCGAGCTTTCTGTCAACGACCCCGACAGTCCGTATTGAAAGGGTTACCAACAGCAGAAGGAGACCCACGCACCTAGAGTTGCCAACTTTTTCAGATTTGCCGTAAGAGACATTTACGACAACTCGAAACACGTCTGATTCCAGCGAAACGATAAAGAAAAATTATTATAATTTTTTTTTAATACGACCTGTAATATGCAAAAGACTAAACTATGCAACACAAAAAATTTTGCTGCATGTATAAAATTAATATTTAGCAATATTTGTGACTTAAAATAGTAGTCCTTCACAATTTTATATTCTTACAAAATTCTGCCATTGGGTTACAGCACGAGCGTAAACGTACCAGTAATCGCGGCACTTTGGAAATCAACTTTTGAAAAGTGTCGCAAACCCTACCTGTACATATTTTAATGACTGGTGAACACCCAGTACAGTTGGTAACGACGAAGGGAAAGTAGTTCCTTCTATTAACGTTGAATTAAAAGTGTCAAGTAAACATTTGTGAATACTAAAATAATTTATTCTATTTTCTGTTTTTTTTTTTAAGCATACGAGTGTAAGAATAAGAAAATTTTGAAATATTTATTTACTTCTTTAATAATTTTACAGTTTCACTTGACCGGCGTATAAATTAAATGATGAGGTCTATAGGAATGTTAATTTTACGCATAGTGGAAGAATGCACAATGTGAATACAAGCAGATAATAAGCAGGGCTTTCAGAAGAGCTCAGTTTACCGTAAACATCCTATAAATTATTGACAATTTTCTTTAATATGCAGTTTATTTTCGAAGAATTCAACGATACGGGATGTCTGACTTCCCGTCTTACGTACGTACGGGATAATTATTTCAGCCTGGGTGCGCGGGAAATCCCGTCGAAAACGGGACAGTTGGTAACGCCAGACTACACTGGGCGGCCGAGACCGGTCGTCCGGCGGCGACCAGCGCCGCTCATCGCCCGGTTAACGCATTCGTCACGCACCGTTAAGCAAACGACGAGCTGTGTTCCAGCGGGACGCCGCCGCTTACCTGGCCAGGTGTGAAGAGAGAGGGGGGGGGAGGAGGCTCGACAACCTCCCTGGATGATTGGGTCCGGCCTCGGCCCCGCCGGATTTATGCATCCGGCCCGACGTCCCTGGCGGCACGCCGCGTCCGTCGTCGTGGGAAGCCGCGGCGGTCGGTCGCCGCGTCGAGCTCACCAATCTCGTGGTTCGGAGCCCACTACGTTTGTTCTCGGATACCGCCGCAGAGTAGAAAAGTACGCTGGGGAGGAACGACGAGGTAGTAGTAGTTGTAGAGAGATTTGGGCGGTTCTTAACATCGAGGTATTGACAGCCGATGAGGGCGAAGTGAGGCGAGTATGGAGAGGCGCCGGAATGCAACGGCGAAGGAAACGGGAGATCCCCGAGAAAACCTGCCAACCAGCGGCATCGCCCGGTATGAATCCCACATGAGAAAATTCAGGAGCGACCCCGCTGGGAGTCGAACCTGGTTCGCCTTGGTGGAAGAATGACTAGGTGGTTCCTTTGATTAGCTGCGCGAGGCTCTGGAATAGGTATTGTGTATGACTTGCTATTGGCTGGGTTGTATGCTAGCGAGTAGGTTATTGCGAGCCGTTCCGACACACTACTGACCAGTGACGCCATATTGCTGGCTTTAGAGAAATAAGCGGCTGTTTCACCTCTATATCATAGAGTAGATAAATACAGAGAGACGAAATGGTGTGTGGCTTCTTTGCTACGGGCGTATCCGTACACTGATTGGCTGTGTGACTCTCTGAAAACGAGCTTCGTTTCTGATTGGCCACTGCCTGGTACTCACGAGCTTTTCGCTATAGGCTGGGCTGCCGGCTTGCAAGTTAGTTATCAGGCGCTGATTGGCAAACAGCGTTCCGAAGAAGACTATATACCGCTTGTTCCGCGAACTTCTGCCACACACATCACCAAAACGGCGGCGTCATCAGCCAGTTGCGTATCGGAACGCCGTTCACCAATCAGCGCGTGGTAACATATTCGCCAGCCTGCTGCCAGCCAATAGGGAAAAGCTCTCAGTACCAGACAGCCAATCAGAGATAGTGTACGCCGACAGCATAGGAACCGCCACGCCATTCCGTGCCTGTGTACTTATTTACACAGTGGCTCCGACATTTTACTGGCATGTGCAGCTGAAATTCGCGGAATAAGCGGCTATTCCAACTCTGTATATCTAAGTACCCTGTCTTTATCCTTAATGCACTCAGTTGCCCGACTGTCAACTTAACCTATGGTGACAGATTAATTCCCAACTAATACTAATTACTGTATAAACAAATCACACGATTATGACTTAAGAGGATGGAAATATAAGTGTCATTTGGATTATAGTTGTGGCTATGGCCATGGTATGGCATTATTGGGGGGTTGATATGAGAACCCCAGACTTGATAAAAACCATTCTGCGATGGGACGGAATGATTAATTATATTCGCAGTTTGTTCACATTTTTTTAATCAAACCTATGAAAAATCACCCCATGTATGACGTGCTTGTTTATTTCGTAAATTACTGATGTTTCACAAGCGTTTTATACTTGTGTTAACATAAAAATACCTTATTTTTTATTGAATTGAACTTTTACTTATATTTTATCTATAAATTATAATATTTCACTTATAATTAATAAATATAAAAACAGGGAAAAAATAGGCGTGTTGGCAATACCTAGTAATAGGTCTTATGCAAAATATTATTACATTAATTGCGCATGAACGCAGTGCGCTGTCCCTATGGTGTAATTTTATACACACTGTATCAGATTTGTTTGATGAGGCGGAGAAATATCCGGGAAGTAGAACTTTAGCAAGGGCTTCAGAAAAGTTGGAGGTATCCGTGCATGTAGTATAGACAAAACTAACTTCTCAATGTTTTGTTGGGTATTGAAATGGACCGGCTCCGAATGACATTTTTTTTCCCGGGGAAGCCGTTGGCCGAGAAATATGCAGGATCCCAAAGGAATGGCCATAAGAGTTAAAGTAGTNATCAGATTTGTTTGATGAGGCGGAGAAATATCCGGGAAGTAGAACTTTAGCAAGGGCTTCAGAAAAGTTGGAGGTAACCGTGCATGTAATATAGACAAAACTAACTTCTCAATGTTTTGTTGGGTATTGAAATGGATCGGCTCCGAATGACATTTTTTTTTTCCCGGGGAAGCCGTTGGCCGAGAAATATGCAGGATCCCAAAGGAATGGCCATAAGAGTTAAAGTAGTGCTGCCAGTATACCCCATTGAGGATTGGTTATGGGAGGAGGAGATGGTGAGGTCAGCCC